>JAZDUH010000182.1:10517500-10957500 GCA_036419115.1 Scarus forsteni | reverse complement strand
ATCATACACCAAGAGAGTCTGTGTGCACAATCCCTGAAGCTTAATAATGTGATGAAAACCGTAGTGTCCACCATAAACTTCATTAAAAGCAGAGGGCTGAACAACCGCCAGTTCAGGGAGCTACTCAACGAGCTCGAGTCTGAGTACGGCGATCTGGTTTACCATTGTGAAGTGCGATGGCTGAGCCAAGCAAATATGCTTGCCCGGTTTTATACACTGCGGGAAGAAGTCAGACACTTCATGGAGATGAAGGAGAAACCTGTCCTGGAGCTCAGTGATGGAAAGTTCCTCAGTGATCTGGCCTTCATGGTAGACATCACCAAGCACCTGTCAGAGCTAAACATCAAGCTGCAAGGTCCTAACCAGCTCGTCAGCTCTTTGCTCTCAAATGTGAAATCGTTTGAAGCCAAGTTAAGGCTGTGGCAAGGACAACTGGAAAGTGGAAACACTGTGCACTTTCCCACCCTGCAAGAACAAAAGCCTGATGTTACGACTGAATATGCTGGTGAGTGTGCAAAACTCATTCAGGCATTTGATGAGAGGTTTGATGATGTTAAAAATGTACAAAAGGAACTGGACATTTTTTCCATGCCGTTTAATGTGCAACCATATGATGTGCCAGACAACCTTCAAATGGAAATAATTGTGCTGCAAAACAACAACGAGCTCAAAGCTAAGTACAACAACCTCTCTCTGCTGGACTTTTACAAACTGTACATTCATGCTGAGGATTTTCCCATACTGAGGAGACATGCCCTGAAGTTTGCATCTCTGTTTGGCACAATGTACCGCTGTGAACAGTTCTTTTCAAAACTGACTCTTGCAAAGACTCGCCTCTGTTCAAGACTGACTGACCCAAACTTGGAAAACCAGCTTTGAGTAACATCATCATCACTGCCAGCTGACATCAGACGCCTAGCCAAAGAGAAACAGTTCCAGCCATCTCATTAGGTGAGTCTGACATGTAGAAGTGCAGCATTATCAGGCTGCAGTAACACCGTGCTTATGGACTGTTTTTCATCTTTTTTTGTATCCCTGGGTATGTGTTCATAACAGTATGGCCCTCTGAGGACTTAATAAAAATTTAAATGGCCCTTGATATGAAAAAGGCTCCCCACCCCTGCTCTAAATCTTATGTTTCAGTATCACTATGAGCGTGAGACAAGAGTGGGAACATAGATCTACAGCAGATACATTAGAAGATCAATATGTAATCTGAGATCCCCTCAATGGAACAATATACCTAATATACAATATTTTCTTCTAAAGTAGCATTTTGTCATCAACTGCATTGCGAGTCAGAAAATTGTAAAAAAAAAAAAAAAAAAAAAAAAAACGAAAAATATGCAAAACTCAGACCAAATATCTTTTCAAATATAAAAAATGTATGTGTTTATTAGCCTGAACACACTATGCCTTGGCCCATCAGCTGCAATCTTATGTCAAATAGACTGCATATGTCCCTCTGCTACTAGTCTCCAAAGTGCATCTGAAAAGGACATCGTTTTCTACCACTGGAATGGTACTAATGATAACTGACTACATCGCAATGGAACAGAAAGGTTTTCATACTGATGTCCACATTCAGCAGGCAAAATATTCTCCTGCTAAGAGAAGATTGATACTTGCTCTTCATATATTGTCTGACTTGTCCTTTGTTGCAGTTCCTTCAGGCTTTTCAAAACAGTTTATCATGGATGTTCATATCAAGGAGATGATATTCTTATTCTGTTTGCACAGTTAAGAGCCCTTGAATGGACCAAAACAGGCCATAGAATGACAAAAACAG
This sequence comes from Scarus forsteni, assembly GCA_036419115.1. NCBI lineage: Eukaryota > Metazoa > Chordata > Actinopteri > Labriformes > Labridae > Scarus > Scarus forsteni. The sequence continues at coordinate 10,955,711 of JAZDUH010000182.1, read as the reverse complement.
AACATCCATACAGTCTCTATGGTGAAGCACTATGCTGTTCAAGGTCTGCATGTTTATCACTGTACAAGGGCTACATTGCATTAAGCATAGCTTTGCCCTCTTTATGAGTGGAAAAACATCACTGCTTTATCATATTTCACCTTCAGAATCAAGACAATTTGAGCACAGAGGGACTACTCATACCCACCTGTTCAGGACCGCAGACTCCATTAAACTACCTGCTCGTTTACATCCCTACATCTTGGTTACTGTTGTTTTTTTTTTATAATGTTATCATTTTTTGTTTTTTAATTGTTAAAATGTCCTGCAAGGTGCTTCCAAATAAATTTAATTTGTATTCCTTTATTTATTCCAAGCCTAAAAAACATTATCTTTCCTTTCTTATAGTTAAAGCTTTCACAAAGCCATACAGAGGATCATAAGGATTCATCTCAAACTGCTCTATATGCATTACTCTCCAGCTACCTTCTGATCTGACTTGGAGGTGATGGAGTTGTCAGTTTCTCTAACCCAAAAGGTCTGATAGCATCATTCTCAGGTTTGCTTATCTGTGCCTGCTGCAGAACACTTAACCGGGGTGAGCTGAGGTACAAAGCAGAGGCCTGATGTGCCTCTGCTTATTTTAGCTGCCTCTCAGATGTCTGTAAGAAGTAGTAGGACAAGTATGGGCAGTTCTGTAGCCCCAGGCAAGTTTCACTGGGAAAACCTCAGCGCTAATAATAGGGTTGGGTATTAAATTGAGATTTCAATAACTATTTTGTATTGCAATGATATTAAAAATGAGAAAAAAAGAGATTCACGATGAAAATGCAGCACAGAGTTCTTGATTTGTCCAAGGGTTTTAGTCAAGTGTGCTTTCTTTAATGTATGACTATTATAATGTATACAGTAATGTTGTTCTACTCTAGAAATGTAATGTTAAAAAGATCATTATTTTTGCCATAACTGATTAACATAACAAGAAAACACACCTATGTTTCATTTAAAATAAACTCTGTACCACATTAGAGTATACTCCTGCTGCTTATCACACTCTGCTAAGACAAACATTATGTTCTACTATTGGGGCCATTTCCACAAGGCCTAAAATGGTCAAATCTGATCCGTTTTCATTGCGTTTTGGCCTTGCATTTACATGGGAACTCTATGCAGATTGCCCAAATCTAAAAATATTTGGAAACCAGGCTCCAGAGTGGATAGTTTTCAATGCCGTCTCTGTGCAGCGCCTAGAAAACCCATATCAGAGCGTTTCACCTTAAAACACTCTGATCAGAGAGTTTTAGGATGAAACGCTGACGTCAACGCATGCGCAGTACTCTCACATGAAGGCTGCGCACGCATACCAGGAACAACAACAGCTTCGGCCGTCTACAGATTAACGTGTGCTGCTCACCTTGCTTGGTTTGTTATCCAGACAAACCATTCCATACAGATTTGTTGTCCACACAGATTTGTTGTCCAAGTTTTTCTTTTTCGTACATGTATTGTAGCAGCGCTGCCTCTCTGCAAACATGCACCGCCATCAACTGAACCGGCGTGCATACTACAGTGGTTTTATTTGTCTCCAGTGTCCCTGTCTGAACGTGGATCGACTTTGAATTCGCAAAGGAAAAATCTTTGTGTTCAAGTTAGAGAGTGTCCATTTAAACGAAGTCTTAGTTACAAATGTCTTCTTTAATAAAGACAATCAGTAGTGATAGACTGCAGGGTCATTTCTTCAGGTCAATTCACATAAACATCTAGGCGCTGTTGTTCACCAATGCTCAGAAATCTACAAGGGTCTAATCCTGGGATCAAATTTGCTGTGCTTAACCCGGGCTGACATATCTAAAGCAGAGAGAAATTTTGTGTGAACGATGTATCCTGACAGTTACCTGACTCAATGTTAAATGGATTTTAAACTTTCACCCATGTAGATATAATGCATGGGTAGTGAGTTCAAATTTAGCCTGATATAGCTCGATGCTACTTTGAATGATTGTTGTTCAAACATACTGTACCATTATTTAACAAAGGTCATATAAAGCAGACATATGATATTTCCCCGCATGCAGCTGGTCTCATCATGACATGAGGAGGAAAGATGGCTGCCCTCAAATCGTGTAACAGGCGTGCAGTCCTGGAGGAAACAACTGGACCAAACAGAGCTAATATGCTTAGCACGGGCAGGCCCCAGCCTTCACCAACACAGTTAAACATCACTGTGACTGAGGACAGTTAGGGTAAGCAGAGATCAAGTGTGTGGGTTCAGGCATTGGAAATTTTTAAGCATGTGTCAAATGTTTAGACGTACCTGAAAAACATCAGCATTGCTTAACAGACACAGCATAATGCAGCTGGAAGTTTTCCTCTTGTGTGTGTAAGGGGCTTGTGCACTTTATGCAGATATTTTTACACTTTAATCAGGCTCTATCTTCCTTCTCTAAAGCCACGAACAGCTTTGTAACAACCTGCTGACTGACAGTAAACTCTGAGGTACATAAAACAGAAAGAGGCTCTTAATGCTCTTAATTGAACATGAGGCTTACAGGACTGTACCTTGAGAAAATCCTGCAAAGAGCTTGCAATAAAGCCAAAAATTAATCCTTAAGGGCAGAAAAACTGAACGAGCTGCAGTTTGGACCCATTAATTCAGCCCTAGAGACATGTTCAACATGGTGGTATAACACAGCCACTCTTATGAATAGTTAATATACAAAGATTCATTACGGCTGGGTAATTTATCTATTAAATCAATTTTTCCTTTTCGTTGGAAAATAATAAAAACAAAATTAATTTAGATTTTTTTCCTTTACCTACTTCACTGATTTTGCTGGTTTTATTTATGGTTTTGTTTCTCACAATGACCTTTCCTATAGTCTCTCATATTTAAACATTCTTTCTGGTAGAGTTTGTCATCTTGTTAGTTTATGTTCTGATCAATAAATAAAATGTTGTTAGTGGTCGTCGTATTTGACAGTTTTGGGAATGAGGCTGAAAAATGACTGAAATAATGGTTAGGCTCTTCTCAAGACTCCCAACATTTGTACATTTTTCCAATAAATCAGCTGTAAGTAAATATTGACAAAACTTTTGTCCACCAACAAAACAACTCAATTTCTGAGTCATTATCTCCAGATACTGACACTGCACATCATCATGTGTCATTAGTTGTCCTGTTTTGAGTGTGTACTTGAGCTCATTTTGTAAGTGCATGCGACTGTGTGTCTGTTTTCTGAGTCCATTTGTGCGCAGGCCTGAACTCAGCTGCTGAGTGAGTCTCTCAGGTTGCCATTTGTCCGTTCCCTGATCCAGAGTGGGGCGAGGCGGCGAGAGAGACTCCCTGCAGCAGATGGCAGAGTTATGCTCTGCAGAGGTGAGAAACAGCCCATTAGTCTGACCAAAAAAATTACAGCCTGCCTCCTCTTTACTGCTCAGCCTCGAGTACACCTGACCAGATTGGGACTGTGTGTCTGCCGTGATCATCACTCTGCTGCTCTGTTGACAAAACCCTGTTGTTAATTTGCTTTGGCCATCCCCGACACACTGTTGGAGCAGTTTACTGAGAAGAGATCCTCTAGAAATAAAATATTATGAAGGATTGAAAGAGAAATGTTCATACATTAAAGCCTATTAATGCCTAAAGACTTCCCCATGGAGTCTTAAAATGCCTTCAGCAAAAATTAGGGGATGACAGCAGTAATGGCTCAGCATTCTTACTCTCAAACACTTTTGCAAAACAAGCATTAGAATGTGAAGAAATCAGCTATTCATGAAAACATTATCTCAAAATATCAAACACTAAATGGTTTATTTCCATTTAAAAAACATAATCATTGGTTTTGAATAAAATCCCTTGAAGCTCCATTTACAATGATGACTTTAAGATGTAATAAAAAAAATGAGTCTGCTATTGTCCAAACTATGTAATCAGTTAAAGCTAGGGTTGGTAATCTGATTTAGATACACTTTTTGTAATACTGGTTAAAATGATTTGCATCACCCAATGGCAATCAATTCATAATGTGTTCTTAAAACAGAGCAAAAATATCCACGATCTGCAGCAGTAATAATAATAATAATAATAATAATAATAATAATTTATATACAGTAGCTCCTTTCAAGGAACCCAAGGTCGCTTTCCAAAGTAGAGGGGACAAACAAATAAAGAATCAACAACAAAGACCAAAGCAGGAAACCTGATTTGGACCTAAGCTAGACATTTAAACAGGGAAGACCAGGGAGAACAGGTGAGTTTTGAGAAGTGATTTGAAACAGTCCAGAGTGGGAGAGTTGCAGATTTCTGTGGAGAGAGAGTTCCAAAGGGTGGGGGCAACCATACTAAAGGCTCTGTCACTGAAAGTTTTGAGCTTGGTCCGTGGGATGGAGAGGAGACCAGCGTCAGATGACCGCAGGCTCCTGGATGGGGTGTGTTGGTGGAGGAGATCAGCCAGGTACTGGGGGGCAAGGGTGTGAAGGGACTTGTAGGCGAGTAGGAGGAGCTTGTAACAAATGCGGAACTTGACCGGGAGCCAGTGGGGGTGATGTGCTGCCAGGGTTTAGTGCGAGTAAGAACCTTGGCAGCAGCGTTTTGCACATATTGGAGCCTGTCCAGGGTTTTGCTAGGAACCTCGGACAGGACTCCACTGCAATAGTCCAGCCGGGAATGAACGCATGAATGAGTTTCTGTTACAGAGTCCGATAATGAGGAACGGAGACGGGAAATGTTTTTGAGATGGTGGAAGGCTGATTTAGTGACTGATTTAATATGTGACTGGAATGAAAGGGAGGGGTCAAAAAAAAACCTGGGAAAACCCCAACCAATCACATCGTTATGGCACACATTTTTAAACCAATCAAATCCCGTCGCCATTTTGCCCACCTCCTGTGCATACATTTCACTGGCGTGCACCGGCCCTTATTCAGTGCGCATGGCCAAGCTAAGAGGGACAGAACTACACAAGAGAATGGCAGAGAAACTACCCATACTCGATTACTGGTAACCGCTCCTCCAGCTAAACAGAGCAAGGAAAGAAAGACGGAGGCAGAGAAAGCCAAAGCAAGAAAGAGTTTGGAGAAATCCAGGTGGAAAACGGCAGTCAACATTAGGACAGCTGTTCTTCTGTGGCAGTTCTCAAGAGGCTTTTTCCTCTTCTTCGGTTTTACGGCAGTCGGCATCTATCATTTGGAGCATTACTGCCACATTCAGGCTAGTGACAGAGTTCAGTTTGGAGAGGCAGAGGAATGTTTTTATTATTATAAGTGGAGTTTATTATAAGGGTTTTATTATGAAAGGGTAAAATATGGTAGTTTCATGGCAAAAATGGGAGACTTGACAGCTATGTAGAGAATGGCAGAGGAACTATACTCCGATCAACATCCGGCTGTGAGTACAGAGTAACCTGCCATGTTTGCTTTTTTTTTTAACTTTACTGTGATAATATTTTGGTGTTTTCTTACCACTGACTGAGACATGACTTGGCGTAGTGTTAAACATAAACATTGTGCTGGGGACTGGTTTGGAGTTGAATCAGTCTTCTGGTTGTAAATCAGCAGTGCTAGTGCATGTGAGTGGGGGGGCGTCATTTTGGAGGAGGGGTGGGAGGGGCTAGACAGAGCCCTGAGGAGATGCTACATTAAAATTCATGCTAGTTTTTCAAAATTACCGACCCTAGCTTTAATGAGAAACACTGATGAGCATGAGTAATCAACCTGTTCGTGAGGGTTTCTTTAAAATCAGGTGGTTTAATGAAACCTTTTTTAAAATGTGATTCCTGCCAAATGATGGAAACAACATTTCTATTCATACTTTAGGCAAAGTCATCGGAGAGCAGCACAATAGGATGGCGGACTTTGGAGACCTTAATGTGTTCCCATTCACGGAATAAGGTGAGACTGAATTAATGCGGCAGCTTTCCAAGCAAAAGACACAGCATTACAATGTGGGGACCTGACAGGCATGTAGGGATTAGCTTAAGTTACACTAGAACAAGACAATTTGAGAAAGCTGCTTCACTAGGAATTAAAACAGTTGTAGATGAAAAATGCTGACATGGCTTTTCGACTTTATAGCAGGAACCTTGGACCATATAGAGGTCACCAAATCCACACAAGTGAGGTGAAAACTGCACACAGCACCTAGTTTATCTGCTGATTATGATGTTTATTTTTGCAGGATAAAGGACTTAGACAGAGACAGCCTGGGGACACAAAGACAGAGAAAGAGGACGAGGTGATGAACGTTTTTTCCTCCTATAAGATGAAAGTGTCAAATCCACTTGTATTAAAAGATTAAAGGTTATTCTGTCCTGCTTAACTTCCACCGTGAATTAAATTATGTTCAATTCATAAATAAATGTATGAGGTCACAAAGGCCAGCATCATTAATTTAAGAGATCATTAAAAAGTCAATTAGGGTCATGTAGGCAGGTGTTAAAAATGGAAAAGAAGTTAAAAAATCAATATCATATTCGCCACACTTTGACAAAATACTGCAATTTCTTCCCTTCATGAGTCGTTAACTGCTCACTTTTAGTAAGAGAAAAACAAAGTGTTCCATAATGCTGCCCGACATGATGCTTGTTTTCCTGAGCGGCACTGTGAAGCCTCACGCTTGGCAGTGATTAGTGGACATGTCTGTTTGCTGATGATTCATTCGGCACTTCGACACAACAAAAGTAAACACCTGGCTTGGGTGTCAGAAAACCTGTTTCACTTTAATTACGACTGTGGAGTTTGGTATTTATCTTCACATCTTTCACTCCAATCATGTTTTATTATGTCATATTCTTTATGAGTTGTTTCACTTTTTAATTGTGCTATAACAAGAAAGTCTGTTATTTATTCAGCACTTCCTGCTTGGCGTGACTGATGCATAGTATCATACACCAATCAAAAAAGGCCTCATATACAAAATACATGTCTTAATGTATTTTTAATAATAAGACATCCCCTCTGTCCCTTTATTCCTCGCTTTACCCATCAGAAGAGAGTCATCCAATCCATTTAAAACATTCCCCTCATAAGGGGAAAGGCTACATTTGCCCCAAGTGAGACTCCCTGCAGGAGCCCGAGGGTCCACTCCCTTAGAAGAAACATGTCTAGGAATATCTATGTGGCACAGTAAACAACAGAGCGCAGCACTACAAAGCTGAAGCCAAAAACACTTCACAAGACGGGCATAGTCAAACAAAGCTGATGTGCACTTACACTATATATCGGCTCATTGATTAAATCGGCCGATTATAGCCTTTTTGGAAGTATTCAACATTGGCCAGAGGTTTTCCCATGTAACACCGATATTTTCTTAATTTCTCATAAAACAGTAAACGCATTGTTGAAGCGGCTCTGACCTCTCTGCTGATGCTGTGTATGAATGACTCGCTTGCACTCACACAGAGTTGTTCTTTTAAGCCTGAAGGTCAGACATAGCTTTCAGCAGAACTTGCATGATGTCCCGCTGCTGCTGGACACAGCAAGACTGCTGGGCTCTCTGCTAGTTTGGCTACCAAAGCAGCCTCACTGACGGACTGGGCATCGCCGAACAGTTTTCCTGACGGTCGCCATCTCTGTCATTCTCAATACCGACGAATTGGACCTTCTGATGGCAGAGGATCAGTTTAGCCGTGACTGTTCTATTGTGACTATGATGGAAACCTGGCTTCACCCTCTTGTTCCCAACACAACAGCAAAGCTATTTATCTAGGAAGCTAACTATGCAAGTGTTAGCATAGCTGCTCAGAGCTCTATGACGTCACCAGCAGGCTCATCCAGGGGAAGACTTCAGCGTAGCTGGGGACTGTAATCGGCCAGTTTAAAGAAGTTTGTGAAATATGTGCACTGCCTCACAAAATATTTTCATTTCCTCACACATATGCCCTCATGTATCCAACAAAAAAGTGTTTCTACCTGCACTAAAATCTACTTCTGATGCACTTATGAGGGCTGAAAGGCAGATATGACAAAGAGTTCAGAATCTATATACATTTTAAATAAGTTTTTTGTTTTATGGTTTGGAATTTGCTGCAGTTTTGCACACCATTTTATTTTAAACTTGAAAGCTGCAGAGAAAAATAAAAAGACCTATGAAAAGAACATTACCTTAGTGTTTTTGCTGCTTTCCTCTCAGTTATCTGATTTACGTTTTAAAAAATTGTTCTACCTTTACTATAACCTACCTTAAATTTTCATCAACAAGAAGCAAAACATACAGAGTGACTCTTTTTTAAGGTTATAATGGTTAAGGTTATAATGAATGTCTCAGAAGTTCAATGCCTTTTTTGCATGTTATTGTGCTTTAAATTTTTTCTCTAGTATAAAGTTAAACAAATACTAAAGGACCAAGTACTGTTAAACTATAAAATGTTCTGCCAGTAATTTATATATTCATTGTTGTGGGACCATTTAAAAAAAAAAAAAAAGTTTAAATATCTATTTTAAATTAATTGGCTGATTCATTGGTAATCAGTATTTTTTCTGCCAAACAACAGTATTGGCCTCAAAAAATCCATATCAGTCAGGTCCTACACTCAACAGCCTGTTCTGAGCAGGGCTGCAACTGGAGGGGGTTAATGGGCATGCCAACATTCAATCTGAGTGAATCTTTAAGCAAGACACTTCAAAAATGTGCTCAAGCGTCTAGAACTATTGTCAATGTGTTGAAAATTGTAACACATGAGGGATCTTTTATTTCCACACGCAGAAATAAAATAAGATCACCCCAAAGAACAATTGATTTCAGTTCTCAAAGACATCCATAAGGTTTGATAAAGATTCAGTCAAACAAGCTGCATGACCAGCATTTCTAAGACCTGTTTTGTTCATCATGATCGCTGTTGTGCATTAGAATGAAAGTGGTTGACAGGGTTATCATACATACTTGAAGTCAAATGAAGACCCTCTTCGCACCTTAGCCAAGCTAACCAAGACTACCATTTTGTACTTTAGAATAAAAAGATATGTTAAGTAAAACCATAACAAAGAGGGGCAGAGACAGGAACTCAGAGATATCTCTGACAGCCAAAGCTTATTTCACAATTCCTACACTTCTTTTCTCACAGCAGCCGCCATCAACAGAGGTGTATTGCTGCCACCTTTAGTTGCCATTTTCATTCCATATCATTAGCTTAGGTCCAAGAATGACTGCAGTGTTCTGAGCCTCACAGTAAACTCTCATTACTGCTTAAACTCTGCACACCTGAGCCAAATCAGCCAATCAGTCACACACACCTGCACTGCAGCGGGATGATGAGCTCCTACTCCAAGTGACAGAGAGGGGTGTAAGAGAATGAAAGTAATACAGTAGTCTGTGACAAACTGAAAAGAAGGAAATAATGAAAATAAATACTAATATCACCTTTACCTCCAAAGTTACCTCATTGCAAAGTTTAAAAAAAACTAATAAGCAAATTTAGAAAAAAGAGTAAGAAAACTGATGTATCAATATTTGATGCACAATACTACCATCTTAATCAAACATGTAAAGAAATTTTGAAAACTTGTCTTGTATTGAAGTTCAGCTTCAGTTCAGCTTGGCAGCAGGTAGTCAGCCACTTGACTTTTCATCAGTCAGGTTCCTCCAATGTTGTTGTCTCAAAGACAGACAACAAAGTTAATCTATTTTGCATGGACCATGGTTTATACAAAATACTGGTAAGAAACTATTTTTTTAAAGAAATTGTAAGTTGTGAATACCAAAAAAAAGATAAAAAAGTTGATTATTGATGTATGTTAGAAAATGTGATATGTGGCTGTGCTTACAGTACCAGTATCATGATTTATGATATCATATTAGCCCTGCATTGCAACACAGGGGTGGCATGACATGAAGATTCTGTCTGGGACACCTAATTAAATAATATGTTGCTGAAAAACTGTAACAGACTCAGAAAAGAGAAATGATGGAGTGTGACAGCAAAAGGCACTTTTGGGCCTCAGACTTTAGAAAATGCAGAAACTCTGTAAATATACTATGATACAAAACACAATTGGGTGTAAGATAGTACTAGTATTATAAAACAAAATCCGATTTGTACTGCAGGGTATATTATTCACAACTTTCACTCTACAATGGAGTAATATTAAGGCAAAAGGATTTCCCCACCAAAAACTGTTTCAGAACTTAAGCACTCTTACCTTCAGACACAGGCCTGCCCATGACGGGACCAGGTAGACTTTATGTTCACAAGAAAGTGGGCCAGTGCATGTATCAAATACATGACTTACACTTCCCTCAATCACATGTGGTGCTGAGCTCTCACAAAGAGGCAACCAGGCCAATATTGCCCAAGTGACACAGTATACAGAATATCAAAAATAGCACATGTAGAAAAACAATTTTAGGCCATAAACATAGACTATGGACAGAACTGAATGAAGCCATCAGTCATTTGGTTGTCAAAGGAGCCCAGGTTTGAACATTGTTGACATGTGGACTTCAGTTCAACCTCCTTACAAAGTCAGAGGCCATACTGAGGTGGGATTAAGGCCGACTGACCAAGAGCATAACAAGACATGTCAAACATGTTCTTGATTTCAAAACCAGAAATCCTTCATCAGAAAACGAAGGCAGGTGCAATTTTTAAACCTTTGCCCCCCAAAGCTGAAGCCATCTCTAAAGTGATAAAAATTGTCCGTTTCGCAAACAAAATCCTTAAAACTCTATGGTGCCTGTATGGTGCACACAAGGAACCACAGTTTTAGCACTTGTGCATGGGGCTATACTTTTAACCCAAAGCTTGCTGCTTGGTCGCAAAATACAAAAATCCAGGATGACAGGCAATGGCATTATATTATACCCCATTTCATGCAAAACATTAGAAAAATTAATCTGCTCTAAAGTAAATTTAAATAAAATAAATTTGCTTTTTCACTTGTTTATTGTGTGTGTTAAGCAGGTCAGGCAATGTCACAAATGTTTGACTATTAAAAAGGAACATCAAACCTTTATGACCCAGTTAAACCCTAAGGAACTGTTCTACATATTTTACACATTTTTAATCATTATTTTTTTAAATCATTTTGGCCGTGTTTTCCGTATTCCTATTTGATCCTGTTATTTCCAGCTAAGGTCTTACAGTATGTCTGAAGTACATTGTGTAGAAACAAGACGTTAAGTGAAAAAAATATGTAACTGAAACCAAGGCAAACTGCAATATCTATCTTACTTCCATTTTATTATTTCTGGGTGTCAAACCGGGCTTTTGCCTTGGAACTTATTTTAACTACATTTCATTGGGTGGTGTCATTTTAATCTCATGAAATTAGTATGAGTATTTGACACTGCACAAAAATACATAAAAATCAATGCTGCTACTGATCAATAACATATACTAGGCTGAAATGGTTGACACAAAAAATATTCTGAATGTACGTAGTATATTGAATTTTTTTTTCTCTTTTTTTTCATCTTAACTCAGTGTGGCATTGTGGCAAAGACACGGCATTTAAAGATGCATATAATTAGGATTGTTGCTGCTTTAATTATCAAGCCTAAAAAAAAGTTGGAAATGCCAATGTATCAAAAAGCATTTTTTTTCCCTAAGACATGTGTGAGTACTTTACACTCTGCAGAAAATAGTGCAAAAAAGTTTCTTATAATCACTGACATATCTCTGGTAGTAATAATTAGAAAAAAACTACTTTGCATGTAATATACAGAAAACAAATGCTTCCCATTTGAAAACATGGTGGCATTATGACAAAAACGATATTCAGTAATATTTGATACCAAAGTTGGATCAGATGTAGGTCAAAAATAGATCAATATGCAGAGTACAATGACAAAACTTTTTATATAGCTTGCAAAGGCACATCTTTTGGACCAAGTGGTAAAACTGTGACTAACATTAGACCCTGATCTGTGGGTCTAATGGACACTTACAGCGCATGACAGTTCTAAAGGCCAACACCAGCTGGCGTAGATATATAGGCCTAGACAAAAAAAAGTGATCAACTCACATTTGAAGCTCTGTCTTCCTTCCTTGTTGAATGGTTTTAATATATCCATGATGTGAAACAAAATCCAAATATTTCCACCTCTCAGTAGTTTCTCACGATTGTTTTGTGAAGCAGCTGAATGAGCTTTGTTTCCACCGCACTCCGTTTCTGACAAGCAAACTGCAATCAACACTGGGAACCCACGTACTTACTACAACCTTAAAAAGTTAAAAAGTTCGCTTTTTAAGCTGTTTGTCTTTAGTGAGGGGTCCAACGCCGTCAAAAACACTTATTTTTAAGTACTCTCCGTTAACAGACATGCTTTAATATTAAAACAGCTGCAGCGCAGGGTTTAACATGTCACCTGGTAATCAAGCGAGATTGATTTCACCTGTGAATTTTTTGCCCTGCAGTACCAGTTTCCACCACAGATGATTGACCATCAAAGTACGTTGCAATTAATGGGGGCGCTGTTTCACCGAAAAACGAAAAAAAAAAAATCGAAGACATGAATACTAAACAGACTGTCGCCAAAATAAAAATTGGGCGAAAATAATATAATTAATAGAAAAGAAACCTTCAGGATGAAACAATAGGCTCCAATCTATGTGAATCCCATGGAGGGATGTTATGTTTAAGGGAAAAAATTACTTTAGCTAAATGTCTGAAAGAAAACTTGTATTAAGAGAAAAGGCATAACAACAAGAAACGGTTCAAAATATAACAAAATTCAAATAATTATTTTGATTCAGGCCTACAGTACTATGACATATAAAAATGTTTACAATAAATCTGAAATAAAATTGTTATCCAGTAAAACTGTAAAAAAAAAAAATGCAATGCAAAAGTTTGATTTTTTTTTCATATTACAAATTGGGTTTTGACACCACATTTCATTATCATAACTGTCTTCTTTTAACACAGCATCTATATTTGAATCATTTAGATTCTGGTTATAACATCTTGCTCTTTTTCTTATCATTGAAACAATTTATTTCCCTGTAGCACCTTGTAAATAAACACCTTGCACCCCTAATTTTGTTTCTTTATTCGTACCTTATATTCTTCCCTGATAAAGAAACAGTGCAGCTAAAGTGCATTTTACATTTCATAATCATTAAAAACAGATGCGGTATTTTCTTAGAATATATGCAAATTCGGCAGAACAGATAGCAGCTGGCACCTTGTTATTTCAATATTTAACCAACAATTAATTCAAGCAGTATTTGCAGACGTATTTGTCTAATTTAACGATCTTTTTAAAAAGCAACCGATGGAAGTCTAACAGAGTCTTACTTTAACAGTTGCAAGTGTGCCACAAATATATTTTCCATTGCTTTTATAAAAACACTGCTCGATCAATTCTTCTTGCATCAGAAGCTAAGACGTCTCTCTAGAGCTTAGCAATACATTATGTACAACCAAACTTCACATTTAATTTCCCTATACCTTTAATGTTGACTTAGAAATCCTTGCATTTCTCCTAACATCAAACTCATTTGAAGCTCTTTTCATGTAAAAGAAAAAACACCACCATCTTCAGTGTCTTTGACTGTGTGTGCTATGATTATTTTCAATACAACTTAATGTTGCACATCAAAGAAAAATGAACAGCAATAATAAATCACATGAACGCGGTTTTCTCAAAGCTGACAAAACATATTAAGAAAAACGTTATGAATAAAAGTATGTGAAGCTACTGAAGATGTCATGAATTCAAAAAAAGCCTATAGTTTCCAATTGCAGCAGAATGAGGGAGGGAAAAAAGCATTAACCTACAATTGAGTGCAAAAAGAATATATGGCTGAGGGAAAAAGTAATATGTGCAGTGAGATTTCCCCTGGGCTGAGTACCTGTGCTGTGCCAAACTGTGCTGCTGGAAGACTTTGACTATTAAACAGCAGCAGGAAGTGTTTGGATTAACATTGCAGGAAAGTAATGGACTTTCATTAAAGCTGTGAAAAAGCTCAACTGAAAGGAGCCAAGGCTGTTATCTAAAAGATGAATTAAACAACACGAAATGCCACCTGGTAGCTTAAAACCTTCCAACAATGCACAAGGGCCGGACAGTGAACAACAGAGGTAGCTCAAGGTCAGGGTGAATTTAACAAGATGTAATATGTAGACATCCAAATTAGGGCCCAGAGATTGATTTATAAAGTACAAATCTAATAACCTCACCAGTGAGGAATCAACTTGTGGCTTCATGACTCTGAGCTCTTATATCTGACCGTGAAAAAAATGTAGAAGTGCTCCTTTAGTCAGAGTGACCATATGTCAAAAGTCTTAAAAAAAATTGTTTAAAGATCCCAGAGTCTTGGTCAGAAGTTCCTTCTGTTGTACAATACCTTGCAGCAAAAGGGAAGGTTAATAAATGGAGGAGGTCGATGTCACCAATAAGCAAAGGTAAACAAGCAGAGGTTAATTCTGGGCACTGTGATCGTGTGTATGCTTTCTGGTACAGAATGAAAAGAATTTTTTTTCTCAACTTTTTATTTAGAAAAATATAAACACATTTATACAAATACTTGTACATATGCTTTAAGATAGGTAACATTTGAAATTACATTACTGCGCATAGGGCTGTCTAATAATCTTGGTAAAGGATGGTTTTAAAAGCCATGCTATTTTTTTCAGATATTTTGATACCATGACCAGTGTTGTGTGGAACGCGTTGCAAAGTAATGCGTTACAGTAACAGAACTACTTTTTCAGGTAAAAAGTAAAGTAATGTGCTACGATTGAAAATTTGGTAACGAAACATAGTTCCTTTTTTAATGCAGCTCTATGTTACTTTTCCCCCAGACGGATCTAACACTGAAGCTGCCTTCTCAGCTGTTCGCACAGACACGAGCAGCCGAGCAGCTTACTAAGTCCGCTCGTTATAAGCGTCTAAGGGCCGAAAATCTTGTGAGTCACAGCCACGGGTTGTGGTTTTTTGGGCTTGTTTCTAAACGTGAAGTTGCTTCTTGGGGCTCTTAAGTCTGTGTGTATCCCTCTGATTACCTTCCAGCTCCTTACATAGAGGAAAACACGACTGCGGTAGGCAGTTTGTCCACTTCCTCCTTTCCTGGTCATATGCACGCCTCCAAACACACTCATGCACATGGCACATGCTCCAGAGCCAAAGTTGCCAGGTCTGCTTGTTATGAGCGACGGTCTTTTCTTGAATAGATACTTAGCGCTGTGATGTTGAAATGTAATGTAGACAAAAATTAACACACTTTATGTCGACTTCTCTTTTTAAAAAGTAGTACATCTCATTAGGAAAGGAAATAGCTGGAGGTTGCTTATTTAGGGCTTGTTTTTATTGACCAGGTTGCTTATTTCAGAAGCAAAATGTGGAAACACTGGGCAGGTGCTCTCATTCCACAGGGTATGTGACATTTTGTGAAATGAAGAACATAAAAAAGTGTTATGTTCTCTGTAGTAGAACTTTTTGCAGGCCTTCACATTTAGGAACAGATATGAGGTTCTGTCTATGATCAAGCAATGTAAAAGAGTAACTTAAAAATGTTACTTTTCATAGTGGGTAACTAAGTAAAGTAACAAGTTACTTTTTTCAGAAGTAATGAGCAAACACTACTTTTTAAAAGTAACTTACCCAACACTGAACATGACAACTCTTTATATGGTATGGTGAAATGGCGATTTTGTTACAATTTGTAGATTATCTTCAGTTTACTCACTATTAGTATGTATTCTATACATATACTCTGTCAGAGCGATCAATATGTTTTTTTACAAGAAATCAAACAAAATAGAGGTGTCACTGAGATGTAGCATTCACAAGCAGGGGTTGAATATATGTGACCCATTGACCTTGACTTTTGACTTAGATTAAATTAGTAAATGCATCAGTCAGAGGACATATACTATTTAAAGAACACACCATATAACAAGAAGTAGAAATATGTGAGTTCCCATGACCTTCAACTTGATCTCATGATATCTCAAAATTTCATCCGTGAGTCAGAGTGGAAGTCTGTGATTGGTCAAGGGACCTTTTGCTTAGATATCATTTTTTAGGATGTTTATGAGGCCTTAAGGCTTTGGCCTTTGACATCCCCAACATATGACCTCTTATCCTTCAGTCAGATTAGATTTTGGTAAAATGTTCAAATAAAATCCCTCAAAGAGTTCATGAGATATTGGCTACATAAGCGGGGGGGACATGAAGAGCCAAAGTGCTGATCTTAGATTCATAATTTCTAAAATCTAATCAAGTCATGCTAAAGTCAGAGTGGGCATTTGAGTTAAGTTTAATGAATATCCTCTGAAGAGTGTTGGATGGATTGGGTTCACAAGAATTGGACAAATCAACAGGTGGACAACTTAAAGGGTATACCTCTGGTCTTGTTTGTTGCTAGGGTTTATGTATAAAAGACAAAGAATATAGCTATGGTTGTAAACAAAAGCAGCATACACATATGCACACACACACACACACACACACACACACACACACACTGCTTGTAACGCCTCAAAAAGTCAGTCTTTTAAATGTCACAGTCTCACGCTTTCTGTCTCCCGCATGGCCACACACCGCGGCCTGTCAGTTAGCCGTGATGTCATTACAGCTCAGACATCATCGCTCCGCGGCTCTGCTCACAAGCAGAACATAAACAGGACAGAGAAATCACCTGCTGAGAATGTGAAATGAAAGCACAGTTTGGCCCTGACAGCACTTTGCTAAAGTGTTTTCCTCAGTGCCATCTGAATGGAAACACAATGTATGTGATTAAGTGTGGCATATACAAAGAGTGCAAAGAAGAACTGTCTGTGCTCTAAGTCTTCAGAGGCATACATGAGGCTGTACATAACTGTGGGCGATAACAGAATACTACACCATGTTTGCCAGATGGATATCAAGTGAAATCATGATCATCTGCAGCTGAAAAACAGGTAGAAAAGTAAACTGTGCACATGTAAATTCAACAGTCAGATGCAGAACATGACTCATGCATAAATATGGATGAAAAGGGACTTCTCAGTAGTGCAAGAAATGTTGTGTATCCAATGTCCCAGTAGGAAGAATTAAACTGATGATCACAATTTCTGACATGTATCGCGGCTGGCTTGATGCAAAACTGTCAATGCTCTGTGGGACTGTGCCATATCTGTGCTATTTTCATTGTTTTGCAGATGATGGGATATTCAACAAAGCTCCGAGTTTCTTGTCAAAAATTCTGACATCTGTTAGATCCCTGATGGTTTCCATTTTTAAATGAAAGAGCCGACGGCATCTGGCAATTTTCCTCCTGCTGTAATGAAAATGTACCAACTCCTACACTGTGATATGTTATCAGTTTGCCACTTACTAGTGTGTTCATTTTGTTCTCTTTTCCTCTGAGAACAATGCTTCATTCCTACATTAAATGATGTAGCAGCACTATGGGTATGCGTTTGTTTTGTTGCTTTTCTGCTGAGTACAAAACTGATGGTGACAGGAGAAATGTTTCATTTAAGCACTGAGCAGATGCTCTGAAGAAATGAACACACCTGACTTTAGGAACAAACTTCCCACACAGCTCACCAAGCAATGTCAATCAAAATGTCACGCCCCCATGTGCAGGTGGGTTTGTTACCTTTCACAGAGTTTTTGAAGAACATTTGCGTTCAAACTCCCTATTGGCTTAGAATGTTAACATTTCCATGCCCTTTTCTATTGAAAATTTGTTTTTTCCCATGTTGACTTGAAAGGTGTCATTAAAAAAAGGGAAAACAATGGAGTAAACAGTGTAGGCAGGCAGAGCTGACAGCATGTCACTCATTTAAATTTGTCATTGTTTTGGTTGAGAGGTCTTTGGTGTTGTATTTCACATTTGAGAAGAATAGGGATGAATATTAATTTTCAACCATGAGTGTCATAGCATGGAAAACATGCACGAGATGGCTGAGGTGATGAGGTACATTAAGATGACTTAAAGGATAAGTTCGGTTTCTACAGCTTTCACATTGTTTATAGAATGAAGTAGAACAATATACTCACCCAGAAGGCTTTCCTGATCCAAACAGTGCTTCAGGAGATATTTAGATCCAAAATCGAGGGGTGGACATCCGTATAATGGTAGCACACGGGGCATGTATAGCGCCGCTCCTAAAACTGCATTAATCGTCCAAAAACTCATTAGTTTCACCAATATTTCATCATGATCCACTCGTGCCTCCAAAACAGTGCTGTGACTGTGCTGACCTCTGAACTAAAGTCGCAGTATAAGAAATTGGCATTTTAGCGATATTTGGGAATGAGCCTACTCGATACTAAAACATCAGAGAGCCGGTGAAGACCAAAAAGGAGCGTGAACAGGGCATCGTTTACAACAGTTACAAGGGGAGGATTTTTTCATTCATATTTGTAACTATTATTTTGATAGATTACAGGTCAGTTAAGATGATGATTATAGGTTTTGTGAACTTTTGCATACTCATATTCAAAAATCACATTGTGCTATTTTTGTCCCCAAAACCCACCAGTAGACAACATGGCAGATCGTTATGGCAGCCTCCACAAAGGGGAGACACATGGTACATAAATATAAAAAGCTTTTTCCAACTTAATAAAAAGGAAACTAATTTTATGGGGATGATGGTACACCTATATTGACTTTAAATACAAATAGAAACATAATGTCCTATATTCACCATTTCTGTTGGGTGAAATGTTGCCAACTTCTGAGGCTCACGCCATCCACATCATGCAATAAAGTAAGGCTGAGATGCCTTGAGGGAACTGTGCAGAGACAATATTGTCTGGGTGGTCAGTATTTGCATCCGTTTCCTCACCTCATTTGGATGCAGAGTGTGGACAAACATCAGAATCAATTCTAGGTGCTGCTCTAGTTCACAATCCCCTTGGCAATTTATCTGCGCTTTATGTGCCAGCTTTGAAAACAAAGGCATTACCTTAAAGTACCTCTGTGTGCATGCAGACACATACATCAATGTGCTTACTTGTGGCTGTGTCAGCATAATCATGCTCTTGTAAGCCACAGATAAAAGATGATAAAGTTAACATGCAGGATTCACACTTGTCTCTCTTAAAAACCTGCAGAAATGCTAAAAACATCAGATAACTGCATTCTTATTAAAATGGATTATCAAGATAAAATGCAGGACAGAAAGTATTGACAAAAACCTGCCACTTTCCATGTTTCTTGCTCAAAAATTTCAACTCAGGAGTCTCTCTCATAGTCATTCACACATACGTTTCATAATTTCTTTTGCCCTACAGTATCAGTTTCCTGGCTGCAGTCACTCCGGAAGTACAGTCGTCTCCCTTGAAGCAAACAAATTAGATGTCCAACCTGAAAGAGACTTGAGATATATCATGACTCGGTTTCTTCTTTTAATGAGTTACTTCCATGTCCTCAGGTTCTAACAAGACTTTTTAAAAAGACATCAGTTTGAACTCCTCTTTCAGCATTTTCTATGACATGTAGCTCTTTGAAAGCGTCCCTGCTGATGTTGTTACTGCTGCTCAGTGTGCTTTGATTTGATGCCTGTATGGAAGTCCAGTCTATAAAAAAATCCCATTTTCTTCTACTCCACACTAAGAAATGGGATGCCTTAGGGCTCCGAGGCAAAAACCCAAGACATGTATATCAGTTAGGTGATCATTCTCTTTGAATGCTGTAACTTTAGCACAGTTTTTCAAAACAGTTGTCTCTGTCAATTTTTTATACATCTTTCCTCAATTTTGCTTCAAACTGTCTTGAGTGATGCTTTGTCTCCTGGTTACTGGAATCTTACCTGTGCCTCATCTCCATAAACCTTCTAAAAAGGGATCGCATTTAGTTAAAGGCAGACCTGCTCTGTTTTTAAAAATATGCAGCACATGAGCCTTTTATTGATAAATGTAACATTTAAACCCTGATATCTCAATGGAAGCCTGTTTTTTAGTCTTTTTATTTATATGTTTGCACAAAAGGTAGAGGATTAAAACAACAGAAGGATACAAGGTCATATAGGATGAACAAGTGGGACAAAAGAAACCCTTAAAGGATAAGTTCGGTTTCTACAGTTTTCACATTGTTTATAGAATGAAGTAGAACAATATACCCACCCAGAAGGCTTTCCTGATCCAAACAGTGCTTCAGGAGATATTTAGATCCAAAATCGAGTGGCGGACATCCGTATAATGGTAGCACACAGGGCATCGATAGCGCTGCTCATAAAACTGCATTAATTATCCAAAAACGTATTAGTTTCACCAATATTCCATCATGGTCCGCTCAGGTTACTCCTCCATTACAGTCTGTGTCGTCCCAGACATGTTTTGTGGCTGTGCTGACCTCTGAACTGAAGAAGAAGAACGTTTGCCTCCATGCATGCGCAGTACTCTCTGGAGAGCTGTTCTTCTCTTTGCCTCCGCATCCTCCTTTCAGTGAGCTCCTCATCTGTAAACTCTGGCTCGAGACTGTAAGGACACCCATCATATTCAAAGTTCTCCTCCACAACATCTTCATCAGATAGATATTCGTCCATTTTGCGCAAAACTGAAAGAAGAAAGTCGTTGTGGAGCCGGCGGTCTTCCCCTGAAACAATGAGCCGTACTGCGCATGCGTGGAGGCAAACCTTCTTCTTCAGTTCAGAGGTCAGCACAGCTACAAAGACATGTCTGGGGCGACACAGACTGTAATGGAGGAGTAGCGTGAGCGGACCATGATGAAATATTGGTGAAACTAATGAGTTTTTGGACGATTAATGCAGTTTTAGGAGCAGCGCTATCAATGCCCCATGTGCTACCATTATACGGATGTCCGCCGCTTGATTTTGGATCCAAATATCTCCCGAAGCTCTGTTTGGATCAGGAAAGCCTTCTGGGTGAGTATATTGTTCTACTTCATTCTATAAACAATGTGAAAGCTGCAGAAACCGAACTTTTCCTTTAAGGTCATGTGAAAGGACCCACATAACTGTAAAGACACAAAATGCAAAGAACAATGGTCTTATTACCTATTATCATATTAAGTTTGCTGGCAGAAAGAAAGCAATTTTCAATTTTTTACTGTTTGATACTGCAAACAAATACTGCTTTATAACAATAAAAAATCACTTGTCTCAGATCTTTTTTTTTAAAATAGATGAGAGGTAGAAAAGTAGAGAAGCTGTTCCACATGACTGAAACTTCTTACCTCATGGAAAATGGTTGTAGTCTGTCTCTGTAAAATTGACAATGTTGAAGATCAACACATCATCATGTGATAACTGTGGACTTGAGACCTAGTTGTAATAAAGTTGTTGAAATACTGAGGGAGTGATCAAAGATGTTAAATATTTGGTTACACTCCTCCTCATTTGTCAGTTAACATTTCAGTCTCTGTTCATCTTAAACTGTGTTTTACTTGCTTTTGCTTGGAACGTGTATGATTTCTTTCCTGCAAAACAAGTAGGCTAGTTGCTGTACCTATTTATGTCTCAGTGCCTGCTATAGCCAGGGGCATTATGTCATCCAGTTGTCAGTCCATCCTTCCATCAGTCATCTGTCCCTCCAAGCTATTCTTTTCAATGAGGTATCATAAGAACGCTTTGAGAAATTCTTGCACAAATGCCAGTTCTAGTACATGTTTTAAATTTTTAGGTCAAAGGTCACAGTGAGCCCAATGTTTTAAGAGCTTTGAAGGTTTTGGTAAAATTTGCCAAAAACCTTAACCTTAACTTAAATATAAAGGGGAATTAATTAGAATTTGAGAGTAAAGGGTCATTGCTGTATGCATTAATTAAACTCTCATATGTCAAACTGGCTCTGTCATTCAAGTTTTATTCATATGCTCATACACTGATAAAGAAATAAGTGCAAACCTTTGACTAGAAGAGCTCTGAGAGCACAAACCTCCACCAAGGCATTTTAAACATTTTCAGGCCGGTTATTGTGCAAAAAAAGGAAAATTGCTCGCAGTGATAAGAAACCATTTACAAAGCTTATGGATTTGCATCTAGATCACTAAAATCTTATCACTTCTTCTTTGTGCCATGACCAACATTCTGCCAAAGTGTCTTGAAAATACATTCAGAAATTACTGAGTTATTAGCAAGTGTTGTACAATGGTAAGCAGTTGTTTAAAAAAATGACTTGATATGGATCTGAATTCAGAACTTGAAGTCTACTCACATCTTCCTTGTGCTGTGACCAACATTCCCTAAAATAGTTGTCAAAATCCTTTCATGTGCTTTTTGGTTGTGTTCACAATCTAGCAAACAAGCTAACAAATGCCTTAACACAATGTACCTTAGTGCACTTTATGGGACATTATCTTATATTTAACCCACTAAAAGTAAACCTGAGCTTAATTTGCTGAATGACTTTAAAGTTAAGCTGAGGCCGATAGCGGTTATGTTCTTTGCACATTAAGAGCTGAGCGGCACCATTACAGAGGGGCAGTTAATCCTGGTTAATATAAACCTGGACTTACAGTAATCAGCTTGGTTCCAGGGTACAAACAGGCTTGCACAATAGAAATGTTAATGTCCCCCTGCAGTTAAACACCACCAACAACACTAACAGTAAAGTCGCGCTGTGCCTCTGTTATGCTGGGTCTCCTCTGAGTGCACCTAATAATCAATCACACACTCAATTGGTCACATTAAGCCTGTGCCTATTTACTTCAGAAATGAGTATCTGCTGTGTTCATCTGCTCCGCACTCCATCTATCGATTAGTTGTCCATCCATCCGGCATTTGTCTGTCCTTCACTCACACAAACACACACACACTCACACACACTCATATGTATAGTCCGCTAAATTTAACTTTATGGTGACATTATGGTGCCAAGCAGCTCTGAACCAATCAATTACCAAAAAGTAGACCAGTCAACCAACCAGGCCATAGAGTGAGAGTAGAGGTGGATTACAGATACTCAGTCTGTGAAAACAAGGTTTTCTGTACATTGATGATTGGGAACATTCTCAGTCCCTTGAGTTGACTTTAAGAAAAATGAATAAAACCAAAAATGTAACTGCAGATTCACTGATTCTTTGATAAAAGTGGAAAGAGTTGATGTTAGAAGTGCTATCAAATGTTAATTTTTTGGTCAAAGAAAGAAAGGAAAGATAAATAATAGGGGATTTTTTTTACAGTGAAGTGTAAAAAGATTTTTTTTTTTTTTTTTTTTTTTTTTTAAAGGAAAAGAAAACAGTTATTTTGTAATTTTCTGGGTCCTCTGTCAGTCATAGTCCTGAAGGACTGTCTTAATTTTTCAGCCCATACTGCACCCATGCAACATCTGTCATTTAATAGGAGAAAGAAAAAATTAAACATTCATCAACAACATGAATTGAAGTGTCCAGTCTCTTAGGCTTTAAACCCTCTAACCAAAGTCTCAATTTAATATAGATAATGGGAAAACTTGGGAAATCATCATGTTTTTACAAGCACGGCATATAAAATAATTTCAGTTCTTTATCAGTTTTTATTGCAGATGCTGAATTATGATTTTGCTTGTCCTTAAATGAGAGGAAGTTATGAGGATGCATTAAGTAGCAGATCCCATAGCCCCTATTAGAGCAGAACTTATCTTATTAACTGTGCAGCTCCACTGTATCCTCTTAAAATCCATCTGCTTTCTGTCCATGTCTCCACACTGCCCTCCTTAGGGCTGCACAGCACTGCTGCTGAAGCTGAATGCAGTTACACTAACAGCAGTCATGGACATCTCTCTGTGTGTAGATCATGAGTCTGTGTTCAGAAAGTGGTTTAGTTATTAGCAGCAGATGTCATTTCAGCTCTAAACCAGCCCAGTCTAATTGAAGCTGAGGATATTGAGCCTTTTTTCACACATGTAGCTGCCCTTGTTTTCTCGATACTGCCTGCAGGATTTTCACCAACACCACTTGTTTTTTTCTCCTTCCCTCAATATATGTATCCGCAGGGAGTTAAGTATGGCAAAGTATATTTGTGTATGCCAACTGTGCTGCAGCACAACAGTGAGAAACACAGAGCAAGCAGCAAACTTTGAAATCCATACAGCCATGTCAGACACACTGAGTTTTATCCTCAGTGTAATCATACGAACATCTTACTGTCTGATAGACATTGGCAGGATTTCACTTCAGAGCTGTGGCAGATTAACATATAAATAACATGGATAAAACCTGTTTGGATATGATCTAACACAGCATTTCATTGACACAGTAACATGCAGTGTTTTTGCCCTGATCTAAATGGTCCTGATCCCCAGCCAAAAACTCACTACATGGCAAAATAGAAACACAGTGTTTGTGTGCAGATGTGTGTAAAGTCATTCACTTTTACACTGTTTAAAGCTATAATAATTTACATATAATTTATATCAAATAATCTACAGCATCCTTTAATTACCATGGATGACTAGAACTCTTTTCCCAAGGTGATGATGAGGTGAAATAAAAAATGAAATAAGTAAATATAACTTACAGTGACAAAGATCAGCTCTGCATCTGTACAGAAAGAGCTAAGCGAGCACTATATATTGTACTGCCATGGGACAAAGAACTGCATAATTTAAAGAATTATAGGTGAAAACAAGTCACAAAAGCAGCATGCGGTGATTGCACACTGTACTGAACACATTTGCAACAACTTGCTCTTCCACTTCAAAGCCCCTTCATTTTGATACTATCTCAGTACATAGCATAGCCACCATGTTCTTCTGTTACAATCTGCAGGCTTCATAAGAGGAAACAACCATGACCAAACAACATAAATGGAAGATTTTTGCATCAAATGTGTCCACTGCTCACTTTGGGAACTTCTGTAAATGGTAAGTGAACAGGGCTGAATGAAAAACAGAGGAAACTTCTTTGGGAACCGGATGACCAGATAAACCCATGTTACTAGTGTGATACAGGTGTGCAAATCCTGAGTGTATGTTGACAAACTGGTTTGTTTGTTGGTTAAAGTACTGTGTTACTACTTTTTTACTGGATAATGTAACAGAGTGACTATGAAAAATTGCTTCAGAATTTTTCAGGATCAGAGGATACCAGCGGCTTTTATACATGCCTCTGCAGTATGCAGCTCTCATCACACAAAGCCTCCCCCACTGTGAGGAACATAGTTACTTGTACTGACCAGTTCACAGTTTAACAAACTAAGAAAACCAGATGAGCCGAAGTAAAGTTTAGCTTTAGAGTAAATATTCAACTCATTTGGGGTGGGAATTGCCACTTACCCCTGGATAAGATACTGTCACAATACTTGAGTCCCAATCTGATTTTATTGTAAAGCTTGATATCTAACAATTTGCTAAATATTGTGATGCTTATCAATACATTGCTTGATCTTGCACTTCTTAACACTTAATGACTGCATTAACATCCAAAAAGAAAAAAATCAACACATTTGTTAAATCTTATGAGAACCATACAACTTCACCAGATATCAGTGCTACTGGATAAGGGTACCATATACATGAAAACCACGAGACGACATGAAAAATGTACATAAGCAAGAGGTTGGTATAAAGCATGGTCAGTAGTTACTGCACAAGATGTTAGATGAACTGTCATCATAGAGTTGAGAAGATAAAAATTGGCAGTTTTGGTTCTCATTAACAACTCACAAAAAGCAGAGGTGCTCTGAGTCACATGTCTGACATTGCACATCATGTGATGCAACTAATGCGCATGCACTTTTTGCAGTTGTGATGATTAAAAAGATATTGAGTCACATTATCACCAACACAAAAGTTACCTTTCAGTAAGAATAAAGTAACCCTCCACTTCCTGGTCTAATAAAAAAACGGTAGTGGATTTAACACTTAAAAAGTGTTCGCGTTCAAGTTGTCCAATCAAGGCTTTGCAATACAGTCTTTTTAAACACTGCTGTAATGAATGAAGACAGCAATTTAGATTTTAGACATCACTGACAAGTATTTCTCCATATTTTATATTCTGAAGCTGAAATTGGCACTGACAAACCCAACATTTATGGAGAATTAAAGGCTGTCACAAATCCAAAACACCAAATAAACAAACTGAAATAATGTTTAAACAGAAAGAATATAATTGGAATGAACAATGAATCAGATTAAGACAACAGCTCAGCCATACATCAAAGTTATCCAATTAGTAGAGGGTCAAAACAGCATGCTTTGCAATAACATATTGGCTTATTACAGGACTATAAAAGTGGTCAGGAGTTTTAGATAACAAATTATTTTCTGTAGAAAGAGTTTAATTTAATTCTAACCACAAGCAAACCTTTTGTGGTTGAGGCATAGTTTTATGATTTAGTGGTTGTGAGAAAATCTAAGTGCTTCAGAATCTATATTGAAAAGCTTTCACTCGGCATTAGCCATCAAATCAACCCAGCACCTAATTGAAAAATCAATACATCATCAATATGGACACTGTGTTCATTCATCAGAACAGACAGCCTGCCCCCTGGTAGCTCTTCCCTCTGTTACAGCAGGGTAATATAATGCATCTGTGAGGTTGGTGTTAGGAAATAGTGGATGGTGAACAGAGTATAGACACATTATAAGTACATCTGACTAAGAGTATCACATTTCAGTCCACACTCAGAAGCAAGACAGGACATTGTTTAGTGCTGGTGATGGTCAGGAGACACTGATGAATGTGATGACTCAGCAGATAACAAGCAGTGAATATGTGCTGTATTCAGAGGTGATGTTGCAGTGACTCATTCTTATATACTGTATACGGAAAACCTGTAAGGGAAATGTATCAATAATAGTCAAAGGCTGGCTATGAGTGGAGGGATCAGGGGGCAGAGATAGAATTGGCCCTCTGCTGGCTCTCTGATTGGTTCACTGACCAACCAATCAGAATCAGAGAACCGCCCTCTCATAGCAACCATTGCCAGGTTACACCAGACAGATAACTTGTCATAGCAGACTCTTTTTCCTTAAATATTATAAACCTAAAAGAAAACCTGCATACACTTAAGGGTGACAGAAAACATTCTAAAAGTGATGATACTTGGTATCATAGCACTTTCTTAAGATCTAGATTTACTAATAAAAGCATTTTGTTGATGTGGATCGTAATTATCTTGCCAAGGAGGTTATGTCATTGTCGGCGTCTGTTTGCTTTTGTTTGTTTGTTTGTTTGTTTCTCTGTAAGCAACATAACTCAAAAAGTTGAGAACGGATTTCGATTAAATTTTCAGGAAATGTCCAGAGTGGGACAAGGAACAAATGATTAGATTCTGGGAGTGACTCATATCACCGTCAGGATCCAGGAATTTTTTTAAAGGATTCTTTAACATTGCGAGATAGGACCATTTTTGGCATTTGTGCATATTACTCCACCATAATTGTCAGGGCATCTGGAAAGAAAAATAGAGGAGAAGTTTCCAACAGGTTCTACAAGCTATCAAAGACTGATCTGGATCCTGGCAAAATTCTGGATTCTATGATCTAGGACAAGAAAAATTTAGATATCCTTGGAATTTTCATCATAGCAAGGGAACAAATAAAGGCGTAGACTTGCAACAAACCGTAAAATACAGCCAAGATACTGTGGAATCTGGAGTGTGAAATTGGATTTGTTGTGTCTTCAAAAACTTTGGAGCAAGCTTCAAAGGAAAACCACCATGACAAAAAATGTAAACTACTGAACTAAAATAGATATCATTATGAATCCAATTCCTAATGGTATGTTTTTATGGTCAATGAATCTAAATATTTAAATGAAATAAAGGTAGGACTAATATTTATGGTGAAAATCACAATATGGGTGATGGCTGTGGTGCTGGCAGAGGTCTGTCCTCTCCGATTGCTTTTCTAGTTGGTTATTGTCATACACCTACAGTAGGCCTGACTTTATTCTTTTACTGAAGTTTTAGGAAGAATTAACTTAGGCAATCACAAATAAAAGTCAATCAAAGAGTGATCTATTTCTAACAGTTTACAATGAGAAAGAAACCAGCAACAACAAATGTTTTTACCTCTACCAAGAAGGTTTTGATTTTGCTGGTGTATGTTTGTTTGTTTATCTGTTTGTTAGCAAAATCCCCCCCCCCCCCCCCCCCCCCCAAAAAAAAAAACATGGGATAGATTTTGCTGAAATTTTCAGGACATGTTGGTAATGGCCCAAATAATTTTTTTTAGATTTGGCGGCAATCCAGATCGTGCCATTTTCAGACAATCGTTTTTCCTCAATAATTGTCTTAATAATACCGATACCAACATGATTCCAGGTGCTAGGTGTAGGTTTTTGCGGTCAATGAATCATATTATGACTGTAGTTTTATCACTGAACTGTTGTGTGAGCTACCTTGGCAGAGGTTTGCCCTCTCCAACTCCTCTCTAGTCTAGCTTAGTAGCAGTTACTAAGGAGATTGTAGCTTGCTTAGACTCATTTCCTGTAAAGATTTGAAAAGGGTCAGTTTATTAAAATTGGTGGATACCTCACGTAGTGTGTTAATGAGGTGTGCATGAGATAGAATGACTACAGAATAATTTATTTTTAGTGGTCAGAATAAAGGTATAATGCAAACTTAAATCTGTTTACCCTATTCCTTTCAGTGCACCTCATAATATAAAGTCTGAATAACATGTTGACATGTTACAATGTGCAAAAATCTAAAGGGAAGTCAAATTTACTCCTTCAGGTCCCTACAAAACAAGCCTATAAATTTGGTTCAAATACCATGCAGTTGCAACAGCACCTTAGTTTATTTCTCTTTAGCAGTGTGAACATAAGGGGAAAATGAGGCGATACCTATGAGGTAGCTCAGGCAGACTCAAGTTGTGCCGATTTCTCATCTGACTTACTTTATGCCATTATTTTCAATCACCTGACAAAAACATGTACCAAGTAGATGTCTGTTTAAGCTCAAAGATGTTTTATACTCTACTTGGCCTCTGCCACCTCTTCCTTACATCAGTACTGCACTCATGCTTTCACCCCTCCATCACCCATCTATAGGCTCCAAAAGCGCCTCTACTCTATAGTCAACAATGAGTCCATCAACTGTATTGGTAATCTCTACAGTAGATGGATGGATACATGAATAGATTGATGGAAAGTTTACTAATCCCCTTGAGGAAATTCAGGTATTCAGTAGCAACGGTGGCCATGTGTAAATATTCCAGGTCTGACACAAAGACAGGAAGGACCCAGACGCAAGACAGCAGAGCTCACAACAAGCATGTTTTATTAAAAGGCTCAGGAGTAGTAGTGTCAGGAGTGTGAATTGAACGCAGGATCTCAGGATCTGAAGCCAATGACGCTGTCCTCTTGGTCACGCTGCAGCCACAAATTTCAATAGCTGTTCAGGGTCTTTAAGGAGAAGCCAAGTCAGACTCACTTGTTCGTCAGAAGCAGGTAGCAGGGTTGTTCGCCCAAGATCAGACAGCCACCACCGATCAGGACTTTCAGACAGGTACTCTGCATCAGAAACAAGAAACAGGGTCGTATGCTGAAGATCAGACAGCCACCACAGATCAGGACTCACGGACAGGTACTCAGCATCAGGAACAGAAGGCGAGGTTGGCAACCAGGGATCAGACAAGCAGGTAGGTACAGGAAAGAAACTGGTCAATACCTTGTGGTCAAGCCGAGGATCAGACGAGAAGGGCAGAAACAGGAACAAAGCAGGTTGGCAAAGGGTGATAAGTCTGGTTTGAAGGTCTGGATTGCTAGGCAAGAGAGCGAAGACAGTCTGGCAACTGGTGATTGTGGAGCTGGGGTTTAAGTAGGCAGCGTTGATAGCAAAGGATGAGGTGCAGGTGTGTTCAGGAGCACAGGTGAATGGAGTTGGGCTGATTAGGTGGAGGCTGCAGAGTGACAGGCTGAGACTGTGGCTGTGACAAGGTCATGCGCCACTGCCTTTGACCTGAGGGCATCTGTGTTCATGGACCAGTCCAACTTGATGTCAAGGTGCACACCTCAATACTTACAGGTTTTCAACCTTTTACTGACCTCCCTCTGATTATGGCTGGCTGTAGCTGGGGTTTAGACCTCCTAAAGTCAATGACCATCTCCTTGGTCTTGCAGGTGTTGAGCAGGAGGCAGTTCTTAATGTTCCAGTCACCGAAGGCCTGTGCCAGGTCCCTGAAGGGCAGTCTCTTCCTGTCATTCTTGATACACACCACAATGTCCTTGTCATCAGAGTACTTGTGAATTTGGCAGGACTCAGGAAGTAAAAGTCTGCAGTGTGGAGTTTAAATATACTTATCTGATGTACCAGTGACCGTGACCGAGTCCTCTGCAATCGCGCTGGAGACCATCTCCCCAAGTGGGCCCGGGCCTGGTGTCCGGCCGCGGTTTGTTTGCATTCACACTACCAAAACGAACCGGACTTTGGGCTCAATCGCACCCGGATCCGGGACAGGGCCCCTAGTGGGAAAGCACCCTAAGACTCCTGAGACTCCTTGAAGGTAGGAAAAAAAGAAAAAAGATAACCTAAATAAGCCTTTTCCTTGATAGTTTGATAGTTGTAACTATCAAACTATCAAGGAATTGTAACTATCGCCTGAGTGATAGTTACAATCAGGTGTTTGCACTGGACATTAGGGGACATTGCCCATATATTTTATCCATGCATGGACACTTTATCTACATACTGTTGAAAAA
This sequence comes from Scarus forsteni, assembly GCA_036419115.1. Taxonomy (NCBI): domain Eukaryota; kingdom Metazoa; phylum Chordata; class Actinopteri; order Labriformes; family Labridae; genus Scarus; species Scarus forsteni. The sequence goes on along the minus strand of JAZDUH010000182.1, from coordinate 10,925,268 downwards.
AAGTAAGGCCTAAGTTTAAGCCTAAATTTGGTCACTTGTTATATTAATGGTTTCTGTTGAGAACTACATCAGTAACCAAAGCTATTAGTTAATCCACAGTTATTCAAATCACCTCAATTAATCTATCAGACTCTAAAATTTCATTTCCTCACTGCTACTTCCACACATGCTCCCCGATCTTGCTCAACATGTCAACTTTAATTAAGCCAAAGTGTGGACTTTTGATATTGAAAGTTTTACCCGCTGTTTTCAGCTCCTCTTACCTTCTCCACCCAGCAGACTTTGTTTCTCTCTCTCTTTGTTCCCCCTCTCTGCCCCATTTCAGCTCTCTTCCTCCAGCTCCCTGCTGACAGCTGGATTACCATGTATCAATGCAGTGCCAGGAACTGGCTGCCAGACAAAATCATGTTTTGTCCCATCCCTGGCTACTGCAGGGTGATGAGTGCCAACAGCGTGTGACATTGGGAACAAGAGAAGAGAGCCAGGTGTGACCACAGACAAAGGTAAAAGGAGGTTAACGTTTCCATCTGTAGGTTTATGTATAGTCATATTTGCAGTGTTTCACAGACAGTGTGACTGTTCTCATAAAAATCTTTTAGGAAAAAGTTACATTTAGTTTTTACTACTTATGATGAAAATTATATATACTTTAATAACATAACACATTGAGTGAAGTTATAAAGGAGAAAAACGGCTAATAATTCAAAATGAGGTGTGCCACAGGGATCAACACAGGGTCCAGTCCTGTTTTTCTGTTTGTTCGTAATTTATCATCTAGTATCTTCAGCGACTGTCATGTTCCACTTTATGCTGATGATACCGTTTTATTCACAAACCAATTTGATCCGTCACACACACATACCTTACTGTTTCTATCACACAAAAAAATTACTTTTCAACTGATATTTCTAGTCCTTGACTGTAGTGAGAACTAGCTCATCTTAACACAGCTTATAGCAGACTTTGGAGATCGATCCCTGGTTGTCCTTCTCTCACTCATTAATCTCTCATGTATAATGCACTACAAAGGCCATATCTAAATCTACAAGAACAGGATCATAGAATTCAGTTTCACTTTGAAGATACCTGGTCTACATTACCACGTTTTTTAGATAACTGTTCTACATATTTTTCTCTTAAAGTGCCACAGATGTGTGCTGTTATTCCCCATTTCACTAAAATTGGTGAGCAGGAAGGTCTTTAAATTGAAAGTAGAGCAGAATACTTTACCATTGATTTATTAATATAGGATCACTTTGTCAGTTCATGTTTTTGATAATGCTCTGTCATAATACTTTGTGATGGAATGCTCCTGCCATCAAGAATGCTATCTGCAAACTGTATTGGAACTGATTAAACCCCCCTCCCTTTTAACATTTGCTATCGACTCAGGCTGTCATGTGACTCTCCTTTAATCCTGTTTTTTATTTTCTAACTTTTGTTCAAAGGGACTACTTTTTTGCCTGTTTTGTCAGCCAGTGTCCTTAAGGGCTCTGCTCTGCCCCCTGCTGTATCTACTGTCTGTATGAAGCAATCTCTAAGCCTGCAACAACAGCTGAATGGTTTTGAACAGATTTTTATCATTTGGGGAATATGACCAAACTCAGGCCTGTTGTGTCAAGAGCTGAGCCGGAGATGTGTGTGCATGCTTTTGTATCATCAAGATTTGCCAACTGTAACTCTGGATTTTCCTGTCTTGTAAACTCTTCTTTGAACCTTTCACAAGTGGTGCAGAATCTAACAGTGCAGCTGCTCACTGAATCCTCCAAATGGTGTTAAGATAACTCTGTCACAATTAACTCTATAGATTTTTCAGTTGTCTTATAAGGCACCTTTTCAAAGGTCACATGTTTTATTCCTTTTTGACAAGTTTACACTGGTCTGAGATGTCCCAAGAGCATATCTTTGCATACTTGCTGGAAAATCCTCCCCGATAACGTATTTTGTCATGCCCATAAACTCTTCCGTTTCAGCCCTGCTCAGATGGGGCGTGGATGAGGCCTCAGCTCTCCATCACGATGCCTAGATAATTGAAGTAGCCGCACAGATATGCCTAGACATGTTCCCTACACAAGAGCTAACTGAATAAACAGATGGCATTAGGAGTGTCTCCCATCTGGAGTGGGTGGCATATTCCCTCATGCCATCACAGGGGGAATATTTGGACATTCATCTTTCTGAAATATAAATCAAGTGATAGTATGTAAGAAGTGATTTCTCTCATGTAAGGGGGTCATGGACGCATGTTTTCTGTGTAAAAAAAAATCACTCTAATGGAATAATTATTCTTACTTAAATTACATTTGTGCACTATACTTAAAGAAGCTATGAGGAGTTTCTATGTAATTACAAAAAAGTCTCACTTTTAGATATATGCCTGATTGAAATACTCACTTTAAGATGAGTTTTATAGCATCAAAATAGGTTATCTATAAATGCTATTCCTTAGCTTCACAGTTGGGTCGGACAGGGCTGGACTGGCCTGGATACCCAACTTCGGGAACAAGACAATTAAAACTAGAGCAAATTTCTATTATTTGGACACGTCTTAGAGCACCGGGCAGTAAGTAGCAATATATAGCCGGCTACAAAACTACGATAATAAGTTTTCCAAAAATTGCTTGTTGTCACACATCAAAAACGGCTACGGCTACGTAACTAGAAAGAGATAAATTACCTCGTCGCTTTGCATCCTGTAAGTTGTTGAAAACAGAAGTTGTAAAGCAATGCAGAGTTCTGAGGAAGGTCCGAGCTGCATTCATTAGCATCCCAACAAACGCACGCTTTGGCTTGGGTAACATCTTTACGACAGTCACCACGCGTGCTCATGGGTAGCAGAGTCTTTATGTCGCACCTTAAATTGTGATAACCTTCTGATTCAACTCAATCAATATGAGAAAGGAACCCATTTAGCTTGAAAAAGTTACACAACTTAATTCCTGTGCGTAAGCTGGATTCAAAACTCTATCACAGTGATTGAACACTAAGCTCAGGATTGTACATGTGCAGGAAATTCAGGCGGAGGAGTACTTGGCAGATTGATTGATTTTGGTAATTAACAAAGAATAGGTTCTTGTGTGTTAACCATCTTTTGTGGTGCTTACTGTATTTATGTGAGGCGTTCATGGCACAGTTGGATAGTGCACTTGGCCGTTAATTTGAAGGTTGCAGGTTAGAGCCCAGCTCTGGGCGACAAATGGCGATAACTTCTTGGGCAAGACACTAAACCCCAAATTGCTCACACTGCGGTGTCAGGGGTTTATGAAAGGGTTTGGCCTATGAGTTGTACTGGTGGATAACTAACAGAGAAAATAGAAATAACTTCCTTATCCAGGTTAAAAAACTTCAGAAAATTAAGTACATACAACAGTGTTCTGGGTACACAAAACAAGTAAATGTAATTTACTGCTATTTGTTTCCAATTTTTTTAAGGCCAAATTGTTAGGGTGATTAATATGTGAATTTTGTATTGCAATGCACCCATTGTGAGAACAGTGCCAACCTCAATTTACTTTGAATGATTTCAAAAGCTAAGGTTAATTCATCTACATGAAGGCAGGGTCATATGTGTGGGTGTGTTATCAGTGGTTTTGAGGGAGTCAGGATGTTTTCAGGATAAGACACGCACACACATGCTCCGGTGAATTAAAACAAGCTCACATTCACAAGTGATAATACATGCTCATATTCAAACGTGTTTTCCTACCTCCGATCAATCTGAGCTGAATGGCTGCCTTTGTTGCTGACTGCTGATATAAATCTGCAATCACCAGGGAGGCAGAACTTGGCAAGGTCAATAACCAGAAGACCAGCTTGTGAAACTAATAATTGTATAGCGTGACGCCTCCTCCCAGGTTCCGTAAAGAAACTCTGCAACTGTAATCCAAGGCTCTTTCTGATGCTCCACTTGAGGTGGATGGCCCAGAGAGAGACCTCAGCTGAATAACTTTATTTGTGATCTGATTTATTCCATAAGTGGACTGATTTATGCATATCTCCAAGCTTAATTAACTTGTCATCATCCTTTCTGCTCCATTATATTCTGATCACAGTTTGCCTTCTAATGCGGATGGATGATATAGATGAAAAATGGGCCAAAGTTGCCTGAAACTGATGTACCTTAACAAACTTTTGAGGTGATATAACAGCAGCAGGATTCTCAGGCCCCCTGTTCTGGGTCTGCAGGTTGTGTGACACATGATTTAAAACCAAAGCAGACAGCATTAAAGGTTTTTAATGGGCCTTTCCATTGCTGAAACTGCAGGGTGTTGAAAGAGTGGACGTTCTGAAAAGCAGTTTTTACCCCATCTGTTTTGACATGCCATCGTTTAACTCCTGTATTATTTTATGCTGCTGTCTTAATGTTACTATTCCACTTTTATTGCTTTGTTATGCATCATTTTGTGACTCGTGTAATAAACTGTACTTACTGATGAGATCTGTTTAGTTTTTTTTATCTTGTAAATTGATATCTATCTCTGTTCTCTAATAGGACCCACTCAAAATGTGATGGTGCATTTAAATTGGTTAAAGGGACCGTGAGGAGAATCTGTTTCCGGCAACATTAAGACTCTGCTACCCATGAGCACGCGCGGCGACTGTCGTAATGCTGCGTTCCAGTAACCTCAGAACTGGGAGTGACATTGTCTCTGACTTATCGGCGTTCCAGTTGAAGTCGGAAAAAAACATGCAGAGCTACCAGGCTATTGTTAGCTGTTGTTAGCACGCCCTGCGTTGTTTTATGAAGAATGAAAGAAAGTCTAACAATACGATGTATACAGCTGATCTAGAGCGACACACCCCAGTCAGGAGTGCAAATAAATGGATTATTACAGGAGCTAAATAACTGTTCACACTGGGGGCATCCATCTTCTATTGTCAACTCGGGGGTGGCGAGGTTTCACCGAGTTCCCAGGAGGAAATTCTGACTTCAGGGAACGTTCCAGTTGCAGTTTCCTACTCAGAACTTGGAAATTCCTACTTCTGACTACAACTTGAACGCACCACAAGCCAAAGCATGTGTGTGTTATGATGCTACTAAAAATGCAGCTCAGACCTTCCTCAGAACTCTGCATTGCTTGCTTTCCAACTTCTTTTTTCAACAACTTGCAGAATGCAAAGCGACGAGGTAATGTATCTCTTTCTAGTTACGTTACAACTAGTTACAAGCAGTTTTTGGAAAACTTAGTGTCATAGTTTTACAGCCGGCTATATATTGCTACTTACAGCCTGGTGCTCTAAGATGTGTATAGCATTTATAGATAACCTATTTTGATGCTATAAAACTCATCTTAAAGTGTGTATTATGATCAGGCATATATCTAAAAGTGAGACTTTTTTGTAATTACTTAGAAACTCTTCACAGTCCCATTAAGCCCAACCAATAAATTTACTAAAAAGTTGGATGTGATCACAGAAAGAAAGGTAAAAAGAGGTTATCATTTCCATATGTATGTTTCTGTACAGCAGTATTTACATGTTTTTACAGACATTAGGACTCTACTCTTGCTCTCATGGATGTCTCTGCAACAAAATATTCATCTTTTACATCTTTAAAGGCAACATGTGAGATTAATGTGCTCAAACAGACATAGTATATTATCTCCATCTTTAGGCCCGTGGAGGTGCCTATAAGTGCCTGTATGAGATGTCTGTTCAGAGGTTATAAATGCTTATTGTCCTGCAGACTGTCCTGAAATTGCAACGCGATGAGAAAGATTCTCACTGGCTTGCAGGCTGAATATTGGATTTTCCAAAAAGTCAATAAAGGCCTTGATCATTAAAGTGAATAAATATTCTCTCCCCTCAAAGCTATTTCAAGACTTGCAGTTTCCTATCACCACCGTGGCTCTTTTATTATTTACAGTTTTCTGCTGACACACACACTCACACACTCACACATGTTGGCATGTACTGTCTGATATGAGACTGAAAAGAGAAGCAAGACAAAGAAAAGTTGCCAATAATATGGAGACAGCTCTATTAAAATGGATTACCTTTCCCCCTCCATACTCACTCTTCCTGTGCACTCACCAAAAATAATGTATAAGATTTCTGTCAGGCCGTCTGCAATAGATTGGCCTGTTGTATATATCTGTTTCCCTGAGGAGTAGTGGAGGTTATTTTAGAGCTGTTGGTGAATGCTGTTTGGAGATTTGCTGAGGAGGTAAAAACACAATCACAAGGGAATATACAGTATTGTTCTCATTATCTGCTCCCTGTATAGAAGATTCAATCACTGCCTGGTCTCTGCTGCACCATGCTGACAAGAGATACACAGTAATAAACCCAAATTAATTATCAGGGACACCTAAAGTTTTTAATGGAGCTTACGAGAAAAGTCAGGGCTACAGATGAGGACTTTAGATGTTTGGATTCTCAAAATAATAAGCCATTCTTCGGGTAACTGAAAAACTGCCAATTTAATCTTTAGTATATCATTTATACATTTCTTTATAGCCATTAGAACACCAGGAACTACTCAAGAGTAATAGCTGGAACATTTTATGACTTCAGGGGATTAAAAAAAGACAAATTAATGCTTGATACTATTAGATCATTAATTTATGACTATCCAGCCAATAGAGGCTGGAAATGTATATAATACCAATGAGGGGAACTTGATCAAAACAATACTGAGTTCAGGTGGAGGGTAGTGGGGTATCATGGGAGTGACTCCCTGCTACTCCAACCCTATGATGCCACATTTTAATTAATAAGAAAGATCTTTTTGTTTTTTTTTTAACTGTATGAGTAACTACACAGTGCAATCATCATGTAATTCTGTTACACTATCAACACTGATCCCACCTGCTGTTTACCTCTGTTAGCCAGCAGAGCCAGTACACTCAGAGAAGCCATGGTGTGTCGCTTTAGGGGTGTAACCACAGCCAGTGGTTCTTTCTCTGGAAGCATTTTCCATCACCAGCACTTATGTTGCCTCTTTCTAAAAGTTGACATCTGCTTTTCTCTTCACAGTCTTTAAGGAACACGACTACAACCTCGTCTTAATTGATAAAGTGAGAAGTAGGGCTGAACGATTTGAGAAAATAATCGAATTGTGATTTTTTTCCCGAATATTGCGATTTACTCTGCAATTGTTTTAATATTCCTCATCTTATGTATTCTTCAACAAACATAAGCAGTAAGTCTTGTTAAAGTAAAACCAATATGACTTTAAATTAATCTAAGGATAAAAGATTTGGAAAAAAAAGAAGTGAAAGTGGAGAAGTGAAGAAGAGGCAAAATAGATATGAAAATTGTAAAAACTGGGTGAAAATGGTATGAAAGCGGAAAAAAATTGGCAAAAAAAAATCCAAAAGTGGCTTAGGAAAATTGATTATGGCAGCAAAATTGGGAATTAAATTTGAGAGTAAATTTCAAAAACCATGTAAAAATCCAAAAATGGTTCTGACAGTGGCCAAAAAAAGATGAATGGGGAAAACAGGCATAAAGTTGTAAAAACGGTTGTTAATAAAAGGTAAAAATGGTCCAAAAGTGGGAAAAAAGTGTATGAATAAAGGTAAAAAATAAATAAATAAGCATGAAATTGCAAAAAACTAAATCACAATGCCAAAATGTTCAACACATTTTGGACTAAAAATATTAAACCTTCTGCGATTTGAAAATTGCAACAAGCCATATTGTGATTTAATCTAATTTGCAATTAATTGTTCAGCCCTAGTGAGATGTAATTTCAATTACTCATTTTTTGATTTTGAACATAGGTTGTGCTATCAAGATCACATTGATTCTCTCTTGAAAATCATGACGGTGGGGCTGGAGCCTATCCCAGCTGTCATTGGGCGAGAAGTGGGTACACCCTGAACCGGTCGCCAGTCAATTACAGGTCAACATAGAGAGAAAGACAATCGTTCATGCTCACACTCATACCTAAGGGCAGTTAAGAGTCACCAATCAACCTAATGAGCATGTTTTTGGTCTGTGGGAGGAAGCCGAAGTGCCCAGAGAGAACCCATGCATGCGCGAGAAGAACATGAAAACTTCACACAGAAAGGCCCCTGTCCCACCCGGGGATTGAACCAGGAATCTTCACGCTGTGAGGCACATGCACTACCTGCAGCGCCACCATGCTGCCCTAGAAGACTTACTCTTGAATAATTAAAAAAAAGCACATCATAAGACATATCTAAACATGTCCAAATTTGACATGATAACTGGCAGTGTTAAATTGCACGAAACAAAACCAACAAAGTCATCATCACATATCTTGGAAAATGACATTAAGTCAGTGTCAAAGTTTCAGCGCACTGTACCTCATGTAAGGCAGTTTGGAGGATTTTTTTATTTAAAACTGAATGCCAAACTTTTAATTGTCTTTTTCTTCCCTCTGTTCTAATTTTATTTTGTGCAGCTGACAAATTAGCAGTTAAGGGACTTATGTTGAGGACAAATTGTAAGAACAAATGATGCTTGCTCAGAGTCTCTGAAAAAAAAAAGCCCTTGTCTGTGGCTGAGGGAGGATTTCCAGCACATCTTCTTCTTAGAGATGACTAATTGTATCTTGAGAAAGCTGCCCAACTGTTCATCCTCGTATCTGTTGGTCCTTTGCAGTATCTTTTCCTCTATTTGCTTTCACATTGTGTCGGATTATTTACCGAACCACAATCCTCTAAACACAGATAGAAAGGCGCGGGCTGATCTGCAGTCATCTGGACTTGAGCTCACTGTGACAGTTGGGGAGGAAAGTAGGAGTAAGTGGGCTAGAGGATGTGAGTGAACGTGTGTTTTGGATATATATCTCAGAGTATACATTCATGTCCAGGTGTGAACTCCACTGTGAATATTGATATGTGTGTGGGACAGCTTAGTTCTCCTCTTTGCACCCAGCGCTGCCCAAGTTAATTAGTTTATTTATGAGGAAGGCGAGTGGCAAGCAGAGGCAAATGAAGACTTAGTATTGTTACTTATCCTGACAGAGCAGGATTGGGGAGAGATTAACTGTGTGGGTTCAGGGTACAGCTCCAGTGGATTGATGACTTCTGAGCAACTGGGAGACAGACTGAACAGTTCTTGATACTCGCAGGGAAAATTGATTCACTGCTGATTATGCCAAAACTGCTGTACAAAATATGTCTTAATGCTTAAAAAGGATAGTTTGGGTTTTTTGAAGTAAGTCTTGTAAGGGCCCATGGCAGTTGTAAATATGATTTCCACCAAAGCACGCAGGCAGCTTTGTCGCTAAACAACATTTCACATTTTTTTTGCATACCCCCTTGCACAGCCTGTGTGTTTGGAACTGTTTTATGGTGCAACATAGAGGCTATGTATCCTTCTGCCTCTCATTTAAGTAGAGGTCAGAGGGTTTCAAGCTGCTGTAAGGTCAGGTAGCCTAGTGGTCACTGGAGCAGAAACATATTAATAAAATTCCCTGAATATTATGATGATAAGTCAAAAGCAGGGGGGAACAGTAACGAAGCAGATTCACTTGAGTACTGTACTTAAAGGATAAGTTCAGTTTCTACAGCTTTCACATTGTTTATGGAATGAAGTAGAACAATTTACTCACCCAGAAGGCTTTCCTGATCCAAACAATGCTTCGGGTGCTATTTAGATCCAAAATCGAGCGGCGGACATCCGTATAATGGTAGCACACGGGGCATGTATAGCGTGGCTCCTAAAACTGCATTTATCGTCCAAAAACTCATTAGTTTCATCAATATTTCATCATGGTCCACTCGCGCTACTCCTCCAAGACAGTTCGGGGTTGCTCCACCCATGTTTTCGTGACTGTGCTGACCTCTGAACTGGAAACTTTCTTTTCGGCTGCCGTGCATGCGCAGTACGGCTTCCTCCTTTCGATGAGCTCCTCATCTTTAAACTCTGGCTCAAAACTGTAAGGACACCCATCATATTCAAAGTTCTCGTCCACAACATCTTCATCCGATAGATATTCGTCTATTTCAGAAGACAAAGAAAAGGAGTGCTACCTGGACTCGGCAGAGTTTGTTTGAGGTGCTCTTTGGAAAGGGATTCAAAAGGTCCTTAAAACAAAAAGAGACTCCAAGGCACTCTCTTTGTACTATTAAAAAGCCTTTATTTTATTGGCATGGTCATGTAGACCTTAAAAACAAACTTTGACGCGTTTCGGCATCAAGCCTTCATCAGGAAGTCATGCAAACAGATGTCAGGCTGCAATAGGCCCTTTTAAAGGGGTGCTCAACCAATCAGAAACTGCCAACTGGACTTATAGGCAAGGTCTGCAGGTAGTGTCAACCAGCAGACCCACCAGCAGATGGTGTTATTCAGGCCAAAAGGCTTCAAAAAAGTTTCCATCCCAAGAAAACCTGCATGGTATCACACAAAGCAGATAAAATAAGTTAAAAACACATCAAAAATCTGGTTAACAACATTTTCACAAAATGGTCTGTACGTTAGAGACTTTAACTCAGTGTTTAGACAACAAAAATTCCTCTACAGGAACACAGTATAATCTTGTTCTTCATTTAGTCCAGGATATTTTGTGGCTTGTAGTCTGTCAATCCAGAATGCCTCCTTTTGGTTCAGTTTTCTTTGTCTGTCACCTCTTCTGATGGTCAGTGGGATGTGGTCGATGCCAGTGGTTTGTAATGAAGTTGGGTTGCTGTTATGGAATTCCAGGTAATGTTTGGCCATGGGGTAGTTAATGTTTCCAGTTCGTATTGCATACTTGTGTTCTGCAAGTCTGTCCTGTAGCCGTCTTTTTGTTCTGCCAATGTAAAACACTTTGCAAATGGGACACTCCAGCATGTACATGACAAAGGTGGTCTTGCAGTTGATAAAGTGACTGATTTTGTACTCCTTTTGTGATGTTGAGTCCAGAAATGTCTTTGTCTGTTTCACATTTGTGCAGTGGTTACAGTTATTACATTTAAAAGATCCTTTTGGTTTGTGTCCCAGCCATGTAGTTGGGTTGTTGGGTTTGAGGTGACTGTGTACCAGTTTATCTTGTAGGGTCGGGCATCTTCTGAAACTAACAAGTGGAGGCTGTGGAAAAATGTTGTTGAGTTGTGCATCACTCTGAATTATGCCCCAGTTTTTATTTATTATCTTTTTGATGTTTTCTGCTTCAGTACTGTATTTGGTGACAAAAACTGGTCTTTCTTTTGTTTGTTTGGGGGGATTTCTCTCCAACAGGGTGTGTCTGTCCAAGTTTTTTGCTCTGTTGTATGCCTGTTGTATTATGGTATGTTTGTATCCCCTGTCCTTGAAGCGGCACATCATCTCGTCAGATTTGGTTTTGAAATCCTCCTCCTGGTCACAAATTCTCCTCACTCGCTGAAACTGTCCATAGGGAACATTTTCTTTCAGCCATTTTGGATGGAAACTGTTGGCATGTAGAATTGTGTTTCTGTCTGTAGGTTTCCTAAAAATGGATGTATGTAATGTCCCTTTAGTGTCTTTATGGATAGTGAGGTCTTTGTGGAACCTCACTATCACTATTATTCTGGAAACATTCACTACCCCATGGCCAAACATTACCTGGAATTCCATAACAGCAACCCAACTTCATTACAAACCACTGGCATTGACCACATCCCACTGACCATCAGAAGAGGTGACAGACAAAGAAAACTGAACCAAAAGGAGGCATTCTGGATTGACAGACTACAAGCCACAAAATATCCTGGACTAAATGAAGAACAAGATTATACTGTGTTCCTGTAGAGGAATTTTTGTTGTCTAAACACTGAGTTAAAGTCTCTAACGTACAGACCACTTTGTGAAAATGTTGTTAACCAGATTTTTGATGTGTTTTTAACTTATTTTATCTGCTTTGTGTGATACCATGCAGGTTTTCTTGGGATGGAAACTTTTTTGAAGCCTTTTGGCCTGAATAACACCATCTGCTGGTGGGTCTGCTGGTTGACACTACCTGCAGACCTTGCCTTTAAGTCCATGTGGCAGTTTCTGATTGGTTGAGCACCCCTTTAAAAGGGCCTATTGCAGCCTGACATCTGTTTGCATGACTTCCTGATGAAGGCTTGATGCCGAAACGCGTCAAAGTTTGTTTTTAAGGTCTACATGACCATGCCGATAAAATAAAGGCTTTTTAATAGTATAAGAGAGTGCCTTGGAGTCTCTTTTTGTTTCAAAGATATTCATCTATTTTGCACAAAACTGGAAGAAGAAAGTGGTTGAGTAACCGGCGGTCGCCCCTGAAACAATGAGCCATACTGCGCATGAGCGGAAGCCGTAAAGAAAGTTTCCAGTCAGCACAGTCACAAAAACATGGGTGGAGCAACCCCGAACTTTTGTGGAGGAGTAGTCCAAGTGGACCATGATGAAATATTGGTGAAACTAATGAGTTTTTGGACGATTAATGCAGTTTTAGGAGCGGCGCTATACATGCCCCGTGTGCTACCATTATACGGATGTCTGCCGCTCGATTTTAGATCTAAATATCTCCCGAAGCACTGTTTGGATCAGGAAAGCCTTCTGGGTGAGTATATTTTTCTACTTCATTCCATAAACAATGTGAAAGCTGTAGAAACCGAACTTATCCTTTAAGTACATTTTTGAGTAGTCTTAATTTACTTGAGTATTTTTTGACTTTTACTCCACCAGATTTCTATGAAAGATCTCATTACTCGGTACTTTTAAGTACAGCTTTGTAGTACCTGAACCTCACGCATGCACTACTCAGATCGGACAGGTAAACATTGAGCTAAATTGCTCAGATAACAGTTTGTCTTGGCAGAAATGAAGGCTACAGCAGATACCGAAGACGATTCCATACCAGAGCACCCTTAGCCCTATCTGAAGTCCATATTTGAGATTGTTGAAATGAAAAATAATTCATATAATTTTAAATGTTTGCTATGCATCATCACCTAACCATCCAACCTGAGAAAGCATGGTGAGCTAAGGTAAGTTGCACAAATACCCGGAGCTGTGTCAGAACACTGCCATGCTGTTTTGGGATTGGGATTAAATTGAAAAATTGAAAACAGCAATGGTTGTCCTTTTGTCAATTCAGCTGTTTCAATAGGTATTTCTATGGGATTTGTAACATGTCTTACAAGCTTTTAATTCTCCAGGTATATATATATATATACATATATATATATATATATATATATATATATATATATATATATATATATGTATATGTATATATACATATATATATATATATATACATATATATATATATATATATATATATATGTATATGTATATATACATATAAGTTGACATTAAAAAGTAAATGTACTTTCAATACTCAAAGACTTGACTGAGCAGCTTTCACTTGTATTGGAGTAATACATGAACAGTTGCATCTATACTTTCACTCAAGTAATATAGTTGTCCACCACTGGTCAAAGGGCAAAAGAAATGGCCGAAATAAAGATTTTACAGCATTTCTTTGTGTGATGCGGACCTTCTATAACTTTGGCTCGTTGTTTTTAATATGGTAATCAGGATTCCTCCTCTGCAGCAACAAAGTGTTGAGTTTGCAGTGTCCATTGTTCAAATCAGGACAACAATACACGGCAGTAGTTTTAAGGCTTACTGAAATTAAAGAGATCTGCTGAGTGTTTTGGATGAAGCATTTTTTATCAAGTCTCAGGCATGACAGCAAAAGACCTTCAATTGGTACTTGGTCTAGATAGAGAACAGGCAAAGCTTGTTTTTTTCCCTTGTTAAGTCTCTTGAGTTGCTATTTGTTCTGAGTACGGTTATTTTAAGTTAAAAAAAAATGAATGACCCTTGGCTTTGAACTTCTGTATTTTTACAGACAGCTCTGGCACAGTAATTTTGCAGTTTAAGTTTTGGTCTTTTTTTAAACTGCAACCATTCTTACATTTGGTTAAAAAAACTGACAATGTAGATATTTGCATGAGTATCACTACTTCATTAATGTAACTGTTTTTATCAGTGATCATGGCATTAATCCTTTATCCTTATTCTGCATCACGCTCCACAGCTCCACAAAGCAAAATGGACTGGGAGGTTTTCAGGAGCCAAAGATAGACACTGAAGCAGAACAGGTGAAAAAAGGATTTACAAAATCAATGTTCAGATTCACATGCTCCAAGTCGAGCATGACAAAGCAGACCAAACAAACATACAAATCCAAGGGGGGTAAACAGAGAGATAGGAAGGTCATACACAGACAGAGTCAACACATAAGTAGTAGATACAAGAGACAGAGTCCACAGGAAACAGCCAAAGCATGAGAAGATGGGTCAGGTAGGGATCGAGTAAAAATAGAAAAAGAAAATACATCATGGCAATAAAAGCATGGTGGTGGTTCTTGAAGGTTTGTCTCAACTGTGAAGAAAAAAAGAGGTAATAGAACATCATCTCTGGCATTGACCTCCTTGACAGCTTAGCCTCAACTGCATTCTCTGGCAATTCACTAACTGGATTGAATTTGTTTGTTTCCAGTTGTACTCAGTTTGTTTACCATGACCCCTCCCCACCTTCACAACAGTTACCAGTGCTCCCAAAGCTGTGCCAAGGATCCACTCCATTTTATTTATACCTCCAACCTCTTTCCCATGGTTTTGAAACACATTGTTTATTATCATTGTTATTTGGAAAACACCCATTTTTTCCTGTAGTGAATATTCAATTAAAACTATTTAAATTCCTGAATTGAATCTTTTATCTGCAGTATTATTAACATTTCTTCCATTTTGCTGATTAAACAACGGCTTATTTCTTCATTATTTTCCCCCAGGATAGTCCCCTATCCATACCACCAGTCAAAAACTTCTCATAAATCTGACATTAATTAGACATTTCAGTTAAAGTGCACCTATTTTCATGTTTTGACATCCTTTCATAGCCTCTAAGTTAAGCTCTATTGGATTCTTAAGTGCTATTGACATGTTCGGTGCTGTAAACCATTACATGAGCTCTTCCCCCTCACTCTTCAGCCTCTTCATTTTTCATTAGGCCTGTCATGTCCCCTAGTTGCTGGATGTTTTTAGCTTGCTGAATCAAGACAAAAAGAATCGGCTAGCAGTGGAGCAGTTTCCTCCCAAGGCAGCATATCCTGTTGAAATTAAAACAGAACGGAAACATTTAAATTCAAGCACATCTGTTTTCACTGCACTTATATGAATGAATGTTATGGAGGCTGTGCAGAGAACTGATGACACCAAACAGATAAAGAGGCAGAATAGGCTGAAGAAAATAGTCTTTGCTCATCCAAGCTGTATTGCAGTGTAAATTGACACAGATATGATGTCCACACAGAATTAGTGTAATGCCTGGAGGTGTGAAGATGATGGTGGTCCGTTGTGGTGCTTATGCAAAAATTCACTGAGAGAAGATTTAAAGATGTTTTTGAAAACTGTATCCATCTGAAAAGTATTCTGGTTCATTTTCTCAGAAGTCTACTGGAGCACTAAGAGCTGCCTCCTGCTAAACACCTCCATCACCAAGAATACTGGTATTGGCTTTAGGAGGTCTAAGCCCCTGCTCCAGCCTGTCACAATCAAGGGTAGGTCGCTGATGGGTCACAAACCTAGAAATACTTGATGATCACCTTCACAAAAATCAGGCCTGGTCTACCAACACAGATGCCCTGTACTGGGAGAGACAGAGTCAGCTCTTCTTCCTCAGGAGGCTCAGGTCCATGTATTCAGGGAAATGCTGAATAATTCTGTCAGTCAGTGGTTGCCAGTGTTCTGTTCTATGCTGCAGTCTGCTGTGGGGGCAACATGACTGATAGGACCAACAGGAGGCTGGACAGGCTGGTGAAGAAGGTTGGCTCTGTGCTTGGCAGGAGTTCGGACTCACTTGAGAATGTGGTGGAGAGACATGCACACAAGCGTGTGGCAGGACATCCTTAATGATGATAAGCATCCCACCCACAACACCCTTAAGCTACAGAGAAGCAGCAGCAGTGGGAGACTCGTCTCACTGTTCTGCGGGACTGGGAGATTGAGAGCCTGTTTACACAGTGATGAAAACAGCTGAATAAGTAGAGTTTACATTGCATTTTCACCTCCGGTTTTCATGAAAACACTGCCTGGAGTGCCTGAATCCGCAAACTTTTTAATGTCCAGAGTGGAAAGTTGGAAAACAGATCCCTATCCAGCTCCATGTTGAAGGGATTCAGCGTTTCAGGATGACATGCTGACTTCAACGCATGCGCAGTATTCTTTCACATTAAGGCTGCATGCATCTTCAAGGAGCAACACCACATCTTCCGCTGTCTACCGAGCGACATGTGTCCTGCTTACCGTGTTCAGTTTGTTATCCAGACAAAACTATAAGGCCAGATTTCCTATCCAGACAAGAAACTCCTGTGTCTGCATGTGTTCACTCACTATTGTTGTTTGCGAAAAGTCTGTCTTCAGCCGAACGCTCACATGCTTGTAACATTGCTGTATCTCTGCACATTACCACCTACTGGCCTGGCATGCACACTACAGCATTACTAGTGGTTCTTGTATTTCTGTCTTAACAAGGATCTTTTTTGAAAAAGCAAAGAAAATTCTTTTTCATTTCTGGTAAAAAAAAGGTTATGATGTAAATGAGGCCTTAGGAGATCCTTTGTTCCCAAAGCCATCAGACTGTGCAACACCCTGATTAAAGGGTGGCTCATGTTCTCGACTTCCTCATGAGCTGTTGTTACTAGATACCTGAATTTCCCCAAGGGTGTAAATACAGTATTTATCCATTTATCTATCCTATCTTGTATCCCTTCATCACTACAACGAAAGTCTAGACACCAATCCTGACTGAATTTCTTTTTAGTATTGGTATTAATGCCACTTTGCCAACTGGTCTGCAGGCAGCCAAAGAAATAATGGGTGTTGTGACTCAACCTATAAAGTAGCTATGTCCATCTTATGACTAACTTGAAACTTGCAGATGCTTGCAGTTATAAACCCAGTATAAGCTTTTAATGACTAAAGAATCTACAATATGCCATGCTTACTTTATTGTTGTTTTATGTTGCTGCATACATATTGCTTCATTTAGGTTTGCGTTTCTTATCGATCGAGTGTGCTTTCTCTCTCTCTGGGACATGTATGTGACACCCACTCTATTTTCCACCACTACTATAAAATAAAGCAGGAGGGTACCTCCAGGTGAATTCAGCATTGAGGCAAAATCACGAAAAACACTGAAGAGAGACAAAGGGGATTCTTGGCTGGAAAGAAAAAATCAATGAAATGTAAAATGTATGGAGAGGCACAGACTTACTCAAGTTTTAAACAATCTGAGTTCAAACCAAGGCCTTGCACTTTCATAAATGTCTGATTTTTCTGTTATCTATTTGTGGGAAGGTTTTGCATTGTGTCCCAACATTTGTTCGTAAAGAAAAGTTTTGAACTCTTCTTTTCAATCCAACATTAAAGAGGCTGAATAACTGAGCTTCTTGAAAATTATTTTATTATTACGTGCCTGTTAATGATTTTTTTTGGCACTTGCAGCACTCAACCAGTTATTTGTAACCTTCAACCTTTCAACCTTTAGTTGAAAATACAAATAGTGTCAGCTTTTCATTTGTCGTACTAGGCCTACAACTGAAACTAGTTTACCTGTTGGAACAGCATCCCTTACATCAGTGTAACTTCTCCCCACTAACCAGTCAAAATAAGAGCTAGTCAGAACAGCTAATAATAATCTTGTCAACAGCATTGGCGTAGGGGAAACTGATCTGTCTTGCACCCTGATGGAACATTGTCCATGTTTAGAGTTTTTGCCACAACAGGAACAGATTCCTTTACATTGTTTCATATTTTCTTGGTGATACTTCCTCGTGTACAGGATAATATCCAGGCACACAGAACTAGAGTTAGTCAACTTTCTTGGCCTAGAATTGACAATGATGGGAAACATTCTGAATCTGTGTTTGTGGTGGCTTCCAGCACAAAAAACACTGTTTTTAGACACAGCTGAAAGGTCACCCCATGCAAAAACTGGATACGTGCCCCACTCCTTTTTTTTTTCTTAAAGGTGAAAGATACATCTACGGAGGCACTGGGACACATCATCAGTGATGTAACCTGGGTGTTCCGGGTCTTTCAACATCAGACACCCTTGCCCACGTGACCTGAGCAGGGCTGATCAGACCCCCGCCTGTGTCCCAGTTAAGTTTGCCCAGGGCTCTGCCCTAATGATCCATGGACACCTTATGTCTTTCTCTGCGGCTTTGGTTGCAGCCCTGATGACCTTCCTCTTTGCCTCCCCAGTAAGGCCCAGTTCTGTGAATACTTTGCAAAGTGATCACCCTGCAAATCCTCTGCAGCCTACCTCCAGGGGTTTGCAGCGAGTTTTCCAGTCTTGCCTCCTGCTCTTGTCCACCAGCTCCTTGGCACTGTCTTAAGACACAGCCGAAAAGTCACCTCATGAAAAGACTGGATATCTGCCCCACTCCTTTTTTTCTTAAAATATTTCAATATGTCCTTTGGGGATCACTGTACAAAACTACTTTTACATCATTGTATAGTGTTGCCCTCAGTAGAGTGAGCAGCATGGACCAAGTGTCAAAAATCAGCTGTAGTGTAAATGCATGTCATGTAATAAATGTTCTGTTGTGGAATCTTCTGAGCAGATGGAATTGTTTTTTTGTATATGGTGCTCTACAGATGAACTTTCATTGCTTGTACACCTTAGAAAAAATATTACACAATATGATTTGGATGTTGTAATCTGCTGTACACTAGACACTCTATGCCCTGTGAAATATTCACCACATTTGTTAGGGGTCTTGCAAAATCAAGATATTGTGCTAGGTTGGTATCTGTTCCATTACTTGTAAGTCTGGTTAAGATAATGAGAGTGTTAATATGTGCACTCAAGTTAGAGAACAGGGCAGCACACAGGACATAAATACATTGAAACAGCTTTTCTATATTAGAATTCAAATATGCTTTATTTATATAAAAAGAGAGGAGTAAATAACAACAATGCAAATGTTAAATACACCAATTATACTTATTAGAGCTGATCTGGTAAGCCCTGCGAAAACCATGAGGACTAATTAACAAGTGTCCATGTGCATCTGATCACAGTGTCCTTCTTGCTGAATGGCTGGTAGGTATATTGTGCAGCATTACTTAAAACCATCACAAGCATATCTGATCACATGAACACACAGTGTCACTCACTGTTTCTATTTAAAGCCATAAAATATCTGTCTGTCTGTCTGTCTGTCTGTCTGTCCATCTATCTATCTATCTATCTATCTATCTATCTATCTATCTATTGCATTTGAAAAAGGGGAACAACGGCTCAACAATTTTTAAAGACAGTTAAAATATTTTGAAATGTTGCAAAATGTATTTATGCACTAACACGGTAAACAGTTGCAGTTAATTGTTAGAGTATTGTTTTAATGACGCTGTATCATCGTCCTTTTTGGTTTACTCTGTTTTACTCATGATGCTAAATATACAACAGGACAGATTTTTTTTGCCCCGCTGATGTAATTTCTGTAGCATTTTATGGGCTCCGTGGCATTTTATGAACTTTGAAGGCCATTTTCCCTCTAGGCTTAGTGAATTTCCAAAGCTGACATGGACAAATGAACATGCTGAATTTACTATATTAGACACTTCATTTACTGTCCTCCTAACTCCACTTCCCTGCTCCAACTAAATGCCGACAAATAGGACCCAACACTGATAAGAGTAGGTGATTGAAGCTTTTTGAAGCGGACAATGGCAGTGTGTTTAAGTTAATGCTGCTGAATAATTGCCACCCTGGTGAACAGACTCAATAACAGCTGCCACTGTTTGCATTCAAATGCTCTGCTGCCCAGTGACTCAGTATGCGAGGACTCAAAGTAGAGGAGCTCTGGATAAAATGATCCATCATTTCTTGTCCTTGCTCCACTTTACCAAACTAACAGTCCCCAGGATACTTTGAAAAACAGCTTGGGAACGGGTCTTTTGTCTGCATGCAGCCACCGTACTTCAGCCGGTAAATGTTCTTCTTGAGCTGCAGGAACAGCAAGTGCTGTCATTCAGCGCTTCATATCCATAATAGACCATCTGTATTCAGGCACAACAAGTACACACAGACACACACATACACAATACCTGGCACTTAAGACAGACACAAACTCTTCAATATTCTAGGCCAGTGTCTGAGGCCTGGCTGAAACACCTTTGCTACAAATGATTCGATAGAAAAGATGGAGTTGGTGAGTACCGTTACCCTCCCACTCCTGTAATGGCTGATACATAGGAGCTGGGTAATGACATGCAAAATGCATACTGCACAGGCAAGGTAATGGACAAAATCTATTTTCTGGTTTCATACATGCCAATTTGGAGTTGTTAGAATAAGCTTGTTGGGCTGGTTGGTAGAAACTGACAGTAATGAGCTCATCAATAAAAAAGCAAAGATCTGCCTTCTCAGCCCTCTTGTCTTAACATCCTGATGAATCGAAGTCTCCAAAGACACTTGCATCTGTGCCAATTTATAGCTATATCATTACTTCCTCTGGTTCCAACCCACACTTCTGAGAGGATGCTTTGGATGCCTGTATATGATTGAAGAAATAAAAATGTATATGCAGCAATTCATGACTGTCTTCTGTGTTTCTTGAGTCTGGTTTAAAAGCTCAAGTGGTCTTGTAGCTGCAATGTTGACAAGAGGTGCCGCTTTCTCGGGTGGGGATTTGCAAAGTTTGCAATGCTGGCAAGCTTTGATATGCTTTTCTACTTTAATTGAAATCTTGGGCCAATAAAACCATGCTCTGATGAGGTCTACAGACTGCTCCAGGCCCTTGTGACCAATGTAATCAGGCTAAACTAACAGTCTGTTGGCTTTTTCTCAGTCCACAGCCATACATACAATGGTGTCATTTTTATCAATTTTATTTTGTTAGTAAAAGTCAAATCCATGTGTTTTAATGACGCCCCGAGTGTTTATATTAAAGACTGAGATTTTACTTGCTGTCTTTAAGGGAATTGCAATTGTGTTGCTATTTTTCAAATAAAATTCACCTGGTCGTCTACATTGTCAGTCTGTTTACTGGAGAGTGAGAAAAAAGAAATATGCAATATTGATAACAGCTTGGCTCATGAATCACATTTACAGTTATATATAGCCAGAAATGTGTCTGTTCTACATAGACACATGCTGGCCATAAACTGGATTTGTTTGATCACAGAGCAGAGTGTAAAATTGGCAGCCTGTCACATTTCACACATTTATAACTATGGTCTGGCTCTGTATCCCCTGGAAAGAGCGTTCATGTCTACGCATGTACTTTTGTGTGAATGTGTGATTCAATCTTTGCAAGGAACATTATGCACATAATATGGAGACACAGAATCCAGCACATACTTCATAATCTGGAGGCAAAAAAAACAGGAGTAAGTGACATTTCATTTACGAACCGGCCACCAACCGAGCGGTAATGGCAATAAAGTCAAAGCGATAATGAAATCTGGAGCGAGGGCTCCAACTTCGGTTCTTGGCTGAATGTGTGTGACTGTGTGCATTCATCCCCTCATGCACCCGAGCCCTCTGTGGGCACATCTGAGTGAAATTAATATCCAGCCAGAGAAGCCTCTAGCGAGTTCTGGCTGGTCGGTGTCATTCAGAGAGACACATGCAATCAGGCACACTGTAAAAAGTGACATTTCACTTAATCTCGCCACAGTGTGACCAGCTAATGCATGCATGCACATCAGATGGCACCTGTCAGAGCAATCTACAGAAAGCATTATAAGAGATACAGCCCTGCTCTGATAAATGGATTTGTTTAGATTAGCTGATGTCCACTGCAACAGATACACAGAGAAATCTGCAGGTTCATAGATCCACAGGTGGCGCTCAGAGATTACGAGGTGTCAGCAACAGCGATAATAGCATTTATATCTCAGAACCAAACACAAATTTGACAAGAGTAACAACAACTTGAATTCAAGAAGAGTAAATTACTGTTTAAGTTTTAATGTTAAGTAAAAGTGTTGGGTAAAACTCCTAACAGATGTTGGCCTTGGACACTGACTGGGGCTATGCAGGCATGAAAGAATATTTTCTTTTCTTTTCTTTCTTTTTCAGGCAAGTTTTTTAATATAAATGTTTCCTCGTCCTTTTCAACAATAATCCCGTCCACATGCCTCAAGTTTTCCTAATAACATCCTTGTCAAAACCAAAAGGGATAAACCCACCATTTGTATGTAACAAAGTTAGTGGTAGACATAGGAGTCAAATTGAAATAATAATAATAATAATAATAATAATAATAATAATAATAATAATAACTCAAATTTATATAGCGCCTTTCAAAAAACCCAAGGCGCTTAACAAACAGAAATAAACACATTAATGGCCAAAAGCCTCCATGAAAAAGTGCCTCTTCAGCGCATACTTAAATGAGTGCAGTGTTTGTAACTGGCCAAAGTTTGGGTTGGCACAAGCTCTGTCGCCAAGGGTCCGTTTTGTGTTTGTGGGTACTGAGAGGAGCCCGAGGTCTGCAGATCTCAGGTCCCGCTCTGGGGAGTAGTCCTCGATGATGAGCAGTTGAGCAGTTTGTATTTAATGCGGAACTTGACAGGGAGCCAGTGGAGGCGTTTGAGGGTGGGGGTGATGTGCTGCCAGGGTTTGGTGCGAGTGAGCACCCTGGCAGCTGAGTTTTGTACATACTGCAGTCTACTGCAGGAAATAATATATCCTTAAACCAAACTTGCAGGTGTTTTGTTGTAATAGTTACCATGCAGCCTGCTGTCCTGTGGTCTGCTATGGACACCAGCCGGAGTTAAAGGTCCTCTTCTTCATGCACTGAGTTTATTATTTATATTGTAAGGTATGTAAGAACTGATCAGTATGTTTATCCATATAAATGCTCATTCGATACCTGAGCTCCTTTTTAAAGAACAACCCATTTTGTGGTTAACCTAGCTGGCTAACTCCCTTGTCATAATGCGGTGTGACTTGCAGTCATAGCAACACTGGTTGCCATGTAAAAACACAAAATGAGCCTTTTTCTTTATATATATCTATCTATATCTATATATCTATCTATAAATCTATCTATATATCTATATATATACATATATATATATATATATACACAGTCATGGAAAAAATTATTAGACCACCCTTGTTTTCTTCAATTTCTTGTTCATCCTAATATCTGGTACCACTAAACGTATAATACAATGAACACAACAAAAAATGCAGCTGGTCACATAATACTTTATGTCCTATTTGACATTCTTAAGCTTAATTGATTCCCAGGGTATATAAGAGGCCATTTCATGTCACAAGCAGCACTGCACATGCAAAGGCCTAGAGTGGTTTCCTGCTTACATTCAAGCCGTAGCACAACTCAGAAGTTGTCAGCTCTCACATAATGCCTAAAACAAAAGAATTATGTGAAGCCACAAAGGCAGCCATCTTGGCACTGCTGGAAATTGGCATGAGTGAGAGACAGGTAGCGAAAAAACTGAAGATCTCCAAGACAGCCGTTCATTACAACAAAAAAAAAACAAGCTGAACATGGCACTACCAAATTGCTACCTGGCCGTGGCAGGAAACGTCTTTCTACCCCACGAGATGACCGTGCACTCATCTGTTCCTGTGTCAGGAATCGTCGTCAGACCTCCAGGGACCTTAAAAATGAGTGGGCACTGTCGAGAAATGTGACTTGTTCAGCAAGGACAGTTCGAAACCGACTTGTTGAAGCTGGTTTGAAGTCACACAGAACGCATAAGAAGCCCTTCATCAATGAAAGGCAGAGGAAGGCCGGTTACTCTTTGCTCGAGACCACAAGGATTGGACTGTTGATGATTGGGCTAAGGTTCTCTTCAGTGATGAATCAATTTTGAATTGATGCCCTCCAGCCAACTTACTGGTTCGGAGGAAGCCTGGAGAAGCTTACAACCCAGACTGTCTTGCCCCTACAGTAAAACATGGGGGTGGATCAGTCATGATCTGGGGTTGTTTCAGTCTGAGTGGAACAGGGCAAATGCAATTGTGTGAAGGCCGAATGAACCAGGTCATGTACAGGACTACCCTTGAAAACAGTCTTCTTCCATCAGCTGGAAAACTCTTTCCTGCCTCGAATGACTGGATTTTCCAACAAGACAATGCCCCTTGCCACACGGCAAGGTCAGTTAAAAACCTGGATGGAGAACCACAACATTTGCACCATGCCTTGGCCTGCTCAATCACCAGATCTTAATCCAATTGAAAACCTGTGGAAAATCATCAAACTCAAAATGGAGAACCACAAGCCCAAAAACAAAGAAAATTTGTTTGAATTTGTCCAACAGGAATGGGCTGCTGTGACAGCAGAACAATGTCAGAAGCTGGTGGAGAGCATGCCAAGACGCATGGCTGCAGTCATCAAAAACAATGGTTATGCAATCAAGTATTAACTCTTGTGTGTATCATGTGTTTAAAGCAAACAGAAAAAACATGGAATGCTTAAAAGTAGTGTTTTTGGCGGTACAATGCCATAGCTATTGATGTAAGAATTTAAGTAATTTTGGTTATTATCAAGAAAACCATGGAAAATGAATAGTTCTTAGTTCTTAAATTAAACTCTCATGAGCTATTTTTGTTGTTATCATTATAATTGTCCAAACAAATGTACCTTTAGTTGAGCCAGGCATTAAAATTAACAAGAAATTGAAGAAAACAAGGGTGGTCTAATAATTTTTCCATGACTGTACATATATATATATATATATATATATATATATATATATATATATATATATATATATATATATATATATATATATATATATATATATATATATATATATATATATATATATATATATATATATATATATATATATATATATATATATATATATGTATGTGTGTGTGTTTACCATAAGATGAAAACAAGGGTAATACATTAACTAAACTTTAGATCTGCTCCCACCCTTTTTGATTGAGGTGGACTCATTTAAGAAAAATAATAATACATTTTATTTAAAGGTGCAGTGTTTAGAAATTGGCATTTTGGCGACATCTAGTGTTCAGATTTTGGAATGAGCCCATCCATCACATCACGAAGCAATGAAGAAGGTGAAGACCAAATACGTTTGTTAACAGGGCATCATTTACCACAGTTACAAGGTGAGGGTTCTTATTCATATTTATAACAATAATTCAATAGATTATAAGTAGATTAAGGTATAAGGTATAAGGTAGATTTCAGGACCAGCAGCCAGACTTGTATTCAAAAGTCGTGTTTCGGTTTTTTTGTCCCCAAAACCCACCCGAAGACAACATGGCGGATCGTTATGTGGGCCTACATGAACGCGGCCCACAGTAATGAAAATTTTTTTAAGCTTTTTCTAACTAAATAAAAATACAACAAACGTTTTATGCGGATGATTGTACTCCTATTTTGATGGACTTTACATACAAATAGAAACACTATATCCTATATTCACCATTTCTGATCGGTGAAATGCTGCCAAATTCTACACACTGCACCTTTAAGGGCACCTTTCATGACACTCAAGGTCACCTTACAAAAGTACAAATAAAAAAGTGCATTTAAAGCATTTTGAGGAAATTTTTGCATCATGATTTTAAATTGAGGAAATACATTTTTTGCGTGCAACATAAAAAAATCACGTTCAATGGCCCACAGTTGGGAGAGTAGTTTGTGGTACAGGCTGCAATAGACATTTTTAATTTTGAAAGGAAACAACATGCTTTCTGACAAATATGAAGGGTTGTACTTTTTAATGCTGGGCACTGTAAACATTGCAGTACAGACAAAGCTCCAATCTAAACTGACCATGATTGGCTTGAAGCGGCACAGGCCAATCAAAGTCCTTAAATCAAAAAGAAGTGAGAGCTAAAAGTGAGATGACAACAGCTTCAGTGGCAGTTTCATCATATCTGGGCCACATAACTTTATTGCATGGAAAACAAATCACATTGAGAACATTTCTTGATAGGAGGGATATTTTCTTTCCACTTCTGACATGTTTTAGTGAGAGTTTGATCTATGAGGGGGCTTTCTTTGGAACTTCCCACCGTGGCAGTTGTGCCTACAGGATAATCTGAAATGGTAAACTAATCGCCTGCCAGAAATGCTTTGAAAGACTTGTCCCATTCACAAACACTTACTGTGGGATGCTGTGTCAATGGACAAGTGGGATATGTCAAACTGTCCTTCTGGTGTGTCCAGGTAAAGAAAATAAGTAAATGAACTGTGTTTTTTTCAACTGACTAAGAACAAAGCACCCAAGATACAGGCACAAAAACTACCCTAGATCTTCTAACATTTTTGTTGTAGTAGTAAGTCATGGCTCTCTACAATTACTGACAATTACTGACTCTCCAAATATTTCTACCATTGCCTGGTAATGCAAGGCTGTTACTTAAAGCTGTGGGTGTCTTTCTGCCTTTCATTAATATTTTGTACTTTTTACTCATGATGGACTGAAATTGAAATGTCTTCTGGGCAGTGTCAATGCATTGTGTTGTCCAAGCTCCTCCCAATAACACACGAACAAATGTTAAACTCACAACCCCAAAAGATTTTGAGAAAGAGCGAGTAGAAAAGAATAGATATTCACTGACTTGAGTATTGCCATTTTGATCATGTTTTCAGCTCAGAATGCAAGGGTCATGTGGTCTTGTGACTTTACTGGGGTTGAACCTGTCCGTAAGGCTATCCAGAGACAAGTTGTTTAGGGCAAAACTATTCACGGGGTTATGAGTAAAATAATCAGGAACGTAGGGATGTGAGCAAACATCATCAGTTGTACCAAAGCTACAGTGTTGACCAAGCTATTTCACATTTCTACCATAGCCACTGTTGTAGTTTGGTCAATGAGTCCTTCTGTCCAATGCAATAAAAGACCCAGAAAGCTTTTCTCTTGGGTGGTTTACAGAATCTTGATTTATCTCCTGCTCTTTAAAAGAATTATCTACAACAGAATGCAAATATCACACACAATCCAGCTTTTAGTAAGCAGAATTATCCCTTATTCTGAATTTAGATACCTTTCCTTACTAAGTGAATAAAAGATACGGTTGATTTTCTGCTTTGGGCTTCTGTAGACTTCTGTGCTTGAATGCCAGTAAAATATCTTGAGACTGTAAATGAAAGTAACATTACATGTTCTCATTAATCATTTGATAAATGCCCCTGCATTTACAGGAAACAAATCAGCTAACAGAGTAAGAGAGCTGCAGTTCTTTACTATGATTGAATTTCTGTTTCTACAGGTGACTTGGGGTGTCAGTTATAATCTTCAGTCTGCTATGCAAATGTGAAACTTATCTCCTCTCACTTGTCCCCACTTTAATAATGATACCAATTAAGGATTCAGATCAGGTCGGTGATTGAGCTGTTGTTATCTCCATTGAGTAAACAAGCTTTCTTTTCTTCTCATCCCGCAGCTTCATTAGCAAGCAGCACACACGGCTGCATCCCGACACCCACAAAGACATGAATCTATAGCTGGGAGTGGACTCGCAGATATAACCATGCGGAAACACAGACGCAAACACACATCGTATTTGATGAAAGGCTTTAAAGGCAGCATCAGTCCCCGCGAGATGGTTGATTTCTACAGCTGCGGTAGGATGTTTACCTGCTTCCATCTAGAAGTGTGTGTCTCATCTAACTCAAACATAAAGGGATAGGGAGGGATTTCACCAGTGCTGATTGTAAAATGTCATTAAATTATGAGAAACTTTTTGGGAAATGAAGACATGTCAGGTATTTGGTTAATTTATGAAATATTATATTTTTAGGTAACAAAGAGTCCTGTAACCTGACATGCCAGATGGAGAGTTCCATATATCCGCCATGGAAATATTTCACCAATCCATCTGGGAAAGAGCCCATCTAAAAAGTTTTCAGAGGTAGAACATTCATAAACAACAGCAGCTTGGGATTGGGTGATCAATCTGCCTGTCACACTTATCACAGACCAACCCATATCAAGCAACACTGCTTTGTATAATGTAGCATACGTAGCGGCTGTACGTAGTGGCTAATGGCTAACAATGGCTAACTTAAGCCATTAGCTTACGCTGCCTTAGACTATCGTCTTGCATAAATTATACCACACAGACGTATCATTTAACTCCTATCCTCCTTCAAAGAATAAATTGATTCAGTTGCCAATTAAAAAAAAACACAGATATTGAGACAGCCTCAGAATCCGCCATTGTTTTCAAACATGCAGTCACTTCCTGTTTCTGTCACATCCGCAGCTCCCACCTCTCTTCTCTTGTTGGGCTGTTGAGCATTTAGGCGAGTGAAGTTGTTGGACAATGGAAGTTGACAAGACGGACATGCAGGATTTCAGAATCAGGCAGGTCAGTCTGCTCTGCAAGGCTAAGAGGCCTGTGCAGTTATATATTCTGTACCTAATAAGACATAACCTACAATGCACCAAAAATTTTGGTTTGTAAAATCAGATCTTGTTATTACATAAGAACTAAGCTTATGAAACTAGTTCTTATGTACGAGGATTGTGCTTTGACAAACACACTTAACATCTGTAGGACAAAGCACAAGAAACCTATTTGATGGAAACAAAAGGTAGTTGTGACACAATGAAAGGATAAGCGTTCAATGAAGAGACACCTAGCCCCACGAGTATCTACATACATTTCTGAGGAGTTACCTAATCAGCTACTTGGCCCTTCATAGCCACAGCATTATCACCTTCAACTGACCCAGGCTCCATAATGCAAGCTGTAGTTAGTGGCTGGAGCCTTCTCTCCCTCATGGCCTCTTAACAGCCCTCCACTACACAGAGCCAGAACATCGCTGGGGTCATCAGGTGGTAATCTCCCATCATAGGTACAATTAGCCACCATGACACCTCAAAGAGGCTGCCCAGAGGTTATACAAAGTAAAATGCACCAAACACTTTTGTTTAAGAAACAGAGGTTTGCGATTTGATAAATACATTTTACTTGATATGCAGGGGCGTAGAATTGGGTAGGGACATGTTCCTATCAATATTATGCCACTTCTGCATCATTCCTAACACAAAACACAAGCATTAAAAGCAAAATCACTCATTCTCTTTCCCATCAGCCATGGGAAGAGAACGAGCATTGCGTTGCCTCCATACACACCATTTTACACAAAGTCCTGCCTCTAACCAAATATTGTTCATCGATTGGCTTTTCCGTTTCTTGCTAACGTCCCAACTGTCCCTCCATCTGGTACCGATAGATGTGAGAGGAGGTCACTAGCTTGTAAAACACGCCTGGACTCACCCACTGTTGTGGTTGCTTGTTGGCCTGTAGCTCCATCTGTTGCTGTAAGCTGTTAGCATGTTGGGCATTTGTTCTGCTTGGGTCACGTGATGTTGTCTTGATAGTGGTTTTGTTTACATTAAACATTTATATCTGCATGTGTGTATGTGTTTGGTAATTAAACACAGCAAGCATGTTGAAGAAAAGAAGTCAGGACCAAAAAGACTTCTTTAGAAGTCAAATTGTAAGTTACTCAAAAGGTATGGGGTGCTGGTTTGGCGGAGTGGTTAGCAACCATGCACGTCCCATATACGTACTTCTGCCAATCCAGGTTCGAGTCCCGCCTGTGACCAGTTTGCAGAGTATCTTCCCCTACTCTCTCACCCCTTTCACAAGCCTATCCACTGTCTTTCTCCTATCAATAAAGGCACGACGAATTCCCTAAAAATACATGAAAAAGGTATATATGATTACAAATAAAAAAAAAGCTTATCTTTAATGCCAGAGATACACGTTTTGGTTATTTTATTTAATATCTTAGTATTATTTTTGTGATGAAAGGCAGAAACCATTAAGACGAAAATAAAACCTCAGATTACAAACATGATTTTATACATTCATATTGCTGGGGAATTAGTTAAACTTATTGGTAATAATTATTAAACTGTGTTTTCCCCTCAAACCATAACCATACTATCAATAATTATGATTGTTGCATCCCAAATTGTCCCACTGTTCATATGTCAGGCATTGATATATTTTTTGTCAGGTGACAGATAGGAGAAATGGAGGAGGAGAGGCTGGAGGTATAGAACATGGAATTGTTTTTTCTTAATATGATGGTTTGCTTGTTTGTTTGCTCTACATTACATGACATAACAGTCATAAACGTAAAGCGCATTAACTTTCAGGGATGCCGCCTTGGGTGCTCCAAGGCGGTACCCAAGGCGGCATCATGTCCCCACTCATGTCCCCTTTTATGTCCCCACCAATGTCAAAATCAAACCTATGCCTTCGTTGATAAGGCTAAACCACAAGAACCCAAACAACAAACAAACCCCCAAAACATAAGTGACCCAGGCATGAAAAGAAAGTGAACACTATAGAAAAGGTGGCAAAAGCAATATAAGAACACAACATTGCAAATCAGACCGAGGATAAAAGAAGATAAAAAAAGAGTATGATTAATAGAAAAAAAGGACAAAAACAAAACAAAAAGGGATAAAGACAATTCATTAATAATAATAAAATGTGTAAAATAATCAGCATTCAATAGTATTGAATCGAAAAATCTATGCATCATTTTACAATTACAATATAAATAAATATGAAATTTGTCAAAAAGAAATTGGAAATCTTTTCAAACTTAAGAGACAAATGTTGATTACATAAACCCCGGGCTCACATTAATATAATCAGTTTCACACTCTTTGATAAAGAATAGTAAGCTTTTTGTCCACTTGACTAGCACAACTTTTCATGCATTGGGAAAATTTGCCTCAAAACATGATGACCTTTATCAAATCAAAGAAAGTACTGATGCATGACCTAAAGATAGATCTGAGAATCTGAGTCACCAAAGTCAAAGTTAACATCTTTAACTGGAAAGACTTTGCGCAACACACGACTGTCCAACAGTTTCAGCTCAATATTTATTTTTGCCCGCAGCATTACGTTTTACTTTTTCAGTTCAAAGTCTTGAAGAAGTTATTTGACAGTCATGGGTTTAAAGTAAGTCATAAAGTCTTGTGTCATCCTTTGCTTTTGAACGTGATTTTTCAGGTAAGCTAAAAGAGATTTTCATTATTTATCTTAATTTTGTTCTGACTCAGTGATGAACTTTAGATTTTGGGTAAAATACTTCAAGGGTCAAAATTAGTTAGCCTTCTGTTCAGTAATTGCTCCTGAAAATAATTTTGTAAATATGACATCTTCAGTGACTCAGCACCTTGTTAGCTATGACTCTGAGATCTCGTCTTAACATTTGAAGTTTGTTTTTCTTTTCAACTCTCATACAGGCAGTGATCTTGGTGGTAAGCTTGCCATATTTAGTTGCACTTACAGTTTAAGCTAGTGTTGCAATGTCACACTTTGTGAGCATGTTAGTGTCGGTACATAAATTGTGTGATTTCTTAAACTGAAGAAGAAGAAAGAAAGGCACAGCAAGTTTATTTGTATAGCACCTTTCACTACCCAGGCAAAACAAAGTGCTTTACAAAATATGTCAGACAATAATATTATAATAAAAAGAAAAAACATCAGAATAAACACAAAAACTAAGAAATTAAATCAAAGATAATAAGATAGTGAGGGATAACTCTGCACAAACCATTTTTCTAACACAACACAGTCGATGTTGATTTTGCCTTGAAGGAAAATGTCAGGCTTTTTGTAATTTACTGTCATCGTGATGTTCTTTCTATCTGCAACCTTCGTTGTTTTTTAACCGTTGTTCCATTGTTGATTTCTAAATACACCTCTTTTAATTTCTTTGACAATTCAAATCCTTTTCAAACCTTCACTGATTTCTAAAAGATATGATCTTAAATAAAGACTCAAACTTTTTCTGCTATCAGAGGGAATAATGGATGAGTATGTCTTATTAAGAAGGTAAGAAAAAAATCTTTTATGTTATCCTCAATTCAGTCTTGAACACTCTTTGCTCTGTTTTTCTTGGTCAAATCCACACTTCCCCCCTCCACTGATGTCTGTAATTTTCTGTAAATGTCCACATTTCCCTTCAGTGGCTCTCTATCTTTGTAAAGTATGACACCAGGCATCCCCTGGTCTTTTGTCATTTCACCCCCACCCCACCACTCTCCCTGTCTCTGTGTAAATTGGGAATGCTTTTCATGCTTCATTAAGACTAGCTTCAAGTTTCCATTTAAATCCATTACTTGATAAAGCTCAGCGATACACGGTAGAGATGATGTTCTCATAACCCCTTTTAAGATTTCATTGCTGCTAAAATGAGCTGTGGTGTAATTTGTAAGTAATAATGGCCTGTGAGCTGCTGTCACCACAGTTTTTCTGCCTCTTTCACAGCATTTCTTTGGGGTATACAGTCATGTAAGTCTATTTAGAAGACATTCTCAAATATACACCATAGAGGACCCATGTAACATGTTCGTCATCGGCTGCAGAGAATAATATTGTACAAGCAGAACAAGCTCAAAAAGGGGTTATTTCTTTAATAATTTTCACACAAATACAGATGATGATAAGTCTATTTGCAAGATTGAAGCCCCGCTGGCTCCCATCTGATGGAGGAAGCACAGGAGATGGCTGTATAATGTATTAACACTGATAAACCTCTTACCTGCACATCCCCACTTTCTTTACCTCTTAATAAGCCCAGATGATCTGAATCCATTCAGCCACAATCAGCCACGCTGATTTCTCTCTCTTCCCCCTCGCTCTCAAGGCTAAATTAGACCTCATATATCATCATTCCTTCGAGCCAAAGCAGATGCTCCGAACAGAATGAGGTGGGGAAGGGTGTATCGAATTAATCTAAATAATTGGTCTTAGCCTGTTTGAGCAGGGCTCTCTCGCTGATCTCAGACAGCGTAATGAAGTTGCGACCTCCCCTTTAGATGAGGCTGGACATTCAGCCGGCCCCCGGTTCATGTGAAGCACGTGTCATGAGCATAATTAAGTGGTTACAACTGAGGTGAGGCTGGCTGCAATGAGAGTGTGGCGTTGACCCCGGCACTTGTAAATCATCATCTCTATGCTGTCGCCTTCATCTTGATTATAAATAACACCCTCAGGTCCCTGGTTTCTGATTTATGCATGTTTCACGAACAGAGGTATTTAAAGATCATTCTGGGAATTGTGTGTATAATAGGCACTATTATCTTGTATGACACATTTAGCCAAAGACTGGAGGGGCATTTGTGGAAAAGTATTAGCAGAAGAAGCTAACGTGAGAATTCCTGTGCAAGAGTTAGAACACAGAGAAAACACCACACTCGGCTGTCATTGGACGAGAGGCGGGGTACACCCTGAACCGGTCGATTACAGGTCAACATAGAGAGACAACCATTCAAGCTCACACTCATACCTAAAGGCAGTTAAGAGTCACCGATCAACCTAATGAGCATGTTTTGGTCTGTGTAAGGAAGCCGGAGTGCCCAGAAAGAACCCAGGAAGAGCATGCAAACTTCACATAGAAAGACCCTGCCTGACCCGAGGACCTGCTTGCTGTGAGGCACATGCACTACCTGCTTACACCCACACACCTCAAAGCAAACAAATTTTATTTTGCCAATAATATTGTAGTTATATTGTGTTTTCTTTCTGTTATATGTGGAGCTAGTGGATTATTATTGTTATCTAAAAAGTCAGCATTTTTTTGTTATACAAAGAGGTAAGGTTTGATATGTTATCATACCAGTTATAATCAAGGAAAAATCGTTTTATGCTAAATTTCAAGCAAATCTCACCCTGGTGCTTATTTAGCTTTCAGCAGATAATGCAGTTATATAAGACAGTCACAACTTCACTTATGGCCCTTTTCCACTAGCACACCTTGGCCCTACTCTACTCGGCCCTACTCGATTTGCAGCGTGTTTCCACTAGCCTGGTACCTCCTAAAACAAGCTAGTTTTAGCACCTACTCCACTCTGGTGCCAAGCGAGCTGAGTCGATACTGGAAGATGACGTCACCGACTGCCAGCTACTGATTGGTCAGACAATATCGTCATTGATGAGTCATGAGTGTGACGACCTAGCATTCTAGCGGTAGCTATGATTAGCTTACTCTCATATGTCTTTTCTTTGCAGCTTAATTGCTTTCGTCCTCGGCTTCATTCTGTTGTATAGCTTCCAAAACTCTCCTGTGCTTCTCAAGGGGTATTTCTTCTTGCCACCTGCAGCCTTCTTCTGCTTTCCTTTTTTACTCGGTGTGTGACTAAAAGCCACAGATTGTTGTGCTTGCCTCCACGCATGCGCAGTACAGCTCATTGTTTCAGGGGCAACCGCTGACTACACAACGACTTTCTTCTTCCAGTTTTGTGCAAATGGACGAATATCTATGGGATGAAGATGTTGTGGAGGAGAACTTTGAATATGTTGGGTGTCCTTACAGTTTCGAGCCAGAGTTTGCAGAGGAGGAGCTCATCAAAAGGAGGACTCGGAGGCAGCTCTCCGGAGAGTACTGCGCATGTGCGGAGGCAAGCGTTCTTCTTCAGTTCAGAGGTCAGCACAGTCACAAAGACATGTCTGGAGCGACACAGACTGTAATGGAGGAGTAGCGTGAGCGGACCATGATGAAATATTGGTGAAACTAATGAGTTTTTGGACGATTAATGCAGTTTTAGGAGCGGCGCTATACATGCCCTATCTGCTACCATTATATGGATGCCCGCTGCTCGATTTTGGATCTAAATATCTCCTGAAGCACTGTTTGGGTCAGGAAAGCCTTCTGGGTGAGTATATTGTTCAACTTCATTCTATAAACAATGTGAAAGCTGTAGAAACTGAACTTATCCTTTAAGCAAACAAACCTTCAATTGCCTACAATAATGTGTTTTCTTACTGCTTTCTTTAAGCTTCATGATCAACATAGTTTTTTGCTGCTTACAGCCATATTTTGAATTTAATGATCTTACTGTTCATAAAGCCGCACACGGTTGGTACAGCTCTATCACCTCTATTTCCTCCTTTTTTGGCCGCTGTAGTTTTACCCAGCCGTGCTATGATGGTTAAGAGCAGATACCAAAGATGGAAAAGCGGCATCAGAAGCTAATTCTCCTCTATCATGCCATAACCATTCTGTGTCCTCCTATTCCTGTTAAAATCAGAACACTTCAGCTGGCTATTTTTGAAGATACCAAGAAAAAAAACAGCCTTGACTTACCAAGACCCATTATAAGTTATATAACATTTCATTAATTACCTTATTTTAATATTTAGGATGATCCAAATAACTGAGAATTCTCATAGCAGTGTTTGTGACATACTTTTTTAATATAAGTTTTACCTTAGTCATGTTCAGCTATTGCACTCATTTAGCATGTTGTTATTCAGTATGTTTATTGATATTTAAGCCATTGAAACATTAAATATCATCCCTCATTCTATACACTTGCTTATTCTGTGTTAAACATTTGGCTAAACAATGCTCACAGATGAAACCAAAAAATATATCACTTGGCTAAAAAAGCAAGCAACAGCTTACATTCCTGATTTTATTAAAAAGATAAGGGAATATTTTACACACAGTCATTTAATTTTCTTTTCACACATTAGTGGTCTATTCACATGAACATACGGAATGTTCGAGGTTGGCTGAATAGACTAGAAAGATTCAAAGATTAAGCTGTTGCCTTGTACAGGCTTTAAAAAGGTAAAAATGGATTCCTCATTGGAAACAACAGGCAGGATTATCAATAGAGGATAGGATTAAACTAGTATGTCATGCAGGGGCATCAGAGGCTAAGTCATGTTGTATGGTCTACCAACAAACCGTAGGTTGCAGTGAGGGCTGTCACATGCAAGAGACCTAACCCCAACTTGCTCCCACTGCTGCATCTGTGGTGTGTAAATGTGTTTGAAAGGGTGTGGATGTGTTAGCAAATGCTGGTATAAAAACATAGACAACAAGTCTAACATTAAAGAGTGAAATGTGAGATTGAACAGGTGTGACTGGTTAGATGTGAGCTGGGGTGTAAGAATGCTTCGAAAAGTGAGAAATACAAAAAAAAAAGGGCTGTTTAAGATCAAGTCCGTTAAACATTTATCCCCATGAGGGTCATTTTTATGATGCCTTTAACTTAAAGTGGAAGCTAATCTCACTTCAGTGCACTCAGTTTGCCTATCGCCATGTATCGATTTGAGAATTAAACATTAGTACCTTTCCTGAAGGTTTACATGTGTAATATTTATGGAGTCTTACCTGCAGAATCTGCTGTGTGAAAGATTTAGCTCAATACAAAGGAGTGTGGGTGTAGAGATGTTGAAGTAAGAAGCTAAGAAAAGAATTACTGTGAAGAAAAATCAGCAAAGTAAGGTAAGGGCTTCAGATAAAAGCACAATGTGGTAGTTTATAATGCTGGGTACAGCTAATTTCCTCTCTTTAACTTGGTAGCTAATTGTGACAAACATCAATCTCGATGTTGCTAATACTGTTTAGCCAAATATGCTGTTCAGCAGTTTTCAACCCCATAATTATGTTTGTGATTACAAAAGGAGGATTTTTACTTTGGAGTCCTTTAAGTTTTTTTTTTCAAATCTTGAATATCAAACTTATCTCACTACTAATGTTAAAGATTTGAGTCGTCTGCATCTGTATATTTTCTTCATTTGCTGTTCTTTGCATCTCTTTAGGTCTTTTAACATAAACAAACATCACTTCATAGAAAAAGTGAAGCTGTTCAGAAAAGCTTGCTACATGTTAAGTATGTGAAACTGGAAGACAAACTTAGCATGTAGATTAAAGATTAAAAAAATGATGTGTTAAAGAGCAGAGAAATGTGTTTATTCTCTTTTCATTAAAACTGCTGTTGCAAATGTTCTCCTTCAATAACAGTCACATCACAGGGCCTTTACAGGCATTGCCTAGCATGCATATGGTGTTAGCTACATGATTGTGTAATAAATAGGTGTTGCAGTTTTTAGGATAATTTATTTCATGTTAGAAGTACACATTTCCAGGGCTAATAAAAGGAAAATATGCAGATAAATCATAAGCCTTTGGTCGAATTAATGATTTTTCCTTAACTTAACTGAAAACAATGCACCAATTATTGAAAATCAAACATGTATTTTCAAGAGAAATCACAGTGTATGGGACATTCTCCTTTGTTTTGCTCGAAAAAAAGGAAAATTGTGCATCTGTCCATGGATTCATAATCCCCAAGGTTTCACACTGTGTGTCATATGCAGCATATCCATACATTACTCAATAATTTCTCACTGAATAGGCTTTGTATCACCAGTGCAGTGTGTACTTCTCCTGTCATGTAAGTGAACATAACAATAGCGTCTTACATATACCATGGAGTGGTGTCTGGAGATACAATGAAGCTGTGGTTTGCTCTAAGCTCTTTTGTGTAAGCTACTTGGAGGGTACCAATACATTATTCACATCAGCCTACCGCTTAAATGTTTAATGTTCTTCTGTCACTTTAAAAAAAAAAATCCTTTTTACCTTATACCTTTATTTGAAACAATGGACTGTGTTGTCTTCTTCCTTATGTAGGACACGTTATTCTTCTATTTGCAGAAACATTTCCAAAGACCAAATGAATAACTTCTGCTTTGTGAAATAATAATTTGTTAGGCCTAGGCTAAATCTGTTGCAGGCCCAGCCTACATCTTTGGCCAAAGGGAGAGACGGGACACAACAGCAAACCAGTGTGTGGTTCAGTCAATTCTCTAGGTTTATTTGAGAATAACGAGCTTTTTATACAGTGTGACAAACAGCGATGTGTTACAGAATTTACTCTATATGCTGCCCTGACATGTGGAGCATAAGACAAAGGCTGTGTGTAAACTATTCCCATATTTTTTAATAAGATCAGGAATGTAGGTCAAGCATGAAGGTGTTTTATGTCTGATAGCAGCTCTTGCTTGCTTTTTTAGCCCAGTGATATATTTTTTGGCTTCATCTGTGAGCACTGATTAGCCAAATGTTTAACACAGCATGAGCAAATGTATACAAAATATAACCAATCCCCAATCTCTAATGATTGTACCTGGCTCAGTTAGTATCCTTTAAACAGGAAGAGGTGGGAGCTATGAGTAAGAAGACATCAGGAGGTGACTGCTCATACAGGGAAAAGCATACATGCTAATAGCTTTCATCACTTTTGACTGACTTGGAACCATATCTCTATCAAAAAAAAAGGCAACACTGAAAAATAAAGGGATATTTTGTATCCACTTCCAACATGTGTTGTCTACAAAGTGGCTCATGTTTTGTACATTCTGATTGGCCCACAATGGCTGTGATTGACAGGACAATCTTCCAAACACCTGCTGGATATTCTTTGGAAAGGATTTTCCCGTTCAACAACTCTTCCTATAGGCTGGTGTGTCAGGCTTCCTAACTGGGTTTGACTAACTTCATTCATATTTAATTGATCTGACTTTGTTAAAATCATAATAACGAAGACTCAGTGGGTTATATGGAATTAGCTTAAAGTTTCTAATAACTTGCTAAAATGGTTGTGAATATCCAAGCAACCTAAGACAACTTTTCTTCTTACACACAAACCAGTGGTGTAGTCGAGGGTATACGCCAGTATACGGAGTATACCCACTTATTTTTCAGTCAGCATTGCGTATACCCACTTCTAAACCCCCCACCATTCAGTAATATCTAACTGCCAGGTTGCCCATTTTCCCTCAAGGATGGTGAAGCCATGACCCACCCTCCTCTGCCTCTAATTGGCTGGTACTCGCTGCCTTCACTGATTAAATTGGTTAAATATGAACAAGAATGCATTGTCAACTTCAGATTTAAAGCATTTTATTTAAATAAATGTTCAAAAAATAACCGAAACACCATGTTTGCCTCATGATAAATACATTTTACATTCATCCATTCGACTTGTGTGACCAGTAGTAACTACAAACTGCTCCTAATTAAGTCATGATAATTTTATAATAGTGAGCAAGTAGAAATGACAGATTTTTGGGTAAACAGAGTAGTCTTACATGTCACTGGTTCTAAAACCGTCTTTTTTTCTGTACTACTTAAAAAAAAGGCGAAAACTTAGAGTATACCCACTTCTCAAGGGACCACTACACCACTGACACAAACAGATAAATGGGAAGATTTCTACACCCTAATTTGCCTGACAAATCCATCTTGAGGTTACACTGAAATTGTAAGTTGATGCTACTTGGCTACCATCATGGCAATGTCAACATATCAATATGCTTCTGCGTTTCTTTCCAACATTCATGAGCTGATGTTGGGTACTGAGGTTACAACTGTTGTGAACAATTGCTGTGAAGGTTTCATATCAAGCAATAAAAACATTTTATCCCTCAACTTTGCTTGCTCCATCATTTAGAAAGTTTGCTCAAACAGCCCATTTTTAAATATTCCCTGAAACATGTCACCAGGGGATATCCCAAGTCCCCCTGATCTGCTTGGTGCACTGGCAGATCCAGTGGAAGGAACATTTCTAGGCATGGCTGTGCAGCGACAGAATGATTCGATCACAGTACTGCTACAGCCACACCGCACTCGAATTGGCGTATTTAAACAATTGTAGGCTGGACGCTGGACCATTTTGACAAGCTGAGGGGCAACGCGCGTAACTGCGCAGGCAGAGTAGAGAGCCGGAGCCAGTCGGACTCAGTGATGACCCGTGCAGGTAAATCCAGCTGGAAACGAATTTTTACAGAACTTACCTTCAAAACCTGTCTCCTCAGCGACTTTCACCCAAGCCCGCTCCTTTTTTGTTCCGGTCTCTGTAGAGTACACTGTAACTGATTTTTGTAATTTCAACAGTATTTTACCACAACAGTAAATTACTGTAAAAGATCTTTACAGTAATAAACTGTAGATAGCAAAGGATTATGGGAAAATATTTAGTTACTACTGTAATTCTATAATACTGTATTCTGTAATGCAGTAATACTGTAATTTTATGTTGCCTGGGAAAAACTGACCAATAGAATGCCAGATTTTTTTCAAACGTTTTTTTTTTTTCAACTGTTGGGGCTTTGGGCGGCAGAGGAAGACAAAAAGGAGAGGAAAGTAAAAGGAGAGGAAAGTTATATGTGGTTTCCACCTTATTAAAAAGGTAAGTTTATTTCTTTTACTAAGATAGAACTTTGTTTTAAGCTTACAAAATTAAATTCTGTCACAGCACAGTTCTCATAAATGAACTTTTTCCCTTTAACTTTTAGGATAGAGAAAAGTGTGCCACTGAACCTGTTAACCGTTATTGCCAGAAAATTCTGTAGATATTCAGATAGCACTCACAATTGAACTAAATATTATTCTTATACCACTAAAGTTAATGTAAAAGTTGGTTAGTTAAAAGTTAAAGGTTAAATATATCGGAACGGTAAAATCCTAGAGCACAGTGAAGGCAGCATAGGCATTCTGTGGATTTTCAGCAAGTCGCCCATTCTCCTTGCTGCAAATGGAATATTTAGGGTTTCTTTTTCTGTGCTTGTTTATTTTTCGTTTGTATTTCCAGTATTTTCAGGGGCTAACTGCAGGATATGTTTTTCTCTGTTCAGAGTCTGGTGGTAGTGGCTCCGTATGGGTAAGTACACGAACATTTAAGTTAAATATTGTAGAGTTATGTCCGAGTACGTAGTCTAAAACCTGACAACGATAATGTGAACTTTTGTTGACATATCAGAATCCACAGTTTGGTTTTTGCTTACTTTTTTACCAACAGAGCACAAACTGCAAACATTCATATACAGTACTTATTTGGTTGCCTTGGTGAAAGGCCGAATTAAAAGAAGAGAAAACACCGCCATGGCAATAAAACAACGACAGAAAACGCTGCAAACCGCCTGAATGTCACAATGAAACGTCACAATATCGATTTAAACAGTTCATCAACGTCTCAGAAATCAAAGGTGTGCCCTGATTACTAGTTTGTCGAATTGCACATGAAACTGAAGTTGAAACATCCATGTGTGCTCTTTATGCTGCATGCTCCTATGCTGTTGCATTGTATGCAAGTGTGCACGAGTTTGCGTGTGCATGCAGAACCGTCTCTATCTAATGCTGGGCCCCATGCAAGATTTCATATGATGCTCCCCTCCATTTGCGATTTAAATCTGCTTACTTAGAAATCTAATAGCATTGTTTTTTTTACCATTGTCTTTAATTTATAAAAAAAAATGTGTCACCAAATTTCCATGCTCAACAAATAAATAGCCTCCATATAAAAATCCTGAAATACGAAGTACTCTTACCACAAAATTATAAAAACCTTTTAAATAGATGAACAAATAATAATAATAATTGTAATAAATCTAAAGTACAGAAATCAACATCAGACAATTTAAATAACCATGCAGTTAGCACACAATAACTCTGTATATAAACTACATTTACACTAAGCAATAACAGTACGGTAACATTGAATCACTGTGAGCTTTACTATTTGAAAAGTTGATATTAACTAGTTTTAATTTAATTTAATTATACTGAAATTAACTATGTGTTAATTCTTGCTTTCATTAATGCTTTGTCTGGTTGAGCTCTGTGTAACTTCAGATTTAAAGGAGCTGATGGTTTATGTGCTCTACTTTATCCTTATTTATTAAAGAAACACCATGCGACTCTTTGACTTTAGTACTAACTAATATGGAATGTGATATATATTATATGGATAACTCTTATCTAATGATTTCAAAATCTTGTAAAATCATAATTTTATTAAAATCACTGCAATGAATGATCACAAATGTTCAAATAATGACAGTGGGTCTTGTTTAATGTGATAACGATGTGTGGTGGGCAGTGGAATAAAAATATGTTTCAGTTTGTGGGGATTGTTGACTGAGAAAAGGGATGAGATTAAATAAATCCTGGAGCTTAGCCTGGTCTGGAGCAGGGTAGACCTACAGAATAAATCTCCATGGTAACATATATCAAAACATACCTCACTTTCCCCTATCCAACTTTTGTGCAACCAGATCCTGGATTAGTTGATCCAGGATAACCAAGATATCCCAGGTTAATCCCTTATCTTGGTATTGTGCAACAGGCCCGTGCTTTCATGTGCTGTCTTGTGTTGTTTTGTTGTGCTGTGCTTTCTCGTGTGTTCTATTGTTGTGTTGTCCTGTCTTATGCTGTGTTGTGGTGGGTATTTTGTGTTACAATATTTAATGGTATTCTATGTTATGTATGATGTTGTGTGTGTTACAGGGGATTCTATTCTTAGTGCAACATCCTGGATGCTGACAATGGAAGGCAGAGTCCTAACCCAACCACACGAGCTGACTGACTTTTCCTCAGCCATGGCTGCCCTGTTCAGCTGTTTCTCTGGGCTCATGATAATGAGCCCAGAGAAACAGCTGTAGACCAGGCGCAAGCGCAGGCGCACCTGCCTGCGCCGGCATTCGCCGCGCGAACTGGGTGTGACCTGCGCACTTTGCAAGTTTCCTGCAGTGCCAAGAGAGGCGCACTCATGGCGCACAGCGGCGCAGAGGTTGCGCGTCCACGCCCACGTCTCTGCCTCTCCGCGCAAATGTCAGAATAGGAGGAGAATAGACGTGAGTGGGATTAACCCAGTCGATCGCTGTCTTCACCAATCAAATGAGCGCCTCTCCTCGCCTTTAAATGCGCTGCGGCTGAGGCGCAGCATCTGATTGGTCTGAATTATCCCCGCCACCGCGGAAACAGTGTGCTGGAAAGACCCAGCAGTGGAGACGCTGTCCCTTCAGCAGGAGAATGGACAGCGGGGCGTGTCACCGTGTGGGCCAGCTCCCGGGACAGATGTAATCTGTTCTTTTGTCATTAATAGGAGTAAAAAAAAAAAAATAAGAGAGTTTCACACCCGCTGGCTTATCCATTCATAATACTTGTGATCCACCTGCACTCTTGGTTTGTCATCGCCAAATAGCAGAGCCTTTAGTGATAAACTGTATACTCTCCCGGTGTCTCCTCCTCATCCTCCTTACAATAATGTACTCCATCTTTTTAGATCGCGTTAAAAATAAAGACTAAAATAGAGGAACATTGGAAATAACAGGTAAATCCTGAGTGACATACATTTATTTTCTCTCCTTTTTCTTCGTCTTTTTTCGCCTTTTTTTCTTTGAATTTAATGAAATGAGAGAAGCCAGATATATACTCAGTATCAGATGTTAAGGCTGTTTATTGTTGACTTGCAAGATGTGCATCAAACTTCCAGCTGCTGTCAGGTTAAGTTTCTATTATGACAAACGGCTTTAATCCGACATCAGATGTGACGGGAAGGTTAATATAGATACAAATGTATATGCTAGTTCAGACGAGGACATTAAATAGTGATTGCTGTGATTGTTTATTGCATTAATATGTGCCTGACACTTTGGAAACCTGCCTCTGAGCCGTGCGCACATGTGCGCTTGTCACCAAATTACAGCTGCGCAGGGTGCGCTTCGCCCTGCGCCGAGGTTAGACCAGGTTGCAGCTGGCGAGCTTTCAGCGCACTTTCTGCACTGATTTTGGCACGAAATTGTCACTGCGCCAACATGAATCTGCCGACACCTCCCCCTGGTGCGCCGTCACCTCCCCATGGCGCGCCGTCACACCCATCTCTGCGCGGACGGTCTACCAAATTTCGCCTGAAATTAACACTGCGCGGGGTGCGCCAGGCTTGCGCCCCCTGCGCTGCGCCACGAAATTAGAGCCCTCTGTGTTCAACGTGCAGTACCAGGAAGAGGCCTCTAACACGCTGGAGTCATTCAGAGGTTTGTATCATAAATAAATCTGGAAATGATTACTCCAGTTTCTATACGATTGTAACTTGCAATAGGCTTTTAAAGCCTTAGACAAAGTTACCAAACAGACTTAAGCTTAGCTTAGCTTCTAGCAAGAGGGCAGGCACCATGATAGTAAATTTAAAGACTCCTTTCTGATTGATCAGAGAGGGAACTACTTCAGAAGGCCTGCTTAACCTTATTTTTTTATTCTACAGGTAATAACATTTTCAACATTTAACTACATTACAAACATTATAAACAGTTTAAGTCCCCTTTTCAACCTAGAGAAACAATGACTTAAGGAATATTGTTGTTTTTGTTCTTGCAGGTTCATTCTAAAAATCAACACTGATGGCTCCAAATTCAGCAAACACTGATGGCTCCAAGTGCCAGGCCAAGACCATGGTCAGCCGCACTTCTGGAAAGAGAGTTCAGAGAACAGTTTTAAGCCTGAACCCACTTGTGGCATCTCTGAACAGGGAGATTGTGGACTTTGACAGGCAGAATTAATGAAACATCACAACATCTCTTTTGTTTTCTTTTTTAACTTAGTTGAGAAATTCTTGAATTATTTTAATTTACATGTTCATTGTTCCCCTAGTGTTTGGGCAGCGTTACACACAATAAAAAAATGCTTGAAGTGCCAACCAAAACCAAAATGCTTTCCTTTTTTAAAAAAGTTCATGTGTATTTAATGCACACCTAAGGGTATGAAAGACTAAGATGCAGTTAGCAAAAATGAATGAATGAATATATACATTTTATACCCAACTGTACTAACCTTATCACTTTATTTATTTGGAAAAAAAACAATGTTGGATTATCAATTCAAAACAAACAAACTATATAGACCAACTAAAATTGACTTATAAAATGTTGAATTACCTAATTTGTTAAATTAATAAAAACTTTTTGGGTGATATAATCAATTAAAAAGGCTGGGTGTAATCATTTTCTACAAATACTTAAAACTCACAAGTATTACTAAAAACTGTAATGTCTGCAAGTAAAAAACAAGCTAATTGTTTAATTTGAAAGCCAATAATTGTACTGTCACTGAAAATAAAGTAAGTGTAAAGTTATTGAAGAAATTAATGACACTATGAAATGAAACAGTTATAAGGCTGCAAAATTAAATACAGAACTGAAACTGAATGAAAATACAGTAATGATGCTGGATATTAAAATACAGTAATGTTGCTGATACTGTAAATTAAAGTACAGTAATGTTCCTGATGCTGTAAATTAAAATACAGTAATGTTGCTGATACAGGGTTCCCGCGGGTCCTTAAAAAGTCTTAAAATGTCTTAAATAAAAATACAGGTAATTAAGGCCTTAAATTGTCTTAAATTTACCATTAATTTGCTGTGGGTGTTAAATTTTCAGACGGTGCGTTTAATGCCGATGGGAAAGC
Source organism: Scarus forsteni (assembly GCA_036419115.1). NCBI lineage: Eukaryota > Metazoa > Chordata > Actinopteri > Labriformes > Labridae > Scarus > Scarus forsteni. The sequence continues at coordinate 10,880,311 of JAZDUH010000182.1, read as the reverse complement.
ACTGTGGCCCACTGTGTTTCATTAACTTACCGTGCAGTAAATATGAGCTTGAGCGGTGGTCCGCCGTAAAACTTCTTCTGAACGATAAATAGGTGTTTTACGGTACGTGTCATACAACGTCGGACTGCAGGACATGTCGCCATTCGCGGTTGTTGAGGTGAGCGGAAAGATGCTAAGATGAGGCAGTGTAAGTTCAATGAAAAATGGATGCAGGGCTGCCGACTCTCACTTATTGGCCGTGAGACTCACGCATTTGACTGACTAACACGCTCTCACGCCACACCTCCGATTTCTCACGCTGAAGTCAGAAGTCAGGGAGGATGCAGGGTCGTGTCCAGTGGTGTAGTAAAACGGATACGCAGGTAAACAAAGTATACACACTAGAAAACGCCAAGAAATACAATATAGCCACTATACAATGTGCAAACATACTTATAGGATGATTGTGTAACTTTAACTTTCACTTTCCGTGTGCGCGCGATCTTCTTTTGTGCGCGTAAAGGCGCAGATAGACGCGCATCCCAGCAGACAGTGAGAGATCGTCAGTCACTTTGTGTGATTCTATGATTCAAACTGTGTCTTGATAGCTCATGCGCACATTTTAAGTGAACACAGAGACTTAAGAATTAACAGGTCAACCTTTTGATGAATCAAAATGCGACATTGTTCATAAGTCCAGCTCTGAGCCTCTGTTTCACTTACTCACTGTTTCCTAAATGATCACATATTCATGATATAAGAGCAATGTTTGAAGGATTAAGCTTCAAATAGAATCTACTAGTGCAGTGGTTCTCAACCTGTGGGTGGAGGCCCATAAGTAGGTCTCAAGACTGTTTTAGTGGACAGTCAGGTAAAAATGTGGTAAACATGTCTACACTGTGTGGAGGCCTAAGCGCACAAATATCCATCAGTGTTTACCACCTAGGATAAAACAAAAATTACACCACCTTCTATTAAGTTGTCCACCAGAAATCCACATTGTAAACACAAAAGTTTTCCAATTATATGGTCATTATAAGTCAAGTCTTATAAATACTTTAGTTGACAATTTTTACTATTGAAAGATTTCATCCTCCACTTCCTGCCATCCTCGAATATATAAGTTCTTATACTTGCTAAACAACTGTACTAACAACTTTCAACATTTCACATTTATTTGGAAAAAATAGAAGGGAGTTAGTTGTTAAAATGAAACAAAAATTCCACTGTATATAGCACAGCTGTTCATCTTGGTTTGCAATGAATCTGTGCAATGCCTGGCTGTGGCAGTCAGATGGTCCGACACCCTCACCCTCTCATTTATGACACAAATATTACTCTGTTTTATATTTCTCAAGATGTATAAATTAATTTCTGTAGGCTATTATTACTTTGAGTTTGATATTTTATTAAAGATGTACTGACTTGAAAATAATGTAGTGACTTGAACAAATCCAGGTTATAGTTACATTCTGAAGGTTAATGTTCACTCCTTGTCCTCCAATTAAAGTCACTACATATGTTTTCAAGATTTACACTGGATAGTCCATAGTGGTATGAATAATAAGCCATTGGGTTGTTGGCTGCCGGGAAGATGCTAAGAAAATGAGGCAGTGTATATTCAAATGCATTTCATAATTTTACCCTTTAAAGCACGAAAGCACAAATAATAGCAAGAAAAATCAATTTTTTTTTATCTTAAATGTTCATTTCACTTTCTGCTGAAATTCAACAAAATTAAAAAATCTCAAAATTTATCATATATATATATATATATATTGTATCTCATTTGATAGAATTAGCCGTTGACAACTGATTAGCCACAAAACAAATGTTTTTACCATTTATCGAATTTATTCAGATGTTTTTTGGGGGTATTTGTTGGTCATATTGATTTGGTAAAGGTATCTCAAAAGTATATTTCAAATATGATACAAAAGGCTTTGATGGGTTAATCATGTAAAGGTTGTGTATTAAGTTTTGTGATATATTCAGATTATATTGTGTACAGTTTGATAAAAAAAAAACATCTTCAAGAACAGTTGATTCAGTTTGGCTAAAATGTCATCTAGTTTTAGATATTGTTTTGAGATTTTATTTCTTGTAAAGCTGCTGTAGTGGTGATCAGACTGGTGTTTTTGGTGAGCAACACACTGGTTTTGAAATTACTGGTTGTGCATGAACACAAACCTGTATACAGGTAGGAAATAGACTTACGAGGAACAATGACAGAATTACAGGTATGGTTTAAATATCACTATGTAGGCAATTTAATGAAGTATCAGACAACACAGCAAAAATATAGCATTTGTTTTAATTTTATTTTTTGCCTTTACCTAAGTTCATTGCACTTGCACCAATTAGTTACTTCTGAGTGCCGTATAGTCTGATTAAACCCACCCAAAATGAGGCATTTTGTGTTAAATGTCGCCCTGCCGGGCTGAAAATTTGAATTGGCTTCACCAAATCTCACTCCAAGATTTTTGGAAAAGTTGGCGGCCCTGTAGTCTGATTTATAAATAAAGAAGCTAAAATGGATTGTGGTAAGAGGAACTACAACTATCCTTGTCTAATATTGCTTTCTTACTTTTCATGAGTAAAGGCTAATCATTTGGCTAAGATACGCCTTTAAAGAGGTTGTCACTGCCGTGGGTTAGCCTGAAAATAGAAAAGGACGCAGCTAGCTAAGGTGTTCACGTGCATGCAAAATTGAGCTGCAATTCTTGTTGTAGCTCAATATTTGGACAGCCACCGACCAGGGGTGGATTTAGGATTGAAGAGTTCTGGGACTTAGCCTTGTTGAATGATAGATTTTTTTAGCATGTGCAAAAAATTGGTGCTTTTTTTTTTTTTAAATAATACAGCTTCTCAATTTCCAAATTCTAACCACTTTACAGCAATTGCATACACGAAGATGGATTTGAGCCATATTTTATATATATACAATCATCCCCAAATATATTCATACCCAAAGACAATTTACAATAGTCACTCAAATAACTAGAAACTGAAATAGTTGTCATAAAAAAAATTGGCTAAATTTTAATTTATTGAAATAAGACATTGCTTTGGAATTGTGGTTAAAAAGAATAATTTAAAAAAACTGTCCTGGACAAATCAGAGCACCAGAATACCTTTAAAAGCTAGCTCTCTAATTAGCAAAATTGTCAAGCATATATATATTTCCTTTGTATCTCTGACCTGTGTAGCCGTTGACAACTGTGAGCTTAGCCGGAAGAAAACAAATGTTTTTACCATTTATCGGATTTATTCAGATGTTTTTGGGGGTATTTGCTTGGTCAGAGGACAGTTGGAAGTTTTACTCAAAAGTATCATGGCTGAATATGATACAAAAGGCTTTGATGGGTTAATCATGTAAAGGTTGTGTATTAAGTTTTGTGATATATTCAGATTATATTGTGTGCAGTTTGATAAAAAAAAAACATCTTCAAGAACAGTTGATTCAGTTTGGCTAAAATGTCATCTAGTTTTAGATATTGTTTTGAGATTTTATTTCTTGTAAAGCTGCTGTAGTGGTGATCAGACTGGTGTTTTTGGTGAGCAACACACTGGTTTTGAAATTACGGGTTGTGCATGAACACAAACCTGTATACAGGTAGGAAATAGACTTACGTGGGATGATACAGAATTACAGGTATGGTTTAAATATCACTATGTAGGCAATTTAATGAAGTATCAGACAACACAGCAAAAATATAGCATTTGTTTTAATTTTATTTTTTTCATGTACCTAAGTTCATTGCACTTGCACCAAAACCACAGGGACCAAATGGTCAACTATCCATAAAGTAAGTATAACTAATATAGCCTTTTATGCATACAATACGATAAGTATTGTATGTGTTGTGTAAGTGTTTATAATTCGCCACAGACCGGTTGCGATCGCCGTGCTAGCTCTCTAATTAGCATTGTAACACGGTAGGCCACAAGTCTGTACTGGCTGGACGAGAGGAAAAGTGAAGAGGATTTATGGCAACAGTAAATGTGTGTGTCAGAGACAAATCTAGAGCGTCGGCAGCCGCTGCTTCACCCTCGCCTGCTCGTTGGCTCTGTTGCTATCCTCGTTAGCTCTTGAGTTTGTAGCAGCTCCTCGTCCGTATACTCTGGCTCAAATAAATACGGGTGGCCGTTGTAATGAAAAGGCTCGTCTTCACTCTTGAAATCTGGTAAATATTCAGCCATGATACCGATGCAGTAAAACTTCCAACTGTCCTCCGGATAAGCAGCTCCACTATGAGCGGCGCGCTGCATGGCTCCTCTGTTTTCTTCCGGCAACAAGCTCACAGATGACGTCACACAGGTCAGAGGACGTGAAGGAAAACGCAATGCTTACAATGCTAATTAGAGAGCTAGCACCAGCGATCGCAACCGGTCTGTGGCGAAATAAACACTTTTAATGCTCAAACTTATACGGGATGCAGTTGCTCGATCTAGCTTTCATGCTGCCGGCTGCATCCGCTCCCTTGATACTGAGCCAATTTTAAAACGAGTTGTACCCGTCAATCGTATACACACATACACTTGGGGCAATAGGACCCAGGTTGAAAAATACCGAAGTTGCCCTTTAAGATTTGGGGCTTTTTCAGTCAGCATATGGGGCCTGGAGCCCAAGTAGTCACCGATGCAATAAAACATCAATTGGTTCAAAAGTAATAAATACTCTGAGTAGTTTATGAGAAGAGTACTTTGTACTTTTACTTAAGTATTTTTTTAACACCAGTACTTTTACTTGTACTTGAGTACAATTTATGCAGTGTAACAGTACTTGTACTTGAGTACAGATTTTCAGTACTCTTTCCACCTCTGCAAATATATACATCCATTACCCAACATGAATCCATATAGCCAATCATGAATCCCTACATCATGGCGGCAAGAAAAAACCTTCTGTTAAGCAGCAGGAAATCTTGAATGTGGATCCCAGTCTCATGATGAACAGCAAATCCACACGATGCTGTGTTGGTGTGTGGGCGAAGGAAGGGGGGTAAGAGGAGACAAGTGGACTAAAGTAAGAACTAAAGTTAGGGACAGATCTATGAACCATAGACCTGTCGTCTGATTTATTAGAGGTTAGCCTCTTGAGATGCTACATCTCGTTTTCAGGGGGGTCCTTATGTCTGAATGGTTGTGGTGATCATTAAATATATATTTATCATATACACAGACCCCCATATACACAAACACTTATACACACCTGTATACATACACAACACACAAATACCTATACATACACTCATACATATTTATGGTTCCATAATTTCTCACAACCAGCGTACAAAACAAGAGCAGACACACAAACATATGCATATGCTTAGACACACACATCTACATCTGATCTTAGTAGTACTTGTTCATCTTTATGTAAATGACTCAAATACATTTTGATACTTAGGATCATTTAATATTAGACACTTGCTTTCACTTGGTTTATCTATGTAACTTTCACTTTTACCAAATTAATATTTTAAAACGATATCTAGGTTTTCAAAAGCATGGCTTTGGGTATTTTGTACAACACATCTACAATTACTTCGTGTTAATGTAAACACTAATTCGGAAAACTGAGTTTGCCTTTGCTTGAGTTAGCAAAACATATATAGCCATGCCTGTTGACATATAGATATGCCAATGTTTCAGTTATGATGAATACAGCCATCTGAAAGTGCCAACGATGCTACCTTGTTTTACAAATAAGTAACGTAGTTGAAGTATGCTTTAATATGAAACACAGCACAACTTAATTTTTCATTCATTCACTCATTCAATACTTGAAACTAAATGAGTGCCACAAATCCAGGTTTTGGTGCTTGGATTCCAATTGTTTCTTCAAATTGCAGCGATCCACCTGTCTCTTTTTTTTCTTTTGCTCTTGGTAACCTGTAAAAAGATAACTCAGGCTGATTGTTGAACCTGCTGGTGCAGTTAATCGCACAAAAGCTTTTCCCCATCTCAGCTAGGTCTTAGTATCATGCTTTCTTAGATGAGCCTGTTCAGCGCAAGACTGCTCCTCCCCAAGTGTAGGACCAACAGACTGAGAAACACCTTTGTCCCTCAGGCCATCAGACTGTATAACTCCTCAATTGGGGGGATGAGGAGTAACAGGAAGACAGAGAATGTGAAGGGGCAGCAGCAGTAGCCTACAAGTATTATCTTTTATTTATAATATAATGCAACTGGAATCATAATTTCCCTCAGGGATTAATAAAGTACAGTACAATACAATACAATACAATCTTTTTGCCACTCAGTGGGCGTTGCCGTGGTGACTTTCGCTTCTGTGAAGTCACATGCATTCTAAATGGTTAATTCTGAATTGAAAAAAAAACATGGAACCATGGCCATTGAATTAAAAATAAACATCACAACGTTGCTCGGCAACTAGGCTCTCTGATGAGGATCAAAGAGCTTGTTGAACCAATCAGAGAACCAATCAGAATTGGTTTGCTCCTGAACCAATGACAAAGGGTCAGGCTTTGATTGTTCAATCAAAGCCAAACCCTTTTGGCTCTCAGCAGCTATAAAACAGCCTAAACTCTGTCATTTTGAAGCATCTGCAAAATGTCAACTTTTATTTCAAAAGTCGATCCACCAGCAATGAAAAAACAGAACAGGAGAAAGAAGAACAACAAAGCCAACAGGAACCTAAGCCAGGCAGTGACTGGAGTTCCTGCAAGTGAAGGCGACGAAGGTTCCTGTATGGGCTTTGACACTGAGGCGCCTCAGCCAGAGGCCCCTCAGCCCAAGACCCCTCAGCCAGGGGCTAAGGGAGCTGTTCTTCAGATCAGCCCTCAGGACACTGTCGAGGTCCCAGAACCACCAGAGGACAAACAGAAGCCCATGTCTGGACATGAGAGCAGCATCATTGCTGTGGTGAATGAGGGAGACAGCCACAGCGATCACGCAGCCACAGCAGTCCCTGAGCAAGTCCGAACCCTCATGAAGGAGAATTACGGACTCAAGGCTGATCTGGACAAAGCACGAAGGGCCCTGAAGAGGCAGGCACAGGTTTTTGGAGAGGACAGACAGCAGTTACTCATTGTGATCGCAGCGCAGGATAAGTATCTCTGTGAAGTAAAGCAGGACCAGGAGAGCCTGAAGAAACAGCTGGAGGAGGAGAGATCCAGTCGTCAGGCAGAGGGGTCTACCACAACAGCACCATCCAGTGGAGAGGCCCTGCTCCAGGCAGACCAGGCCACAGAGATCATCACCCTCAAGGCGGAACTTAAACAGGCCAAAGAGGAACTTAATAAGGCCAGACCTTGCAAACAGCTGACAAGGATCAGTAAGATGGCTGAGGAGCTGGAAAAAGCCAACAAAAACCTCCTCCAACAGAAGAGTGCTTGGGAGAAGGAGAGATCAGAGATTCTTTTCTACCTGATGAATGAAAAAGCCAAACATAGGACCACCCTGGATCTGGCCAATGATACCATCCAGTACCTCGAAAGCCAGCTGGAGGAGAAGAAAACCAGTCTGCAGGCTGAGGACAAGGAGGAGACATCTAGTAAGATGACTGAGGAGCTGAAAGAAGACAAAAATGACTTTCTCCAGCAGAAGAGTGCGTGGGAGAAGGAGAGAGCAGAGATTCTTTTCTCCCTGGTGAATGAAAAAGCCAAACATAGGACCACCCTGGATCTGGCCAATGACACCATCCAGTCCCTCAAAAGCCAGCTGGAGGAGAAGAAAATCAGTCTGCAGGCTGAGGACAAGGAGGAGACATCCAGTAAGATGGCTGAGGAGCTGGAAAAAGCCAAAAAAGACTTTCTCCAACAGAAAAGTGCGTGGGAGAAGGAGAGAGCAGAGATTCTTTTCTCCCTGATGAATGAAAAAGCCAAACATAGGACCACCCTGGATCTGGCCAATGACACCATCCAGTCCCTCAAAAGCCAGCTGGAGGAGAAGAAAACCAGTCTACAGACTGAGAACAAGGAGGAGACATCCAGTAAGATGACTGAGGAGCTGGAAGATGACAAAAATGACTTTCTCCAGCAGAAAAGAGCATGGGAGAAGGAGAGAGCAGAGCTCCTTTTCTCCCTGATGAATGAAAGAGCAAAACATAGGACCACTCTGGATCTGGCCAATGACACCATCCAGTCCCTCAAAAGTCAGCTGGAAGAGAAGAAAACCAGTCTACAGACTGAGAACAAGGAGGAACCAGACCAGCAGAAGATGAAGACCTGTGACCTACAGGTTGGGCTGGCCAAAAAGAACCCAGTCAGTTTGAAAAGCCAGTGGGATGACAAGAAAGCTTGTTTCCTGGCTAACCTGGTCACAGAGAACACCACCCTTAAGGCAGATCTCAAGCAGGCCAAAGAGGTCATTGAGAGGAACAGACAAGAGACAACCAGCAAGATAGCCAAGGAGAAGCAAAATGCCAAAACTTACTTGGAGGAGCTGGCCAAAACCAAAGAGGACCTGGTCTGTCAGAAAAGACAGTGGGAAATGGAGAAATCTACACTCCTTCAGGAAAGCTCCAATACGAGGGCCGCCCTGAAGCAGGCTGAGCAGGAGTTTAAGGAACTGCAGCAGGAGTGGAAGGAGGAGATTACCATTCTCGTTGAGTCCATCAACACTGCCAAGCAGACTGTGGAGGAGATGGAGAAACGGAGAGATGAGTCTTCTGACAGACTCGTGGAGAGGATAAGCAACCTTGAGGGTCAGCTAGCAGAAGCTCAGAGGAAAAAGAACTCATCTTTTAAGAGGAGGGTCCTGAGGTTCTTAAGAATAGAGACTTAGGACTCTAATCATCTTCAGCTGATGACCAGCTCAGGGAGTAAACTTTGGATTCAGGAGGAGCAATGTGGTTTTCATCCTGGTCATGGAACTCCATAAGGTGCTTGAGGGTGCATGGGAGTTTTCCCAACCAGTCTACATTTGTTTTGTGGACCTGGAGAAGGCATTCAAGTGTGTCCCTCATTGGGTCCTGTGAGGGGTGCTTCGGGAGTATGGGGTAGCGGGCTCCCTGATATGGGGTGTCCAATCCTTGTATGACTGGTGCCAGAGCCTGGTTCGCATTCCCAACAGTACATCTGAGTCGTTTCCAGTGAGGGTTGGACTCCGTCAGGGCTGCCCTCTGTCACTGATTCTGTTTATTACTTTTATGGACAGAATTTCTAGGTGCAGCCAGGGTGTTGAGAGGTTCCGGTTTGGTGACCTCAGGATTGAGTCTCTGCTTTTTGCAGACGATGTGGTCCTGTTTGCTTCATCAGACCGTGACCTGCAGCTCTCACTGGATCAGAGCAGCCGAGTGTGAAGCAGCTGGGATAAGAATCAGCACCTCCAAATCTGAGTCCATGGTCCTCACCTGGGAGGGGGTGGAGTGCCCTCTCTGTGTTGGGGAAGAGATTCTGCCCCAAGTGGAGTAGTTCAAGTACTTCGGGGTCTTGTTCACGAGGGGAGGAAGGACGGATGATTGGCGGATCGGTGGTTAGGTTCCCCTAACCCTTCACAGGTTGCTCTGTGATGGTTGGGATGACAGTGCCTGAGATGGAAAAATGGAACTTGTCATTCACTTTTCCCTTCTTTAGCACCATGGACCTTGACTTTGATAGCTTGAAACTCACCCTTCCCAGGTAATGAGTCTCTCAGTTCTTGTAGGATCCACTTGCTCCCTGGGACCAATCCCAGCCAGCACAGAGAGTCAGCCTACTTCCATAAAACCTGTGGCACTGTTGGCAGAGCCTCGGCATAGGCTGAAATGCTGCTACCACGTATCAACCGAGTCATTTTGCCACCTGCAGATATGCCATCTCCTCCACACAGGAGCCCAAGCTGTGAAATTCAACAAAATAAAAAAAATTCAACTGAAATAAAAAAAATTCAATTCAGTAAAATCAATGTCGGACAAAAATTTTTACTTTTATTGTATGCCATAAACATCTTTTATTTTTTCTATTATTTCTTCCTTTTATTTCCCCTGCTATTTCTACTATCATGATGCAAGCAGAGTTGGGGGATGGGCGGGGGCGCAATGACATGACAGCATTAATTATTTTGACTGCTTAGATGCTTAGCGCTCGGCTCATACTGTAAAAAAATAGGCTTGGCTCAAATCGTCCTTGCCGACAGTAGATCGACTTCAACGAACTGCGCGGCAAGTTTAAAATAATGCACCAATCAGGTCATTGCTGCAGTGACGTGTTATCACTCCAGATCAGATCCTGCGTCACAGTTAGTTGATGGTAGCAATTTCTCTATTTCTTTAAAAGAGATTAATAATCTACACCATCTCACATCTTTTATTAAGTTGAGGAAAATGAAATAATGAATCTAGAGGCAGACAAATATGAGAGACATTTCTCTTCTTGCTGCTCCTTTCCTATCATGAATGTGTTTGTTTGAGGGTGTGATATGCACCTGTTTTTGTTGTCAGCTTTCATAAGGAACAAATAAATGAATAATTAAATAAAATAAATGAAAAATCCAACCTTCATGGCGCAAATTGGGCAAGTTAACATGAGCATCCAACAAGGCAGCTACCGCTAGAGCTAGGTAGGAGGGTAGTTATGCTTCTTCCCGCTCGGACTTCTTAATTTTACAAACCTCAGTGAGTAAACAAACCATTGATCGCACTGGCATTGATGCGCTAGGTCCATCTCCATCCATCCTGATACTCTGCATAATCTACAAGAGCAAACAAGACCATCAGCAAATATCTATTTTTCCGCTTTTTTTTTTCATCCCTCACAACTTCATTTCTCCTCTCTCTCTGTTAGTTTTCATCCCTCTCATCTTCATTTGTCCTCTTTAAAAAAATTCAAAAATTAAAACATTGGGTTTAATTAAATTTAATATGTAAATATTGTCCATCTAATTGTATTAGATTACTTGAGCATAAAAAAAAATTAAGTAAAACCGAATGTAAAAAAATTGTGTTACAGCAAGTAATTGATTTTATTTATTTATTTTTTTACTTTGGATAAACAACTCATATTTAAGTTTATCTAAACTATATCTATTAAGTTAGACTACCTTAAAACATGTACTTTATACCAACATACAGTATATAATGTGTTTGTTTCAGTTACATTGTTTCTGTACTTCCTAAGTAAAATCTTTTTAATTCAACTTTAATAAAATAACTTCTTCCAATGTATATTGTGCACAAATTTAACAAAACCTCACTGATTGGCTGCCATGGCCCAGCGTCAAGCAAATTTGGGTCGAAAGTTCAATATTTTCAACTCGAGCGTAGAGGCGTTTGACGCCCCAAACGCGCCGGACGCTCCATATGCGCCGTGCAAAACGCGTCCAACGTGCAGCCCGGAGCGAATCTGTGTCCAAACGCGTTTGCATTGACTTTGTATGAAATGTCAATGCACGTCTTTGCAAATTCGCGTCCCGTGTGGCCGTAGCGTAAGAGTCTAACACCACTTCTACTTCATGATTAAACATCTTTTCTGAGCAGAGCTGAAACAAGAGGTTTATAGGCATGGTCAAATCCAATTTATGTGTGCATTAAAAGTATGTTGTCAGGACATCAGTGATATTTGGGAAATTAGGGGTATTGCTTGTCAAGAACAAAGAACAGTGGTGTGATGATAAATGGTGTAAAACAAAAGACTAAGTTTCAGTCTTATAGAACATAGTTATGGTACAGAATCATATGTTCAATAAAATCTGACCAAAATTCAAAGATCTCTCTGTGCACAGTAGAACTTACGATTCTTAGGTGCCACAGGAGGATAAATAGGTGCCACACAGAGGACAAGACGTGTATAGTGAAAACGCTGCATTGATACAAAACGTTGTTTAGAAATAAAGTTATTCATCACGTTTTGACTTATCCTTATTCTTGTCCGCTACGGCTGCCCGTAGAGAAGCCGGATGTTAACAAACACACACAATGGAGAGGAGAAGTGAGCCTGTTAACTTTTACTTCCACCTCGGACTGTCATATAATGACATTCTCGCTGCTCTTGTCATGAGAAATGGAATAATCTTAAGTAGAACTTTGCTGCTTATACCAAAACACAGCAGGCTCCACCGGTGTACCGTATTAAATTAACTGGTGACCATCCAGGCGGATGTGAGGGGGGCGTGTCTGAAGGACCCTTTTGTTTACTATCTGAACACCTCCCGAATCCATTTTATACACAAAAATGAGCTCTTTACACCCATTTACTTAGTGGTGGAAGTGACTTCATTACATTTAGCGTGACAACTAAAGGTTTTGGAGAATTACAGACTTATTTGACAGCGTAAATATACGGAAGGTAATATATAGGTAACAATCTTACATGCCTGATCAAAATGACAAATTTCCGACTGTGTCAACCTGTGATGGCCCAATGTGTTCATGTTCAACGTATAACGGAGTCAGGAGGACTTGAAAATAGGTACAGAGGAGTAGGATTTTTACAATGTGGAGGACATTTTCGCTTCATCTTGGGATCAAGCTGATGGCATATGTGTCTGCATTAAGTGTAAGCACAAGAGTGCATTTCTGTAAGCATGCTGATTACCTGTGAATATTCTACTGTAGTGTGTGTCGTGTTGACGACAAAATGACTCGTCCTTGTAACCCATAGTAGAAAATTAATCCCTGTTAAGATCATCATAATGCGATGGTCGAATGATACTTTGTAAACTTTGCAGCCTTTTAAGAGTTCGATGATCACTGACTTTTGACATCAGATCGGGACACGTAGCGTTGTTGAATGCTGTTTGAATCAAATGGTGATCTCAATAAATGTTTTAACTGTTACATTGTGCTGTCAAGCCAGCCGCTCCAACATTTTAAGTGCGCTCTTATTACAGACTTTATGGCAAGCGCACAGAAATAAGTGGAAAAGTCAGCACTAACTTACTTATAAAAACGTGTGTTAAATTCCGGTTTTCAAAATAAAAAGTTGTGAAATACGATAAGATTTTATTCTTAAAAAAATGAGAACTGCATTAAGATATAATGTTTTGACATCAGATCGGGACACGTAGCGTTGTTGAATGCTGTTTGAATCAAATGGTGATCTCAATAAATGTTTTAACTGTTACATTGTGCTGTCTTTAATTTGCTCATGCAGTCCTGTTGAAAATATATTTAATTACCTTTTTCTTACTGACCTTGATAAACAGCAGATCAGTTGTGAATGTGACTGGGAAAATACAACTTTATTACTGTGATCACATATGTCAACATTTACAACTGCGGTCACGTCAGCCGTCTCTCGATTTCGCATGGTCAAGCCAGCCGCTCCAACATTTTAAGTGCGCTCTTATTACAGACTTTATGGCAAGCTCACAGAAATAAGTGGAAAAGTTAACTTACTTATAAAAACGTGTGTTAAATTCCAGTTTACAAAATAAAAAGTGGTTGTGAAATACAATAAGATTTTCGAAAAAAATATGTGAACTACATTAAAATGTTATTTTCATATTTACAGTATAGAATGCATTTAAAATTTATTAAAACTATTAAATGTGTCAAAATGCAATATAAAGAGGTGTGTGTCATAGCAGGCTTAAATGTACTGTCCAACACTGATTTTGAGCTAACAGATCACATGACCCGGGACATATTGAGCTATAAAGCCCATATTTACTTTATAAAAGACATAAAAATTCATACAAATATGAAACATGTACAAATGCAAAAATAAGTGGTGTTTCTCATCAAGCAGACTTAAATCTGATTCTGAGCCAACAGGTCACGTGACCTGGGAGGTATTGGGCTCTAATGCTCATATTTTCATTAAAAGATAAATTAAAAATTCATAAAAAATATGAAGTGTGTCCAAATGCAATAAAAAACAGTGTTTCTCATAGAACAGGCTTAGTTCTACCATTCTGTGTTGATTCTGAACCAACAGATCACACGACCTGGGACTTATTGAGCTATAATGCTCATATTTACAGTATTAAATACATTAAAAATGCATAAAATGTTTAAATTGTGTTCAACTGCAATAAAAAGTGGTGTGTGTCAAGGAGCAGTATTAGATCTACCATTCTGTCTTAATTTTGAGCAAACAAATCTCATGGCCTGGACTTATCCATGGACTGAGCGAAAATACTCATATTTACAGTATAAAATACATTAAAAATTCATAGCTCAATAAGTCTCAGGCTGTGTGACCTATTTGCTCAGAATCAGTGTAGGACAGTAGATCTAAGCATGCTCAATGACATAATCCACTTTTTATTGCATTTGGGCATATTTCAAATTGTTTTTTTAAATTAATTTTAATGTATTTTATAATGCAAATCTGAGCATTATAGGTCAATGAGTCGCAGGTCATGTGATCTGTTGGCTCAAAATTAATAATACTGACTCTATGACACATACCACTTTTTATTGCATTTGGACACATTTCATATTTTTTGTGAATTTGTAATGTCTTTTATAAAGTAAATATGGGCATTATAGTTCAATAGTCCCTGGTCATGTGACCTATTGGCTCAGAATCAGTGTGGGACAGTTGACCTAAGCCTGCTCTATGACACACACCACTTTTTATTGCATTTTGACACATTTAATATAATTTTATAATGATTTTTAATGTATTCTATACTGTAAATATGAACATTATATCTTAATGCAGTTCTCATTTTTTTAGAATAAAATCTTATCGTATTTCACAACTTTTTATTTTGAAAACCGGAATTTAACACACGTTTTTATAAGTAAGTTAGTGCTGACTTTTCCACTTATTTCTGTGCGCTTGCCATAAAGTCTGTAATAAGAGCGCACTTAAAATGTTGGAGCGGCTGGCTTGACAGCACAATGTAACAGTTAAAACATTTATTGAGATCACCATTTGATTCAAACAGCATTCAACAACACTACGTGTCCCGATCTGATGTCAAAAGTCAGTGATCGTCGAACTCTTAAAAGGCTGCAAAGTTTACAAAGTATCATTCAACCATCGCATTATGATGATCTTAACAGGGATTAATTTTCTACTATGGGTTACAAGGACGAGTCATTTTGTCGTCAACACGACACAAACTACAGTAGAATATTCACAGGTAATCAGCATGCTTACAGAAATGCACTCTTGTGCTCACACTTAATGCAGACACATATGCCATCAGCTTGATCCCAAGATGAAGCGAAAATGTCCTCCACATTGTAAAAATCCTACTCCTCTGTACCTATTTTCAAGTCCTCCTGACTCCATTATACGTTGAACATGAACACATTGGGCCATCACAGGTTGACACAGTCGGAAATTTGTCATTTTAATCAGGCATGTAAGATAGTTACCTATATATTACCTTCCGTATATTTACGCTGTCAATAAGTCTGTAATTCTCCAAAACCTTTAGTTGTCATGCTAAATGTAATGAAGTCACTTCCACCACTAAGTAAATGGGTGTAAAGAGCTCATTTTGTGTATAAAATGGATTCGGGAGGTGTTCAGATAGTAAACAAAAGGGTCCTTCAGACACGCCCCCCTCACATCCGCCTGGATGGTCACCAGTTAATTTAATACGGTACACCGGTGGAGCCTGCTGTGTTTTGGTATAAGCAGCAAAGTTCTACTTAAGATTATTCCATTTCTCATGACAAGAGCAGCGAGAATGTCATTATATGACAGTCCGAGGTGGAAGTAAAAGTTAACAGGCTCACTTCTCCTCTCCATTGTGTGTGTTTGTTAACATCCGGCTTCTCTACGGGCAGCCGTAGCGGACAAGAATAAGGATGAGAGTAACTTCTTATGCTTTTCTTTAGAAACTTTAGAAATTACGCCTAACTAATAACTAATGCGTATTTTAAGTATGTCGGCGCACGCATTAAGTATTCGAAAGACGTTTAGTATGTCGGCGACGCTTTAGCTAAACGGCGCACGATTAAGTATTTCGAGCGCACGTTTTATTATGTCGTGCGCACGTTTTAATATATCGTGTGCACGAATAAGTATCTTGTGCGCACGAGTCATATATTTTGTCCTCTGTGGCACCTAAGGGGCTCCGTAAGAACTCCATATCTATATTAATCTCAATATTTCCATGAGCTTTAAAGACTAGACAGGTTCAATGCTACCCCCCAGAGAAAGACTCAGTTTGTGGAGTAAGTTGTGTGAAATGAAAGAAGAGAACGAAGAATGAAAGAATGAGAATGAAATTCAATTCTCTTTTTAACTTTCTGTGGATGGTCATAACGGGTCATTTTTTAAGTAAAATATCTTCTGTTGATGCCAGTTTCTTTTGGTTGGATGATAATGAAAAGCATGAGTTGTGCTGAAGTGGTGGAACTCTTTTTTTGGCAGATTTTTTATGCAAAACCTGCAAAAAAGCAGTATTTAAGACTGAAATGTAAAGTAAAAAATGCAACTGAAGATGCACTTGTAGTCTGTTACGAACCTTCAAACCACTGCAACTTTATTTTTAGTGTTTTATAAACCATGAGGTTTGTACTATGTAAATACAGAACAATCAATCAATGAGGCACCAGTGCAAAGGTGTTGAAAGGAAAGAATTATATGACATTTTTGGTACTATGTGTAACACTGCCATCAGATTAACAGCATGCTGGAGGTTGCAAAAAGGCAAAATGTGATTCATTCGTTGCTTTTTTCTCTTTTTTAAATACAGTTAAAGTAACATACAGTTTATTGTACTGTGTGCTCCCATTGTTGGATCATATATGACTTATGACTTGTATTCATTTTTCTACATAAAAAAACTGATAATAGAGAAAAAAACAGTAAGTAGAAACAGATGCATTGTAAATAATGCTTAAGTCTATAATTATTATTTAAAAATACAAACCAAGTCTTTGTCTTGTTTATGCTCTTTCAGAACCAGTTGTTGATGGAGTTCCCTTATTTTACAAAATTGTATTTGATCAGAAAGTAAAAAGAAAACCTTGTCCAAGCAGTATCTCTCTATGGGGTTAATGCAAATTCTTTCGAGCATGAAAAACCTGACTCTCCATTTGGTCCCTATCGACGTCAGAAATCAAAAAGTGGCCTCTAAGGAGATTCCTTGTTGCTATTTTGCCCTGGAGCAGCTTTGATGCAGTGAACGTAAAGCAGCGATTGATATGGAAAGGCTGGAGAGGAGGGAGATAGAGGTGAGGACAAACTCAAACAATCAAAGAGATGGTAGAAGTGGAGAGGGGGGAGAAATGGCCCCTACATGGGACACTTTCCTTTAAATTGCTTTTATGAAACAGACTTTGAAATTCTCTTTAGCATTTGTCGACGGCCGGTTGATCCTCTGTGGCATTTATGAATTAATAAATGGACTGCAGAATGTCGAGGTGTCTGTTTGTAGCTTTGCTTAGACTGTACGCGCCCATTAAGCTTCCTCTCTACCCTAACACACATTTTAAATCCACACTTCTAAGTCCACAGAGGGTGGTCTTCCTTGGTTTACTCTTTCATATCTCCATATATGAGGCACACTGACATTACTGGTAATATAGTATTATACAATCTGCTGATCTACATTAGGCTAGCAAAACACCAAAAATGAAAAACTGTGTACTCGGCAAAAGTGCTGTTCTTATTTCCTGCTCAGAGGAGCTTGACACAGAGCGTAGATAGATGGAGGGAGCTTGCACTGTTCCTTGAGCAGAGGAGCCTGCTGAGCATCAAAAAAGAGTGAATTTGCTGTTTTGCTAGACTGATCTTGGAAGCGAGAGAGGAATCCCTGAAGTGCAGGATTTTGGACTTAATAATTTCATGAGAGGCTGAACACTGTGAAAGCGAGAGAGGAATCCAGACAGTGACCGATTTGACACTTTTTAATTTCCCAGGTGTTTGGTGTTTCCACAGCCTCCCTCCTTTTTTTTGTAAAAATACATCAGCCCCCCAGACACAGGAACACCATGCCATGCCTCCATTTTGCCCCATCTGTTTAACACAGTGCATCACTAATGCAATCAGCACGTCTTGGCAGGGTGAGCACCAGACACTGGCAGAACTACAGCCACAGTGGTCTCTGTGTTTATACCACATTTTATTTCTTTTCTCCCCCATGTTGAAGGATTAGGTTTAGAAATTGCATCACCTCTGTAGGGAAAAAAATCTGCTCAATTCTGTTGTGGTACACTCACCAGAGTCTACTAAAAGGGTCTAACTGGAGTTAAAACATCCTGCTGTAAATGTCTTCAAGCCTAAAAGTCTTTCCTGTATTGACAACACTAACTAACAGGTGATCAAGAGATTTCAATTATAAAGTAAAATACAGATTACAAGAGACAAGCTTTCCTTTGTATTCAAAGTGAAGCTATAAACTCCAGTCCACTAAAGCTGGGGCATTTTGACAAATGTAAATCAAAACAGGATAGGATGCAAAATGTGAATCCCTTTTGAACCTATATCAACTGAATAGACTGCAAAGACAATATGTTTATTGTTCAGGCTGATTAGGATTTTGTTTCCTATATACTATATATGAATTTGATGTCTGCAACATGTTCTGTGACAAAAGCTGGAACAGGGGATTTTTTTTTGTTTGTTTTTTTGACCTCCGTCACCTTTGCTTTTAACAACACTCAATAAGCGTTTAGATTAGAGGACACTGATTGTTGAAGCTCTATAGGTGGAATTCTTTCCCATTCTTGTGTAATGTATGACTTCAAGTGCTAAACAGTACGGGTCTCTGTTGTCGATAGGAATATTCTCACAGCAGCATTTGATATCACGATGCCGTCTGTTCTCTATACGTGGTCAGGCTATTTCTGGGTGTTTGCCAGACTTCTGTCTGTGTTAATTTCTGCTACGTGTGTGGACAGCAAACTAAGTATGGATAGAATAATCAAATAATGACTCATGATACATGAATTGGTCCAGACTTAAATTGATTGATACAAGACTTAAACTTAATGCCATCAGTTGTGGTATTTGGCACTTCATAATGCCCACAAATTTTCAACGGGAGACAGATCTGGACTGCCAACAGGTAATTCAGTACTTGCCCTATTTTACGAAGCAGTGCTGTTGTAACACAGAATGTGGCTTGGCATTCTCTTGCTGAATTAAGCAGGAAACACCCTGAAAAAGTTGTTGCCTGGATGGCAACATTTGATGCTTCAAAACCCATATGCACCTTTCAGCATTAATGATACTCTCACAGCTGTGCAAGTCACCCATGCCATGGGCACCAACACACCCCCATACTACACAGATGCTGGCTTTTGAACTTTGTGCTGATACTAATGTGTATACACCTTTTCTCTTTGGCATGGAGGACCCAACTTCCGTGATTTCCAAATTCAATTTGAAACAGCAGCTTGTCAGACCAGACATACTTTTCCACTTTGCTTTATCTCAGATGAGCTCGGGGCAGAGAAGCCTGCAGTTCAGGGTTTTGTTGATATATGGCTTTCACTTTGCACAGTACAGTTTGAACTAGCGCTTATAGATGTAGCAAAGAATGGTATAAACTTACAATGGTTTACTCAAGTGCTTCTAAACCTATGCAATAAAATGCTTTGGAGCTGCAAATAAATCTTGAGTCAAATCTTCCTTGCTTCATTTTTGAGGGATTGTACACATCATCCATGCCTTCATCACCACGTTTTCATATAATCCATGTTGTGAAGGCAAGTTTTCTGCTTCTCAGGATTTTTTTCTTAATTTTTATTTTATACCATGTGTATGACTTTCAGTGTACCTAATTTAAATCACAGTCTGTTACACACAAGGGCAAAACAATCTAGATTTTTGCCATTATTGTTCATGATTGTGGGTCTTTCTCTTGTTCTATTTGTGGGAGCCGACTGAATGCCCCCCCCCTCCCTATCTCTTGGCACTGACCATGTACGTCGGCCTTAGAGGCATTTATAATGCAGTTTCAGGAGATCAAGTGAGTGTTTGTCATTTCCAGACTCGCTTCTTCACAGTGGCTGGCCGCCTGTCTCTCAGCGATACCACAGTGAGGAGAAAACTGCATGACACGGACCACGGTCATCTGCCTCACAGAGGAGGAAACATACAGAGGCCATTTCTCATATGTTGTTCTGATTTGCTCCAATGTTACATTGATTTCTCAGTAAGATGGTCATGCGGGCCGTGTTTGCTCCAGTGGTTTGATTCTGCTGTCAGTCATGCAGCAGCTGCTCCGGCTTGCCTGGAGATAAAAAAAAAAGGTACACAGTGGAAAAGGGGACACACATGCACACACATCTGCAGTCACAGTGGGCATGAGTGTGACCCCACAAACCGTGATGAGGTCATTACAGCAGCAGACTGGAGGCTGTGCGGCAGTAAAACAGAGCAGCGTACAGCATGTTCTCCAGAAAGGTCAGAGATCATGAAGTGTTAGTCTCTGTACTCGTCCTCGACGATGGATACAGACGAGGGTAAGCCAGTGACATCACACAGGGCCACTCGCTGCGACTCACAGACACTAATTACAGATTCAACCTCCTGCTCCCGCTCAGTTTGACTCCTCTCCACCTCGCCGCTGACATTTCCACCTGCGACATTTTGACAATCTCTCTCAAATCTCTCGTTCGCTCCTGTTTGAACTTTCTGGCTCACCTTTTTCTCTGTGTGAGTGTGTACGTACTTTGTGTCTCACACTTAAGCTTCTTTCATAAAGTTAAATACATTAGCAAAAACTTCTTGTCTGTTCAGTATGTGCATACTGAGCCATACGTTTTTTAATATATACAGATATACTATATAATAGTATATATACTATATAATAGTATATATAATATATACCTATATTAAGGACAGAGATCTTTCAAGGCTTTGGAAATGGCTGCTAAGATGTTACAATGATGCAAAGAGGACTGATTATAAGCCTTGATTATACACAGATGTGTGTTGGGCGTAACATACTGTACATTAAACCAATCAGTATGTCAGCTCCCTTTACATCAGTGCGTGCCAGGCAGCTGGTGTTTCATTTCTACAAGGTGGAATTAAATGTTTGGTCAGAGTGTTAGCTGGATTATTCAAGAACTCTGTTTTTATTGTTTCACAAAACTGAAGAAATCCACAGATTACTCTGTGTGATATATATTCATGCCAAGTTAAATGGTTTTTATAAAAAGCATTCAGAGCATTAGAAACAATCAAAAAGACAAGTTGGACATTTCTGCATGAGCGTAAAAGGGAAACCATATTAATTATTAAAATCTATGGTTAAACCTGACAGGATCACACTCATATATGTATATGAATACTGAACCAAGAAGGACTAAATGCATGACTAGACAAATTCCTAGCTCTCAAAGCCTTCAATCAGACCAGCAGGTAAAAAAGAGAGGTCAAAAATACATTTAGCAGGGTCAGAAACATTGGCAGACACACAAGGTGGAATGTTGGAACGTGATGACACAAAGTACAAAGACAATCTGGCAGAGAGCCAGAGGGGAAGCTCAGTCTAAATACACACATGAGGTAATCGTACACAGGTGACGCAAGAGGGAACACAGGTGCAGGGAATCAACAATCAGGGAGACAGAGAGGGGAGAAGAGGAAAAAAATCTTGAAGCGCAAGACAAGAGTGAGTACTTTCAAAACAAAACAGGATCAAGACATGACACTTGAAGTCAAGCACTCAAGGTTTCCTTATATTAAAAAAGAGCTGATTGTAATGTATTTTATATTGTTTAGTTTGTTTTTTTTTAAATAGAAAGGAGACAGCTTCATTAAGTTTATATTTTGTAAAATACAGTGTCAGAAATTTGTAGGTGTGCATGTACTAAACAAGCCACCAATATTCGCTGAATCTCTGCAATGTGACAGCATACACTGTTCAGAAGATCTTATTGATTTTTCCATAAGTAACTCATTTGAGGTTAACAGCTATGATAAAAGATTTTCTTAAAAACCTGTTTTTTACCATTTATACAGACTCTTTGCCTGGATAAGTCTGCTTTTATTTTGAAAAGGGAAAAAAGGAACATCAGGAGTGTAGCAGCCACAGCTCAACCTTGAAGCAAAAAGAATCAAAAGATATATCAAAACAGCTAAGAAGAGCAGAGATGATGAAATGTTTGATATTACAGGGTGCAGGTCATATTTCAGACTCCATCTCTCGTCATTCCTGTGTGCCATCCTCAACATTACTCCTGCAATAGTTTCTGTCTCTCAGAGGAAGACTTTAGAGAGTCAGAATTATTAACAGGTTATCCCTAAGTTGTACATCAAAAGAAATGTCAATGTTGCATTAACATGTTTTTTACATTACCTTTGACAGTACTAATGAAAAACAAACTAAAGACTCAAAAATGAATACATAGAAATTTGTGTATAAAATATCACCAGCAGCAGCTTAAACAAAACGGGGGCTAAAAACTCCTGTTAGGAGCAGAGATGCCTTTACAGTTTTCATTTAGGCCCCATCCACACGAAGACAAACCGAGGTCTAAACGCACAGGTTTTTCGCTGAAACTGCGTATCATCCATACGAAGACGGGGTTTGGGGGGTCTGTAAACAATCATTTTTGAAACCAGGCTCCAGAGTGGAAAGATTACTGTGATTACTGGCTCTCTGCAAGTTGTCAGATATGCTTACGTCATAGTTTTATATCTTCAATGACATGCATGCACCACATGTGGCAACGTCAACAACAATGGCGGTGTACGTGAAGCATATGTGCTGATCAAGCCCGTGACCCTACTATCCCTGTTGCAGCAAAATCTCCTTCTTCTCAATCACCACTGAGTTAAATAAACAATTATCTAGGACACATTACATCACTTTATGATCACTTTATCACAATCTCTGTTTACAAAGTACCCACTGTTTTTTCGTCTGCATCTGCTTGTTTCTGTCATATCGTTACAGCGCCCCAAGAGGTCTGGCATGTGTTTTACAGCGCTTTCATGCGTATCGAGTGCATTCATATAGACACACATTTTCTGAGACACCTTCGTCTTTATGACGATCGTTTTGGAAACTGTTGAGCATTTTGTCTTTGTGTGGATGAGGCCTCAGTCTCCAAACAGCAATGCTGTTTGGGGCTGTGGGAAGTTACTCCTTACACTGTCACCAACTGGCGAGATGTGCTGATGGCACAAAAATCTTTGAGTTCAAAACAGTCAATAAAAGGGTCAAAAATGCAGTGCCGATAGGGAATATCTGGCAAATCACTTTACTCAAGATAGCTTTGCAGGAAGAGTATTATTTTAATGTCATTCACCAGCTGGAGTGAATACTCTTCCACAAAATGTCTGCTGTCATGGCATTCTAGCAGCCTCCAGGGAAGCCTTATCATGAAAGAGGGGAATTATTATCATGCTTTCTGTTGGGTATAAGACAATAAAACCAGCTTTTGCATTGCAAATGTTGTGTATCATCTTCTATTACTCACCTGAAATTATGAATTGAAAAGATTTGAGGTTTTATGTCATAAGGAGTAAATAATAATAAAATCAACAAACAACACAAATAAGAAACACCAGAACACTTCATTATTAAATCAGGTTCCCTTTTCAAGCAAAGTCTTGAAATAGACATAGAATAGCAGCTCATAAATCTGAAAGAGGTAAAATGATCATTGCCAGAGTTTCTGCATCTACACTCTGAAATACAGCAGGTTTATTTTAAAAGTGTTTCAGCCTCTAAACATGAGGGTGAGTCAGTGGGAAAGGGCTTCTGGGTGAATATGATGAAAGGACTGAATATGGTAACACTTACCCACTTGACTGGATAAAAGGCAGCATGTGCTGGGATAATTCAAGACTTTTTTTCGGTTGATTCTGTTGACATATTAAGTGTTGATTCACCCCATTCCTCCCCAAGCAGACAAAAGGGGGAGTGTTGAAAGTGTTGCAGAGTTGAAAAAGCAAGACCAGGTGTTAAAGTAAACTTTGTCAAAAATAGAGGTTTGGTCGGGCAGCAGCGGTGGGTGGGTTCCTGTTTGTGCTCCTGGTTCGCTTATTGCGAGCTGATATGAAGGAGCCTTGGCAGAGCAGTCAGCCAGCAGCCAGCACACCTGAGGAGTAAACATGACAGATGCTGATAGACCCTGACACAGACTGATAAGCGCTCTCCCACAATCCCCCAGTGCTGTCCACAGTGGTGCAGAAACCTTATCATTTGGTACACCATGCCAAAACTTCTCTTTGCACCCCACCATCCTGATAGGCAGGCGACACGGTCTTCTCCTACCAGAGTGTGACGTAGGTTACCCACGCTCCACCCGCTGGGGCTGGAAATTATACTCGACTCCTGCGATTTCTCATCTCATCTCGGTAACCGGCATATTTTATTAACACCCCAAGGCTTGATTGAGCACCACTCCAAATTCAAGTGTAATGATGTAGAGCGGGCCATCATAGAAAGAGAAAATGAATGATGAGATGCCAACATTGCACCAGTTATATGTAAATTGGCTAATAAAGAAATCTCTCCAAGAAGTGATGGGTAGGCTGAGAAATAATCAAACAGACACTTGGGCTTGTTAGAGTAAAATATTTCTTTGCAGGGAGAGGTTGTAAGTGTGCACACAATGATTCATGAAAAGATACAGCGGTAGCATTATTAGTCATAATAAATGTGCATGTGGGTACGATTCAAATAGTCGTAGGAGCTGGGAAACTGAAGTGATGGAGGAGGGTGCAGTAGAAACTAGAGCAACTGCCACAACTCTGAACCACAGATGGTTTAATAGACATTAGTTCTGGCGTGTTAACATGCTCTGTTTTTTAAGTATTACCCCAACCTCAGACCACAAAGTGCTCAGGTGTCCACACGGCTGCTCTGGGCATATTTTAAGTCTGATACTCCTACTGTTTTTAGTAATGATTAAATGGGGTATGGCCTCGTATGCTGGCTTATGCACCTTAATAATGTATTAACTTCACCCAAAATTGGCCTTTTCTGTGCAAAGCTGCAGAGCGTGTGAGTCCAAGGCAACAAAATTAATACAATCTGTTTTTTCTCCTTATGCATATTTTGTTGTGGAAAAGCTTATTATAACTTTGCAGTGCAGATAGATCAGCCTGATTCAGTGTCTGTAATCATGCAGATGCATCTTGCCAGGCTCTATAATGACTATGAGTGGCCCAAGTGGGATGGCCCATTTAGAGCAGGAAAAGGTGGGAGCCAGACAAAAAAAAAGACAAAAGTATGAAGTGACTGCCTGTACAGAGATAAACATGAATGCTAACAGCCCATTTATTCAATAGAAAGGACAGTTTACTGACATTTCTTGAAGAGAGCTTACACTCTGTCCTTTACACCACAGCAGTAGTGCCCGACCAATACATTATCTAACTGACCTGTGATGAATGTGATTGATGGAATGATCGTCCAATCAACTGCCAGAATATGCTACTGAAAGGTGCTGCCCGTTCCCAAACACTTTCTATGAGCTCTTTCCCAGGTGAATCAGTGAAATATATTGAAAAAAATCACCTTTTCTGTGTCCAATTAAGGTTATCAGGGGGTTTAAGTTTGTTATAATATATAAAATAGAAATACAGTGCCCATGGTCATTAAACCATGCAATGTTCTTGAAAAGAGCCATCTAAATTGAAGCTAAATTACCATTTACCTTCTGTGCTGTCTTTTACACTAACTAAATGTCAAAAGTGTCAAATGCACTCTTGTTCAGTTGTGTCTCAGAAATTGAGGCACTTTCTAAAATATCTAATTTCCTCTCCTTTGAACCAGTTTTATGTCAGCTATTGTTGCATTAGTCTGATCATCATCTGAATGAAGTCTCAATGACATTACTTGAAATTTCATTCGTACCCTACATTGAACAATTTTGTGACAAACAAAGAGACAAACATATTCTCCTTAATTTTAGACACTGAAAATTAATGCAAACAGAAATGATGGGCAAATTCCCCCTACTAAGTATCTCCCTTGACTATAGATTCTACGTTCATATCCTTATGCACAGTACATGACCCTATTTTAAACATAATTACCATTAAGGTTCCCACAGAGGTAAAAGTAGAGGGACTAGCTTTAGCGTTACTCATTAACATCTCTTTACTCCCGCTGACACTCAATGATGCTTGTTAAAATGCTTATAATTTCCATTGACCCGTCTCCATTGATGTCCCTATCTGTTTATACACAGTCTTAATCAAATGCAACCTGGCTGCTAACTGATCCCTATCACTCTCAATTACGCCAATGAGGCTTTGGCCTGCTGATACCCTCTGGCTTCTGAATATGTGGACTCTGCATCATGCTAACTGGTATCAGATCCTCTGGTGGGCGGACAGGCTGGGATCAATAACAGCAGAGGGATCCCAGTGCAGCAGCCGCACACAGGCAGGAGTGGGCAGGTCACACTGCCGCAGGCGAACAGACGCTGATTCTACTGGGAAAGACATATCTTAGCTCCAAACAACAATGTACAATGCAAGTCTTTTCTGCATGACTTCTTAATCCAGCTTTGTCAGTGCTGGGGGCTATAAACCATTTGTCTGGAACCAAGTGATTTAACCTCTCCAGATCCCCGATATCTAAAGTTACAGTCAAAGGAACAAGAAGGGATTCAAGTGAAAACAGACAGACACTAAACAATACAACAATATATTATGTGCAATTATATTTAGCTTCTCAACAGCTGCTTGAAATACGCAAGAAAATAAAACAACATTGTTGCCTTACAGCTTGAAATGCTGGTGAAAAGCTATGACTATTAAGCTTAAACTGCAATGGAAGTTAGTATGAGACATTTATGGGCTAACTGATGGATAAATCAATAAAAATGTGTGTCAGGGAAACAAGTTTGATTATAAGTTGTAGTTTAAATATCTTGATTTCTATAGGGTCAAACTTCCTGTTACTTTAAAGGTAGACTGCAACATTTGAATCCACAAAATGTAACTTCTGTTACCAAGGGGCTCTCAGTCAGACCAACAAAAACATAAATCAAGGGTTGTTGTCAAATTTAAGAATTTCTCTGCTTTTCTACCCCTATGCTGAAAAGTAACTAAGAATAGACAACAGTTTTATGCTGTTTAGTAAGTTTAACATGTCTCCTCCTTGTCTTCTTTGCACAAGATAAGGAAATTCGAGACTTCACCCCCGCCAGTAGCTGCCTACAATGGCTTGTTCCCTAGACACCCCACCCCAATAGAACTACCAGTATTACGTCCAATTATCATTTCATGAGCAATTTAAGCTCCTTGGTGCAGTGTGGAGCTTACACTGAAGAGAGAATGCAGTGTTGCAGATGTGGGAAAGGAAGCTTTGAAGCATCTCAGACTGACCGAGGATACAGCTGGATCAGGGATACTCAGTATATGAAAATTACAGTTTTTTAACATTAGTGATTGTGAACACGTATACAGTCTTCATAACTGAATATTTGAAATGAGTTAAGGGGAAGTCTGACTGTTTTAGGTGACAGAAGTGGCAGATGGCGGCATACATTAGCTAAGTAGAAAAAAAGAGAGACTGCTCTTCTTTTAGCTCCCTCAAAAGGATTAATTCAAACATGTGACATTTCAAGATTCAATGCACAAACCTGTTTTTCTTCATTTGTGCTTTTGGATCCAGCACCCACCAAGTGATGTGCTTCTTTTCAGATTTTGTGTCGTTACAAGTAAGAAGCACAAAACACTGAATGAGATTAAGAGTCAGTCGGTGTCTGAAAAAACATTAAGGGTGGGAGTCCCCATGTGGCCCCGTGATACCTGACGATGAAACTCTGTTTGATTTGAAAAGAAACGTATCTTAGTTTATTCATGTTACCTAAGCCAGTTTAAACTGGAAACAGCAGTAGTCTCACAGTTCATATCTTGAAATTTAAATAAAAACCCACTCTATTGTGCTCAACCTGTCTTCAGAATTTAGCTTCACTGCACTGTAGGGCTTTGGTACTGCTGTGTTGGTGAGATAATGTAGAGTCAGAGGCACATACCTGAACTCCAGCCAGCATGTAACAAAAGCCCTCATTTTCCACGACATGGTGAAGCCTTGAGTCTTTGCATGTAATGTAATTTATTAAATAATGGACTGGTGTTTTCTTAGCTCACCCCAAGGTCTTTGAGGAGCTAAGCATGTCAAGTGTTCGCTGATTTAAATGGGTTATGTTAGCATTAGCTTTGCTGTTGTTGGCTTTTGCTTTCCTTGAGTGGTAACAATGAGGTGAGCCTTTATTTCATTTTATTTTCATGTACCACTCCTTACAACCCGCGAGTGTCATGTTCATCCCTTGTGCCCTTTTACAATCACTTAACAGACAGTGCAGGTGGGAGAAAGACAAAGATAGTAAAACCAATTCCAAATTGGCCCAGATTGTCCAAAAGGAAAGAAAAAATTTTATTAATCTGCTCCACACCTTCCCCCACTTTATTCAAGAGGAAAATGGCCCTCTCTATGCAATGACGACCACTGAGTCACATTTAATGCCTGTCATTTCCTGACATGTTGGTGAGTCCTCAGAGATGTTGTGTGTAATAGCCAGAGGCGTAATGGTTATGGTAGAAGTGAGGTTAATAAAAAAATAAGAAGGGCTGGAGCTTGAGTGTCGAGAAAAGCCTCCATCTGAGCCTTTGCTGGGTTTTATACTGCTCTCTGTGATCCTCTCCTGCTGCATCATTCATCCAGAAAAATAAAGCTGCATCTGTCACATTGTCACCCTGTAAATCATCCTCTATCTGAATTACCTCCTTCAGAATATAGGGAGTACAAGCAGAATGAAATGAATGAGTCTTGCCACCCCATTACTCTGAGCCTAACCAGTTTAAGGCTGCAGCTTTTAACAATAAAGCATACAGGACAGCTCATTTTCTGTCTGGGATTATAAGTGAGTAAGTATGTGTTAGCATCTATGAGCTCGCACTAGGACGGAGAGGTACATTAACAGAATAGGCCCACAGTGGTCTTTGTTAGTCTTTGGGTATACTCAGATCATGGAGTTTAAATGCTGTTACAGTCTTATTTTCATTTCTCACCTTCGTTGATCACAAATAAGCATGGGACATACAATCACAGCGGCTCTCACAATCATACCATCACTCTTATATCCCTTATGATTTAGCCCTGACAAGGATCTGGGATAGAGTGTAACTTAGATAAGATAAGATAAGCTTAATTCTCCAAAGAATTTCTATCACCAACTATAGATCTACAGAGCCGTCTGTGTCCTGCTGCTGCTGACCAAAGGTAGCCTGATGGGCTTACAAGTGCAATAATTGGTAACTTTCTGGTTATGCAGAGACGGTGGCTCCATGTACAGCAATATATAGCTCTTGCTTCCATGCTGGCACTTTCTGTACAGATATAGACCTGATCTCCTCGACTGTGTCTAATGTTGCACTGAGGCTAATCAGATGTCATGCAACCCCATTTCAAAAATCTTGAATCATCCCTCAAAATGGAGGGTTAAAAATGAGCCTATGGCCTCTCTACATGGCATTCCCTACTGCCTGAGTATATGTCCTTTCTCCTAGCTCACCTTATGCTAGAAGAAAAGCCCCCAAATAAAAGAAAATTAATTAGGAGGCAATAAACATGCTGTGTTGTACACACTACAAATGTCCATTCTCTGTTACTCAGGGTGGATATGCAGAAAAACTAAGCCATATGAAAAATGATCAAACACAAATGTTGGATCCTGGAAAGAAGAGGAATTGTGCAGCTAAAATCAGTGAAGCAAATGTTAAAAGCAACTTATAATCTTAACAGCTATTTATAAAGCAAAAAAAACTTTGGGACATCAGATGTTTTATCTGCTGTCTCATTTTAAGACTTCTGATCTGCAGTTAAATTTAAATGTTGATATCTAAAGTCATCTTAAAGAGGGAAATGTTTGATCAAATATCATCACATAAACTTTAACAACATTAACAACCAATAAAACAACACAATTCAAGAGGCCATCATGTTACACTGAATGTGATGACAAATGCATAGTGTGTGCACAACCCGAGTTAGAGTGTTAAGTATTAGCAACCACTCATAATTCCAGTGGGTGGCAGCTGTTCACTTCAACACACAGCAAACAAATTCAGGAATTTACTATTCAGAGGGAGGAATTCTGCAGCGGGGCATAACAAATGTTTACATAGTGCTGTTGCAAAAATGGAAATCATGCATCGATCCATCAATCCTTTTTCTTTCATCTTTCTTCTACTTCTCCTGTCATCTTGTGTGCATACTAAAGATTTCTTGCTTATTTAATATTCACTTCAGTACAATGTTCATGCAAATCATGTTCAATATTCACTTCCACGTGGGCTGTCTCAGAGACTCATAAATGTGGGTAATGAAAAATGTTCGCATGGGTCATATTCAGGTCAGGCATGTGAATTAAAAGGTTAACATGCAAACCAGAGAACAGAAGAGACTGACAGACGTGGATGAAGGTGGATATACATATTGCATAGAGGGGTTATGGTAATGTGTTGTGTCCCAGAGGCAGAAAGTCAGACTTTACCTGTATTCATACCTTTAGCTCTGTGACCATTTATTGTATCTGTGCATGACTGTAATGGAGGATTATAGCAGGAGGCCACACAGTAAAGTATATGGTATGATTGGCCAGCCGTGACCTGTGTGAGAAATAAATTACAATGCTGCTGGAACATCACATCCTCTTAGCCCTCGAGGAGAGCTGAAAGACGACGCTCCTCGGTGACACCATTTCTTTGCGAATTCTTAAATGCCACCATTTGATCTTTTCCATTTATGAGTAATATTTTTTTCCGCTGCCCCTAAGCACTCTGCTCTGCCAAGCTACATGCAGCAATCCAGTCGCACACATGGCCGCTGACCTCCACCCACGTTTTGTGCTTTTAGTGAATCTCCAAAGGAAAGGCTGTTAAGAAAGGCTGCTGAAAACTAGACAGGTTTCAATCTTTTAATTCTTGAGTTTAAACTCTGGGCTTTTAGCCTTTCTTGAGGTCAGTGGGCAAGAAAGAGAGAGTGGGTAGGGACATATCCAGACGGGTAGTCTAATGTGGCATGACCTCCCACCCTGAAATCTGATTGCCATCCAAGTCAATGAATGGCTTTTTACCTGCAGAGGCAAAACTGAAGTAAATCCTGGCAAACACACAAGGTTTTTAATATATTGACCAATTGAAAACTGATGTCGACATGTAGGCTAAAATTTTCAAAATGGTGGTCCTCCTCTATTTTTAAAAATACCCCCGTCCACCACGTTTCAAAATCCAGTGTCACAGTTTCGTTACCCCATTCATAAAAATTAAGACACAACTCTGAGAGTGAAGGCTAACATTCAGGAAATGAGCCACAAGTTGGAACTGAATCTAGGTTTTCTGCTTCTTAGGACAGTGACCCTAAACATAAATCACAGCCTGATCCTTAAGCCATATTTAACTTTGGTTTTTGATTCTTAACTGTTATTCGAAACATTAGAGACTACTAACATCCAGACAGTTTCCTCTAATATTTAAAAGGGTCATATTTTACCTTAACTCAGGTTCATATGTTGTACTTTGATGACTGCAAGCATACTCACAACTCTTTTTTTAGAAAAAAAAACTTGCTTTCTCATATTGAGAACTCCTGATCCACCTCTATTCTCCTTCTCCTACAATGGCCAGTTCTGCTCTGATAAACTGACCAGTCTAATCCGTGGTAATCTTTCAGTTCAGCAGGGCTCTGCATCATGTTTTCATCAGCTCTGCATTCTTTTGACAGTCTATGCTATGCAAAAGGCATGTCATCTTGTGCCACTGTGCTTGAACTGCTAATGAAACAATGGTAGGATGTCATCATGGTAGGTTTATTTGAGGGGAGTTGGAGGATTTAGCTGTTACTTATCACAGAACTGTAACTCCCCTGACTTGCTTGGTCACAATTGTCTCTAACAGCAGGAAATTTCTTGCCTTCCAGGCAAAGGAAGGGTTGAGAAAGGGGGAATACTTAGGTGTACAGCAGGTGAAATTAAGGTGAAAGTCAGGATTTAAGACATGGGTCACAGAAAATTCTGGGAATTTTCAGGGCTTTCATGCATGTGTGAATGGGGTTCTTGTGTTGCCAATCTAACCTGCCTTTTCACTCAAGGATTAATGTGTGCTACCTTCCTTTACAGCCTTTTGTATTTCCAAATCAATTCTGGAAATGATCGTTTAAGTAAGGATATGGCTGTTTGCTCACTATTTCTCCCTCATAAATCCACTTATCCTTTCTCTCCACCTGCAGCACATACATAAAGAAAGCGGGAGGTGTCGAGCACAGAGCTACGATCAGGGCTATCTGTTTGAACATCCTCTGTGTTCACTCTTTGATTTGTCTTTTTGTTTGGTGAAGGCTGCTCTCCCGCTGCGCCTGCCCTATGCTTTGCTTCTTTTCTCCGCTCCAGCTCTGCTCTCCACTTCAAATAGCATTGCGTATTCAATTAGATATGCCCTGAGCCGACAGCCCGATTCCAGCCTGCAACTCCCCCCACCTTCTTCTTTTTTTTTTTTAACTGCAACTGGAGAGCTCCTCCCCAGAGAGCCACACAACACCTCCTGTCACCTCACCTTCCTTTACTCCATCTCTCCTCACATCCTTTTCCTCAGGCTTCTTTTTTTTTCAGTTCTATCATGGAGCAACACTGCCCCCACAGGTATATTAGGGTATTGCAACATCTTTTCACTTACTGGTGAGAGCTGGCTGTGATTTACATGTGACATCAAAACTTTTTTTCCAGAGAACCTTGGATTTCAGTTTTCATAAGATAGGAAGGCATGGTTACAGGAAGCCGCTTTAGTTTCATTCTCGGTGCCAAAAGGCCAAAAATGTCACAGATCATGGAGATAAGTGATTTTGTATTATCTAATGTGTCTAGGCTAAGTTACTGACTCGCTCTGAATAAAGCATTTAAAAGTCCAGGCCTCCAAAGAACTGCCTATCTAGGGTATAAATCCAAAAACATATACCTACATG
The DNA here is from genome assembly GCA_036419115.1 of Scarus forsteni. NCBI lineage: Eukaryota > Metazoa > Chordata > Actinopteri > Labriformes > Labridae > Scarus > Scarus forsteni. The sequence goes on along the minus strand of JAZDUH010000182.1, from coordinate 10,847,587 downwards.
TTGACTTTGTGCAGCAAAATTAAAGTGTAATCTGTCAAAATGTGTTGCATAAATGTTTTGTTTTAAGTTATCTGTTATATCTGTAGTTACTCGGACATGTTTTAGACATGAGAAAGTTGGGCCATCACTTTATAGTATATATATATAATTCATTCAAAATTAGAAGGGGTGGGGGGGAGCATGTTAAAACTGTAAGGAGTTGTTGAATTGAAAAATACACAAAGCAGCAGCACATCAACAGAAAATCCATTTGATCCAACAGAGGGCACTTTTAGAGTAACCAAGCAAGCACTCATGATGCTCTTTCCACCCCAGCAAAGGGTGGACAAAATTTAGAGAAAATGGAGGACAAGCAGACTAGACTAGACTGTAACAACATAGCATCTGAGGAGCAAAGTGTGGAAGTATTTTGTGATCTAAACCCAAGCAAGACTGCGGAGGAGGCACCACAGTTCGCCTGCGCTTCATTGAGTGTTCAGCCTTGTGTGGTGGCATATGTTTGGCCGGCCCCTTGTCAGACGCACCAAGAAAGGTCATCACCAGGTTTTTGATTGTGCTCTGAATGGATGTTCTTGTCAGCAGGTGATACAGTATGTCAATATATAGAGAGCAGCACTTGATCTTGATCGGGTTTGAGGACTTGTGTTTATGTCTGATAGTAACAGAAAATAAGTCTGTCAATTTCCAGTTTGTTTTGCCAGCATTATTTGCCAGCCTGTGAAATTCTCTCCTTTTTTCTTTTCTTTTTTTTTTTTGCAGTTTGGCATTTTCATTTAAATTCATAGAAAAACTGCATGTTCCATTTTCCTTATCTACTGGAGTGGTAACCTAATCAAACAGTAAAATTATCAACTGAAAATGCTCAGAGTCGGTGTCTGAGCAGAGTGGGGTTTATTCAAAGATTAGCGTGCTATGTTCAAAGTTAGTAACTGGAAAAAGTGACAGCACTACAAGACACAAATTATTTTTATTGTACCACCATCCCTGTGATTCCCAGCATTTTGCAAATGCTATGACTGGTTACATACTTGGTTTACCTGTGAATTAATGAGTAAGACTCAGTTTAAGGACATGATTGATTATCTCTTCTGCCCAATTTAATATGCTACCTGGCTGAGTGGTGACATTCAGCCAACTGTGCTCCAAGATTATACTAACTGTTCAACACAGAAAGTGCCCCTGTGAATGTTTCTCTGTTTATTTTTTAATTTGTTTGATAAAGTCAGGATATTCTCACCAAATACCCATCAAGAAATCAAATCAAATGCAATCACAGCATCAAACTCAGTTAAAGTTACCTGTTAACAGGGGCATTTACACACACACACTGACTGTGTTCCATAGTTTATAAGGTTTATAACAAGCTCTATACTCCATAATACCATATCATGTTGGTTTATCTTCATTGTGCACAAAATGTGCACATCAAGTATCTCCCTGCCCCAAAACTGAACAACATCCTACAGTCTGCCCCCACCTTGATGGCCAGTTTGGGAAAAAATTGATTTCTAAAAATGGTCAGCTAGTGGTGCAACAAAGTTTAAAGGCCATTTAAGGGTTAAGTAGACAATTATGATCAGTGATAACTCATCCAAAAGAACAAATATTTTGCTCTCTGAAACATTTGGGACACCAACTGTTGTGTTTAACATTCAGATGTGATTGATAGTACTGAACTAAATGTGCCAGACACAAGCTAAAGACAAATGAGGACATTTTTAGTGTCTGATTTATGTTAACTTGTTGTTATAGGAAAGGATACTTTCTTACTTTTTTTCTTACAGCTGTTTAATGTTGCATCATAAAAGATTTAAGACACATCTGCAGTTTACTATATAGAAAAAATCATTTTAGTTTTAGGGTAATTGTGACGAAGCAGCATTGTCACTAACTTCACACACTTGCCCGCGCGCGCACACACAGCACAGCACATATACAGACGCAAAGCAAACATGCACACATTGAGCGCCAGTGTTGGACACGTTACTTTAAAAAAGTAATTAGTTATAGTTACTAGTTACTTTCCCAAAAAAGTAATTGAATTACTAACGGAATTACTCCTTCATAAATGTAATTAGTTACCAGGTAAAGTAATTGATGTGATACTTTTTTGAAAAAGCTTTTGCTGCTTGAACTGTGTGTCTCCGTCTCTGTGTCCTTCCTTGTTGTTACCTGCTGCAGCAGCTCTGACATCATCAGTCCTCAAACTCGGCGCCACAGCGCGTGCAGTGGAATTTGCCTGATAGACTAGAATGGGTACGTTTCAAGGGCGCCGCACAGTGCAGCTCTGCGTTGGTGAAGTGCCAGCACGCGCCAAGGCACTGGAGATTTTCTGCGCGGCCTCTTCCAAACCTCGTGAATTCACTGTCATTAAGGAAGCACCAAACAGGAAGTCAACGTTTAGAGTATCCGGAAGTTTCAAAATAAAACACAATGCACGGACTCTCAAACGTAAATTTCCTCAATTCTTTGTCACTTTTATAAAAACCAGAGGCACGAGCATCAGGTCAGCAGTTGGTCAGAGGGTCCCAGAGACAACACGACACCATGGACAAAGAAAAGTGAATTGTAGAGGTACAGAAATACATTGTATACATAACACCAAACAAGGATACAAGGATATAGGATATGGGCGGATAAAGGTTGAATAAATAACGAAGCTGTGTAGTTGAGACCAGCAAAAGAACCTTAGAGAAGCGAAGTGAGGGGTTGCTTGTTTCTTTTCTCAGTCCATAACATGCTTTATGAGTGTGTGACATCGCTAGTCTCATGAGAGACTTGGCACTGCTCGGCACGTTGCTTTCAGTGGGGTTTGTCTGTCAGAGCAAGACTGGCACAGCACTTCTGCATGCCGTGGCATTTGGGGGTGAGGCAGGTCGGACAGCTGCTTGACATCGGTGCAAAGTAACGCGCCACATTTCACTGTCAGTAACGGTAATGGTGTTGTAACGCATGAAAAAGTAATTAATTAGATTACCCGTTACTGGGAAAACATAACAACGTTGGTAACGACGTTATTTCTAATGCCGTTACTCCCAACACTTTTGAGCGCACATACAGACGCTGAGGCCGGCTTGAATCCGTAAACCTACACCATAATTTACCCTCTCTGTTAGCGTTTTCCTCACTCTGTAAAAAAGTCACCATTTTCCTCCTTTCCCTCTCTGCCCAAGGATGCACACTTGGGAGCTCTAATCATTAACTGCATATACTTACTCGAGTTTAAAGCTCTCCTACCTTGACGCGCATCTTAAAGGCACCATGCTACGTCCCGGTCTTGTGTTTGGATTAGAAACCAGAGCATGTCATTTCAGGTTCCTATAAACGATAATCTCGCGGGAATTCATGCTCACATGGCCAGAGACAGAGCAGTTTTTGTAGTTTTGAGTTTAAATGTCTTTTCTTGTGCAAATTTGAATTATAAAAATCTGAATAAAAATGTATCAAATGTGAAGATTAAAGGTGTAGGTAAAGAAAAGCGTGAAATGTTTAAATTCTGAAAAAAAATTATGTTTGATCAAAAGTTAGGTAATTGATTACACCCAGGGGGAGGGGCTTCAGCCTTCATAGATGGCTGCCTTGGCTGCTGGGGTGAGTGCAGTGCAGGTAACAGCACCCAAGTGACATAAAGTTGAGTTATTGAGGAACTCTGCGGTTTATGTACATGATTTTTTTCCCCTTTGTTTTGGTAACTGCTGTACATGCATTTTTCATGTAACTTTTTTTTTTTTTTTGAGTTTCTTGCACTGCCTGATGGGAGGCCGGTATAATTACACAACACCAAATGCACTCTTTTGACTCCACCTGTGTTTTTGGAAGATTTGGGGTGTTTCAAAGAAGGACCCCGCGACAGCAATATGTTTTGTTTATTTTTTGTTATCACAGATGTTGTTATGCTTACATTGTCTTACAATTTATAGGCACATGAAATTGACCTCATCTTGTAAGGAGGGTCGGCTTATATGGCCATCAGGTGTCTACTTTCCCGCCCCTAGTTTCTAGTATATCACATTGAGGTTAATTTAGGACTCCAGGCTTGAATTCACTCTTTAAGACCAGTGTCAAAGTTGGCTTAAAAAGTCAAACCTGATCATATTAAAGCAGTCTGTTGAATTTGATTTGTGATAACAAAAACAATGCACAAATTAAAAACTGAATAAAAACATGACGTAGAATATTATTTATTTCTGCAGTATTTGTTGAGAAGCACATTTTTTTCTCTGCATTATTCTGTTTTTATTTGTTGGTGAAAAAATGAAAATCTTTGAATATAGCTCATCTATCTACAGCTCTTCAAATGGATGAGATAACATTTCATGCTTTACAGCCTTCTTTATCCAACAGGTAAACAGCTCTGCCTTTAACATCCTGTGTGTTTATATAAAATGTGCTTTTGTGCTTTGTAGAAGATTGTTCGCCCAGAAGTCTCTACCCATGCTTTGAATTATTCCCTCTGGGGAAAGTTATGCACATACATTACACAGCAAGGTTATTGTAAAAAGGTACAGTTTGGTCCGAGGCTCTTACTTATTCACAGTGGTTTGGAAAAACAACAACATTTTTATAAACATTTCAACCACTGCTGCTGTTTTAGAGGGGACACATTATGAAACAGAAACACTGATGCCTTTAAGATACATGCTCACTGCAGCTCTGAAATAATGACAGTTCAGAACGCTTATCTCCTGAAATCTTACTTCCAATTCTTGTTACCACTCTGAGGCGAAAGCACTTGACCCTAATGACCCCATTTGACTTTGGGTGATTTATTTAGGGTAAACAGGCTGAGTTATTAGAGCTCTAATTAATCAAAAGGAGGAGTGGACCATTGATATAACATCATTGGGAAAAAATCACCCCACATCCCCAGTACTGGGTGTGTTTATTTTAATGAAAATAAAGCAAGACATTGAATCTAAATACAGAAAACAGAAAAAAAAAACATCCACTCTTTGCAGATATTTAACCTCAACTGCTTCTTGAAAAGCAATCATGACAGCAAACAGCCAGATGTAGCCAATTAATGATAAACCGCACTGGCAGCATTTCTTTCCTACAGGGTCAATTCCCATGTCCGTGAATGTCTTTAATGGGCAAGTGGAACTATGTTAATTAGTATTCATTGATGCTGTAAATAGACAGTGTTGAAAGTTAGCATCAGTGTGGGATTGACAGTGGGACAGTGCCAAGCCTGTATGCATTTCAGTCAAACTGGACACATTAATATTTCTTTAAATTATTTATTACAGCAGCAGTGAATAACTTGAGTTTGATGTTCAGGCTATGTCCTTGTTAATTCATTTTACATAAAAACTATAAGGAGTGCTAAAATAGTCTCCTGAAAATGGGATTTGGAAGGTAAAAGTAAGAGTGCAGTACTTTTGGTGGCAATGTCGGCAGGGTGAAAGAAAAAATAGACTGGAAATTTTGCATCATGAATAGCCCACCAACTGGTGGGAATGCATGTCAAAAAGCTGAAGTGTATAAGTATGGATATTAAGATACAGCTACTTGTGTAGGATCTAGAGCAAATACTAAACCTAACCAGCAAAATGAACTGAGTAAAAGATCTTAATGTGCTCACTTTGGCTAAAACTTGGATAATGAAATATTCAATGTTCCCAGGCTGTTTGGAATTTTGAAAAACTTGAAAAATGACCCCCATGAGACAAAATTCCAGTACAATGTGGTACCAGATTGTATTATATCAAATACATTATGCTGTATCCCACTTCTATTATTTCTTTTCCTTCATAATTGTAAGCATTATGACTCAAGAGTCCCCAACCACTGCCTTACCATTGATTATCTGGTACTGGGCTGCACTGAAATACAAAAAAAATATTCCACTAGTGCCTCCAGAGACACCAATCAGGTTATATCTTATCGTCGTGATCTGTTTTAGATGTGTGTTTGTGACATTAATGGTTAATCATTTCTGTTGATCAAAATCTTTATATAATTATCAACACATCAGAAGTAAACTAAATCCTGTTCATTACTCATAATAAATAATTGTCAGATTTATCGTGTTGATATAGTGGTCCTTACTCGTGAAGTGGAGCTTAAAGCAAAATTTCAGCAGCAGGATCACACTTCAACCACGCCTCCTGTGTTCCCATAAACTCTAACTTGATCATTTCCTCCTTTTGTTTCGCTCACTCGACACACCCCTCAGTCCCACTCCTTTTTTTAAACTTTCTTCCTTCTTTCTTTCTTTCCTTAGGGCCTTATAAATGGGGCTCGTTGTGCCCGGGAGCTACGGCAGATTCCCCAAGAAGTTTCCCCAAACCATGATCAGCTTCATGTATCTGCCATGTTGCTTATTATCCACTATACATAATAAATGATTGTCAAATTCCTCCTGTTGATGGTGTGGTCCTCAATCGTGAAACAGTGGGTTCGTTTTTCAAGAACTTCCCCTCATTGAGTGATTAAGCAAATTCTTGCCCTGTCCCAAATCCAAACTGGTCATGTCAGACTGAGGTAAGACATTAAGTATGTTTGGGTAACATGTCAACCAGGAGCCAAATGCCTTAGATTTCCCTGTCTCTTCTCTTTTAAAATGACTGTTGATCCAGATTGCAGCAGAGCCTGGACCAAGCTCAGCTTAAAGAAATACAGCCAAGTCAACATCAGTGTGAACAATAACACCAGCACCACATCTCCTACTGTGAAATATCAGCAGTGAATGACTCAAATACTCCCATTTTGTTTGTGAATCTTTCATGATTGACTGACATTTAATCATTTTCTTTAACATCTGCCTGAAGATGACAGACTGTTGCTAAGAATAAACTCTGTATTGTGTGCATCGCTGGAGCAGTTGCTCAGCCCCTGAAATCTATAGAGAAATAAATGTTTGTTAAAGTCATCTAAGCCTAAATTGAGTCCTGCTAGTGGCAGGAGAAGAAGGCTTAGTCCTTGGTGGTTTGAGAATTAGGCCCTGTTTTACTGGAACAATTGAGTCAGCAAGGTGCTCCATACTGGACTGTAATAAAGCTCAGTGCAGTGCAGAGCTCAACTCTCAAGGGAATGAGCCAGAGGAGAAGGAAGTATCACTGAAAACACTGTGGTCTTGTGATGTTGCTACTATAGCTATCAGGGTTTATGAACAAGATTACAGGAGATTCTCTTCCCATTTGCAGGAACTTGCCAGATGCAGATCAAGATATTGTAAAAAAAACAAAAACAAAAAAAAAAAACATGCACTTATTTATATACTGAAGTCTGCTTCTAACATCATGACCTTTCAACCAGCTGTTTCAGGAACTATATAACCAGGAAGTACACAGGTCCCATGGCCAGTCGACAGCTTTCATTCATGAGACCAGTGCAGAGCAACCTTGTACAGCAGCTTGACATGTCTGAGGGTCACAGGGCTTGGAGTCTATCCTGTACTTTTTGGACTGGTAGCTTGCCAATCATGGGGCCAACATGTAGTTAGAGTCACCATCTAACCTGATGAGCATGTTTGGCCTGTGAAAGAAAATCATAGTACCAAGAAAAGCCATGCAAAGGGGCAACATGCAAACTCCAAAAGGTAGAGACTTAAATCAGTAACTTTTCATCTTGAGATATGAGTGCTAACCTGCTGCATTACTACTATTACATGAATTTATCTATTGCTATATGACATAAAGTAATCGACCTAGCATGTCACAAATCCTATGGCGATTTGAGGGAGAAAGGCTGTTAAAAAGGCATTTGAGCCTTTTAGATTATAGTTAATTAGCTTGTGTTCATTTGTATCACAAGCTGGGTTCACTTCAATGCAGAAAGCATGTAAGGCTGCTAAGAAGCCCTTAGTGAATCTTTCAAAAGATTTTCTTTCTTTTTATTTGTTCTATTTGTTTGTTTGTTTACTTAATTACTTTCCATATCTGTGCTATTTTTTGTGTTTCATCCATGTGTTGTACTGGGAATTTCTGGTGAGGTGGACGTGTGGGAGGGATAAAGTCTGGCAAAAAAGTAAATTACAGTACATGGTTAATTTGGACCGTTTTTATTTAGTGGAAATTCACAAAGCTTCTCTAAAGGTTAGTTTTTGGGTCAATTTCCATTTTCTATCAGTATGATCCCACTAAGTCTCAGATTGAACAATGTGAAGCTCTTTGGAGGAACCAGTCGTTAAGATGTGGATCTTGACCTAACAGCTAAAGCAGGTAGACCCAGTGGAATGTTTCAATGCCAACAGTATGCCCTAACATGTTCAGTTCTCTTAGTTTTCCCATGATCTTGACAGATTGCAGACCTCTGAGATGTGCTTGAGAGTCACTCAGAGATTGCAGGTCCCAAACCTTCACAACAGCACTCACTTTAGAGATGCACGGATGAGTGTGTTATGTAGGTTTACTCTCGGCGGTAAGATGTGCTTGTTTCTATCCACTCACCATGCTCACAATAATCAATTTATAAGGGAGGCTTGTACCAGCTTGACATGCACACATGGGTGCACACAGACAGCTCCTTTAAAACCACAAACAATTGATTTTTCCATGTGTGTTTCACTGCAGCAGAACACACAAATTCACCGATGTGGGGATGCATGCAGCCATCACATTATACCATCAGAAATAGAAAACAAGGCTGTATGGTACAAGTAAGACTGTCAATTGTATCAACATGCAGACGTCAACATCAAATTTGGCTGTGTGTTTTGTCAGTCTAGGCCCCATAAAACCTCAAATGTGGCTCACTGGACAAAACAAACATAATCTGAACCTTTTGTTTCCAAACGGTTATGTTTCTTCGAGAACAAAAGTCCTAAGACCTGGCCGTTATTTAAGAAACCAACAAAAGAAACTGCACTTTTCATAATTACTTTCATTTTGTCCACCGCCATCCACTAAATCTATCAAAAATGATGGAAGAACCAAAATCTGACCTGAGATAAGTGATAGATTAGGAATTTCAGAAAAAAGGGGTAAAATAAATGTGTTTTTATCGACTAAAAGGAAATGTAAAATGGTCCACCTAACCACTTAGGACAAACAACCTTTACAAACTGACCCAATGATCAGCTCTCAGCTGTGAGGAACCACCTCAGGTATCACCAACAGCTCCTGATGAGCACAGCAGACTATAATCCAGTCTTATCTAGTCTTTTTCTATAGGCATATAAATCTATAACACAAGTATTTCGATGTCCATGTCTTTTGGCCTTTTTAATTTACTTTTCTATCCCTTGAAATGTATCTTTATGGTGATAACATTCGTAGAATTATTATCAATCTACCAGATACTCTGTATTTTCTTTCAATATAAAGCAAGTTTAAATAGGAATCAGAAATAAAGAGCTGTTATCAATAGTATTAGTATTAGCATTTTTGAAGATGGGTTTATTAGGTTCTTGACAAAGTCAGTGAAATAATTTAAGGGGCTCCCAAGCTGCAGTGCCCCTTTCATTAATGTTATTTAACAAACAGAACACAGTGTGTGAAGGTGGCTTGATCCACCTACGCTGTTCTGGATGTTACCAAAGGGGTGCCCCAAGGCTCAGTTCTGGGACCCATTTAATTTTAACTATATATCAACAGTCTGTGTGGTAATGTGTCAAATGCATTTTATCATTTTATGCAGATAATACCATTATTTATTGCTGTTCATCCTCGCTTCCTCAGGCTTTTGAATTTTTACAAACTGCTTTTAATATTGTTCAGTCTTGTCTGAGAACTCTAAAACTGGATTTAAATACAGATAAGACTAAGCTCATGGTCTTCTCAAATTCAAGCGAGTTACCAGTAAATATACCAACTGTTGTAATTTAACATGGAAACCCAATTGAGCTAGTCTCCAATTATAAATACCTGAGTTTCTTTCTGGATTGTGAGCTTCCTTTTAACACACATTGCAAGGTTAGTTACCAAGCTCAGGGTGAAGCTCGGGTTCCACTACAGCAATAGATCCTGTTTTTCACCCAGAACCGGAAACTGCTTGTGTCAGCAACATTCTGCCTTTGATTGATTATGGAGATGTACTGTATATGGGTGCTTCGCTTTAATGTCTGCAATCCTTAACTACTGTAAATCACTGTGCCTTAACGTTTGTCACTGGTGATGGCTGCCTCACACATCATTGTGACTTGTATGTCAAATTTGGTTTACCTTCCTTAAGTGCGCAAAAGTACAGTATATGCACTGGCTAAACCTGATTTATAAGGCTTTTCTTGACTTAGCTCCAGCTTATTTATGTACTCTTCTTCACAGAACTAAAAGCCACTATGGTCCTGTGACGTTCTCCATCTTTCTCCAGAACTGAACTAGGGAAGAGAGCATTCAGATCTGCTGCCCCCACAGAACTCTTTACAGACTGAGCTGAATCTTTTACAGAGCCTTTCAGTCCATGCTGATGGATTATCAGCATGCAGCCATTGAACAGCCACTGTGTTTCTGAATTGTGATTTAAGTTAAAATCACTGTACTTTATTGCAAAATTTTGCACTCAAAACTATGTATCCAAACAGAACATGATGTGTGCAGGTGGCTGGATCCACCTACGCTGTTTTGGATGTTACTAAAGGGGTGCCCGAAGGCTCAGTTCTGGGACCCGTTTTATTTTTTATATATATATTAACACTCTGAGCGCTAATATGTCAAATGCATTTTATCATTTCTATTACGGTAATACAATTATTTACTGCTGTTCATCCTCCACGTCTGAATTTCCCGAGGGAACCCTCCCAAGGGATTAATAAAGTTCCTATCTATCTGTTTATCACCCAGGCTTTTGAGTTTTTACAAGCTGCTTTTAATGTTCTTTTAACTGTCTTGTCTGAGAACTTTAAAATTGGATTTAAATACAGATCAGACTAAACTCATGGTCTTCTCAAATTCAAGTGAGTTATCAGTAATATGCCAACATGTCAGCCCAATAAAGCCTTTTTTAAAGTTTTCAACATCGGCCAGAGTTTTGCCGATGTTGCACCGATATATTCTTAATTTCCTCATTAAAACGGTAAACACTGGGGGTGCTGGTTTGGCAGAGTGGTTAGCAACCAGGCACCTCATGTACTTGCTTCTGCCGGTCCAGGTTTGAATCCCGCCTGTGACCAGTTTGCAGAGTGTTTTCCCCTACTCTCTCACCCCCTTTCACAGGCCTATCCACTGTCTCTCTCCTATCATAATGGCACTAAAATGCCCCCCAAAAAAAACCAAAACCAAAAACAAAAAAAAAAACAGTACAAACTGTTCGGTGAACAACCTGTGCAGAATGATTATGTTGCGAAAGATGGTGGCGCCCGTCAATGTAGCAGCTCTGAAATCTGTACTGATTCTGCGTGTATGGGTGATGGGGTGTCGGGGAAAAACTCACCTACACTCATACAGTTGCTGAATGTTGTTTTCACCTACATGTCCAGCATAATGAGTGACTTTCAACACTCACACAATATACCGCTGGACACAGCAAGACCACCGGACTCTCTGCTCAGATACAGAAGCAGCCTCACAGACTGACGCTGATGAAAATTTTGCTATCCAATGACACATCAGTCATTCACAAGACTTGTGAACTGGACCTTCTGATAGCGGGTGTCTTGTTTTGTATCTGTAAGAGATGATTCTTACCACGACGTTTTGCTACAGCTTGAATTACTTTATTCACTGCTGTAATATACAGGGACAGCTGTGTAGGAAGGCGAACTTCTCTCAACTATAACATGTACTGCGTCTGTGCATATCATGAACCAATCACGGTCAATCATGTTAGATTACCAATAGGAGAACATCTTAATGACACGTCATTTCACTATGTTGCTAAGCAACCACACTAATATTCTGTGCAAATATTACATCCCCTTTCTTTTAAAAGAGAAAAGAAAAACTACATATAGTATAAGTAATAGCGACACACAACCAGAAACTCTGAGTAATAAAAACAATGTAATACTTGTAATGGCCTATTAACTCAAACTATAATAAACAGTTCACTGGACTTATTGTGACTACCTATTGCAATAACTGTTGATACTCAAAGTATAGTTTGTAGTTCAAATATCTTGCAATGCTTTATGAACACAGCATTCAAACAACTCAGATAAGACACTGTACTTTTTTTTCTTTTTTTTTTTTAAGGGCAGCGATCCGCCTACACCCTTTTACATTTCTTTATAAGTCCAAACTCTCCTGGGTTTGACTTCTCATCCAGAACGGGTTAGATAAGGGACAGTTTGTAGAGTGGGCATACGGTTGATCTGAGAGGTGTAAGGTGGGGTGCTGTGCTGAATATGATCCAGTTTTTCTTCAATGTTGGTGTTGTGTGTTTCGCTGGTATCAAGAAGGTGTCGTCTGTTTCTGCGTTACTCTTGGCCTTCAGGTGTGCGTATGAGGTATGATCTGTCTGTGTCAGCGGGCTGAACAACAACTGCAGGCTTCCAGGAGCCTTGTTCTTGAAACGGATGTTTGTCCTTCATGTAGCTGTGTCATAGGCTTGGCTCACCTGTCGTAGTATTTTTTCTGGTGTTGCTGTTGGTGAACTCTCCTGGCATGTGTATTCCTGGGGCTGACAACCTCAGGCTGAAGCTGTTGGTGGGTGGTTGGTAGTGTGGAGCGTAGGCGGCGACTCATGAGCAGCTGAGCTAGTGAATTGAAGTTGTCCACTGGTGTGTTGCAGTATTCCAGGAGGCTCAAGTAGACATCTTTATGATCCGCTTTAGCTTTTTTCAGAAGGGATTTGGCAATTTGCACAGATTTTTCTGCGAGGCCATTGCTTTGGGGGTAATGAGGACTTGTGGTGATGTGAGTGAACTCCCATGTGCTGGTAAAAGCTACAAACTCCTTGCACTTGTATTGGGGGCCATTATCTGATATAACAGTCTCTGGTCTGCCATGCCTAGCGAAGGCTGCTTTCAGTTTGTTAATGATAGCAGAGGCTGTTGTGCTGTGCAGTTTGTCAAGTTCGAAATATCTGCTGTAATAGTCCACTATGACAATGTAGCTTTCGTTGTTCCATTTGAAGAGATCAGTAGCAACTGTTTGTCATGGCCTGTCTGGGATCTGGTGGTTAATCATGGGTTCTCTGGTGTTGGAGGCTCTGTGTTCAAGGCAGGTGGTGCACTTACTAACCATTTCCTCTATTTGTTTGTTCATCCCAGGCCAGAACAAAATGTCACGGGCTCTCTGTTTGCACTTTTCCATGCCCATGTGAGCTGCATGTATTTGAGACAGCATTTCTGGACGCAGCGAAGCAGGAATGACGATTTTCTCACCTTTGAAGATGATGTTGTGCATCAGAGACAGCTCATCTCGATGGTTCCAGAAGTCTGTGATGCTTGGAGGGCATTTCCTCCTCTCATCAGGCCATCCTTCGTTGATCGACTTTATCAGAAGCTGAAGCTGTGTGTCCTTTTCAGTCTCTGTTCTGATTTCACTTAGCTTAACATCACTGACAGGTAAACTGCTGAATACTGTGTGTACCTGCATATCCATACCTTCTCTGAGGGTGTCATCATGGTCAGATAGTGACTTCCTGGAGAGGGTGTCTGCAACACGAATGTCTTTGCCTGGCTTGTGTATGATGGTGAAATCATATCTCTGAAGTTGAAGAATCATTCTCTGCAGTCTTGGAGGCGCTGCTGCAAGTGGTTTGCGTATGATGGACTCAAGTGGTTTGTGGTCACTTTCAACAATGATGTGTTGGCCATACACATACTGATGGAAACGCTTGCATCCGAACAAAATGGTATACAGCTCTTTTTCAATTTGAGCGTAGTTGATTTCACTCTCAGTTAGGGACTTAGATGCATAGCCGATGGGTTTGCCTTCTTGTAGTAATACTGCACCTAGCCCGTACTTGGATGCATCAACTTGTAATCTGAGTTCTTTGCTGGGGTCAAAGAAGGCGAGCACAGGACCTGGTTCTCGTGTGAGGAGATCTTTTATTTTCTTGAATGCCTCGTCATGTTGTGTGTCCCACAGAAACTCACTTGACTCTTTTAGTAGTTGACGCAGGGGTGCATTGATGTCTGAGAGCATAGGGGCAAACTTCGACTAGTAGTTAACCATGCCAAGGATAGTTTCCAGCTCACCTTTGTCTTTAGGCGGCTCCATGTCTCGCACTGCTGCAATTTTTGCTGGATCGGGCTTGATTCCTTCTCTTGTGATGCGGTGACCAAAATAACTGACTTCTGTGGCACATATTGTGCTCTTTTTTGGATTGAGCTTGACTCCACGCTCCCTGGAACGTTGCAGCATGGCGTGGAGGTTTTTGTCATGTTCCTCCTTGCTCTTTCCATATATGAGAACATCATCGACGATGGCCATGACTCCCTGTAGGCCTTCATAGGTTTCATCGACTTTCCGCTGAAACTCATCTTGAGCAGATTTTAGTCCAAAGGGTAAGCGGAGAAATCGTTATCGTCCAAACACAGTGTTGAATGTGGTGAGCTTAGAAGACTCCTCTGTGAGTTTTATAGTCCAATAGCCGGACCTGGCATCACGTCCATGACACTGAAGTAGCGTGCTCCTGCTAGCCTGGATGTGATGTCATCAAGTGTGGGTAAAGGATAATGAGGTCGTTTGATGACTTTGTTTAAGTCCTTAGGGTCCAAACACACTCTTAACTTGCCTGTGCGTGGTTTTTCTGCTGCCACCATTGAATTGACCCATTCTGTTGGCTCAGTGACTTTCACAATGATCTGTTGTTTCTCCATATTCTGTAGCTCCTCTTTCAGTCTATCACGCAGAGCAAGAAGGACACGCCTTGGTGGATGCACCACTGGTATGGCTTTTGGGTCAATGTGGATTGTGCATTCACCAGGAAAAAGCCCAATTCCTGTGAAGACATCTGCAAACTCATTCATGATGTGTGTTTCAGGGATACTATTTACAGACATTATGAGTTTGATGAGCTTAAAATCAAGACACTCCTTCAGTCCTAGTACTGGGGGTGCAGATGTGTCGACAATGTAGAATTTCAGCATTAAGTGAACATCCTTATACTTACACTCTATGCTGCACTTGCCTCTGACGACGTCTTTCACCACCATAGCCATAAAGTGGGTGAGTTGAGGGCTGTAGCACATACTGTAGTCTTAGTGCTTTGAAAAGACGTGTAGGGATGACGTTAGCTGAGGCTCCAGTGTCCAGTTTGAAACTTGCTGCAGTTTTGTTTGGGCCCACTTGAATGTCAGCATAAACTTGCTCTGTGTCTTTATTTTCACTTCCCTGTGTTACAGCGTCAATAAACAAATCCACATTGTCTGTCATTTCTGCCGTTTCATTTTCACTAACTGTGTGCACACCTTTTGTTTGTCTGGTACGACACACCTTCGCAAAGTGGTTCCACCTGTTGCATATTTTGCACTGTTTCCCTTTAGCAGGGCAGCTTTCTTTTGCTCCGTGAGTCTTATTTCCTCAGTAGCCAAATGCTTTGGGGCGCTCACTGTCTCCATCTGCTTTGGAAACATACCCGGGGTTTCTCCTTGTCTTGTCATGGCGCGTTCTCCAAGCGGCGTTCTTTGAAGGTTGCCGGGTGATTACATGTACAGTCTGCTCACATGGCCCAGAGTTACCACTAGTTATAGCTTTTAGCTGTGCCTGTGCTATTTCATGAGATCTTGCAATATCTATTGCTTTCTCCAAAGTCAGGTCAGATCCTACGCTGAGTAGTTTCTCCCTCACCCTCGCAGAATGAATGCCAAAGACGATACGGTCTCTTATCATTTCCTCACTGTTGGCATAACTGCAGTCTTTAACAAGTAATCTCAAATCTGTCACAAACTGTTCAAATGGCTTGTCAGCACTCTGCATTTTCTCGTGGAATTTATAACGAGCGAAGATGACATTTGTTTTCGGCATGACATATGCCTCAAAGCGTTCATAGTGTGATTTCAGTACCTTTCGTTCATCTTCTGTAAGCGTCCATGTGTTTTAAATGTCTCTGCCTTTGTCTCCAACCCAAAGGAGTAGGTAGCTGCACTTCTCATCCTTTCCTTTCTTCTTGAAGAGACCAGAGAACATTAAATCCACATAAAGTCTGAATTTGCGCCATGTTTCGGGAGGTTGCTAGCATCCCAGTCCATGCGGGGTGACGGTACTCCAGCAACGTCCATCTCGGTAAAAAAAAGTCGTTTCACTCTGACACCATGTCTTGTTTTGTATCTGTAAGAGATGATTCTTACCACGATGTTTTGCTACAGCTTGAATTACTTTATTCACTGCTGTGATATACAGGGTCGGCTGTAAAGGAAGGCGAACTTCTCTCAACTATAACATGTACTGCGTCTGTGCATATCATGAACCAATCACGGTCAATCATGTTAGATTACCAATAGGAGAACATCTTAATGACACGTCATTTGACTATGTTGCTAAGCAACCACACTAATATTCTGTGCGAACATTACAGCAGGGAATCGGTTATTTGTGAGTCTGTTCAGTGTTGATTGTTATGGAAACCTGGCTTCACCCTTTTGTCTCTGATGCTGAAGTTGAGCTAACTAGCTAGTGAGCTAACTATGCTAACATTAGCATAGCTCCCTCAGAGCTCTACGACTTCATCATGCTGCTGGGGGGGACGCACCCTGGAGGACCTTCACCATGGTTTGGAAATTAAATCAGGCCTGTTTCAAGAAGTTTGTGCAATATGTGCAGTGTCCCATGAAAAAATTTGATTTCCTCACACATTGCCTCATGTACAATAGCCTAAACAAAAAGTGGTTCTGCCTGCACTAAAACCTACTTCTGATGCACTAATGAGGGCTCCGGGACTGAAAGGCAGATATGACAAGATAGTTCATAATCCATCTATATATTTACATTTTAAATAAGGTTATTTATTTTATTTTGCAGGAATTTACTACAGTTTTGCCCACTATTTTATTTTGTACTTGAAAGTTCTCTGCTTTTGAAAGTTGCAGAGAGGAAAAACAAACAAGGCTTATGAAAAGAATGTTGTTGCTTTCCTCTCACAATGATCTGATAACTTTTAAAAAGGTGTTCTACCTGTATTGTGACCTACCTAGCTTATTATATTCATTAACAAGAAGTACAAGATAAAGAGTGACTCTTTTTACTGTTTACTTTTAATTCCCCAGAGGCTTAATGCTTCTCTGTATGTTTTCGCAGGCTACATGAAATATTGTAAGACAGTAAAATACTCTGCTTGAAAGTCATAAAGTCATTGTTGTTATTGTATTGGGACCAATTTTAAAGGAAAACGTTTTATATATGTTTTAAATTAATTGGTCAATTAATCAGTAATCTGTATTTTTTTCTGCCAAATATCAGTATCAGCTTAAAAAAAGTCCATATTGGTCGGGCCCTAACTCTTAACTAATTTTATATTTCTAACATTTTTTTTCTCATGCGTGCTGCTGACCTCTTGACCAGGTAACCCTTGAAAAAGATCTTGATCTCAATGGATCTTTCATCTGGTTAAACAATGGTTAAATTTAAAAAAAAAAAAAGAAGAAGAAGAAGAAGAAGAAGAAGAGCTGAGGCTAACGCGGTCCTGGAGTGACTGCTCACGTTTATCATCAAGCTAACATAGCATTCATCATATATTTGGACAAACAAACAAAGGATACCTCTACAAATACAGCATGAAGGTTTGTTGTCTTCAGTGTCAGCCCTTCTTCCAAAGTCACTTTTGACATTATATGCAGTCAACGTCAATCGTCTAGTCTGTCAAGTCGCGGCATGATTTTTAGCTCAGCCGTTGCCTAATCTGTGGTCTAATGTGACATAGAGAAAACTGTTCAGAAAAATCATGTAGTCTGACCTTGGCATTCCCCTTTTGGAGTTAGGGTTTGAAGATGCTGAAGGGACCTCAGGAGTGGCACACACTGAAGAAGCCACATTTTGCCCCAAAGCTGTTTAGACCAGAGGCTCTGCACAAGAGAAGGCCTTCTTGATAGGGCTCAGGTTGGATGAAACGACTTCCCAGCGATCACTCAGTCGACTTGGCAGTGTCGAGGTGAGGAGGCAGTGTAACAAGAGCATTAATACACCAGAGAAGAGAAATGAAGCTGAGCTGAACTTCAAAGACAACACCTTACAGCCGCCTCAGTTGTCGACTGATGCAACTTCGAGAGCTTGTGTGTTCAGCTCTGTCCACACAGCCTCTGCCAGCTGTCTGCTAACTGCACTCAAAGTCCTAAAAACATCAAATTATTGCATAAGAGTAAGAGCTTGTATAACATAAACATTAAGTATTTATCCCCTAACAATATGCACAAGCCCTGCAGATTTTTCAGCCCATTATTTGTCTTCGTTTTAGGATCTAGATCATTTTTCATCACAGCTGTTTGAGATGTACAGTGTGCATTTACATGTTTCATGTTTGATAAATTTTCATATAAGAGAGTGGATGTATCACCACTGAAAGGAGCTTTATTTACAAGTGTTAGATATGCAGAAGCCAATTCATCAGTGTGAGCACATAATCATTCCTTTTCATGCATCTAGTCTTTTGATGTTTTTTCTGCAGAAGTTGGAGCCCACTGTGAATGCCCTGAAGTGCAAACACAGAAACAAATTAGGACACATGACAAAAAAAACTACAACTGCTCTGAGAGCACAGACCTCTGCCAAAGAATTTCTGACACTGTCAGCCGAGTTATTAAGGAAAATATAGAAAACTGCCATATTGCGCAATGTTGACATATTCAAAAAAAAAAAAATTCTAGATCCACTTTAGGATTACCACTAAAATGTAATCAGTTCTTCTCTGTGCCATGTTAACACTCCCTGGTAGTGTTTTATTTTAAACAATAGAACTTTTCGATTGATTTTGCGAGCAGTCAAACTATCAGAAAAACACAGGAAAATCAGAACCTCCTTAACCGAGGCAACAAACAAATAAATACATCCCCACACCAATAAGAAACACGAAGAGAGGAAAACTAAGTAATAACATAGAAAAAAAATAAATGGTTAAAAAAATATTAAATAAAAAAGCCGCATAACAATTAGGAAAGCACAATACAATTAAAACACAATAACAACCCCAAAACAGAGACAAATAAACCTTAAACAATTTAGGTGACATAAATTTCAAATAAAACAAGAAAAAACTCAAACACAGTTATGAAAATTCTGCAAAGAACCGAAACAAACGGCAGATATGAAGTAAATGCAGAATACAAAAGTGTAAAGTTTGCATGTTCTTCCCGTGCATGCGTGAGTTCTCTCCGGGCACTCTGGCTTCTGCCCACAGACTAAAAACATGCTCATTAGGTTAAATGGTCATGATAGATAGATAGATAGATAGATAGATAGATAGATAGATATATAGATAGATAGATAGATAGATAGATAGATAGATAGATAGATAGATAGATAGATAGATAGATAGATAGATAGAGCCCTTTATACTTGCCCTATATATTTGTGTGTGCATAGGCATGTGTGTGGGTGTGTGTGTTTTGCACTTCCTGACCACCAAATTCATCTTTCCAAATAAACGTCATTTCTCTCTGATCCTATTTACCCTTTGACAAATTCCAACTCCCATCGTCTTGGACAGCAGAGGTTTCATCCTAATCCCACTGAGCACAATGTGATCTGTTATTGATGAAGAACAGACTTTGCAAAGTTTGATTTATTTGTTGTCTCAGTTTTAAT
This sequence comes from Scarus forsteni, assembly GCA_036419115.1. NCBI lineage: Eukaryota > Metazoa > Chordata > Actinopteri > Labriformes > Labridae > Scarus > Scarus forsteni. The sequence continues at coordinate 10,828,022 of JAZDUH010000182.1, read as the reverse complement.
GAGACCAAAACCAAACTTTGGGGCTGATAAATCATCACAGTGCAGGGTGGGATGTGAATCTACACAGCAGGATCAGAAGTTTTTAAAGCAGATTTCCCACAGAAAAATGTTCTGCTCAAAACTTCAACATACAAAGACCTAAAGTTTCTAACTTCAAGAGATACAAAGGACTTGTTATTTGCACCTAAAACATTCTGATGGAGTGAACACGATCACTCAGGCAACAGTCATGTCACCACCTCTGGAGCTTTGCTGCCATCTGGTGCTTTACGCTGGTCATTCAGTTAGAGACTGAGGGGAGGTGGTAAGAATCAAACTTCAAGACCTGAACACCAGTCTGTATGCATCTGTAAAACAATACTTGTAAAATAAATAAGATAACAAGGATAAGAATAAGAATAAGAATGAATTCTGAACTCTATTTAATGTCCTAGAAAGATGTCTGACAGAATAAAAAACTTTTTAGAGGTTGAAGCAGAACATGGTAGTAGGATCAAATGTCTGTATTTTGATTTTTGATTTAACACTCAGAGCCCAATGTTACCTTTAGGGGTGGCCCCACGTAATTATTTAAATTTATTTTCTAATTGACAATATGTCTGACATTTATCTTAAGTACTAATTTCTAGCATGATACGACAACCGAGCTTTTCCCCTATATACATTTTAGGGGCATAATGTTTTAAATGGAATGTGAATAACAGTTCAATAACCCTTCAACAGCTGCAGCCAATCCCTTCTCCCTTTGTTTTTGTCTTTATTTTTTTTTGCTATTGCTCACTGTTATATGTTTCTCTGTCCTACGGCACATGTAACTTTGGACTATGTGTATTTAGTACGTCCCTATTTGGTGAACAGGTTCTTGTGGAAGGAGGAGGGAACGTTAATATATGAATATTCCTGTTATAATTATGTTTTCTTGTTTGTACCTTACAAGTTCTTTGTATATCTGAATTTCAAATCGAATGAGTTGGATAAAAATGGCATACGAGTAGCTGATATGCTAAAAAAAAATAATTCTAATTCTTCTTTAATTCGTGAGTAATTAAATTTAAAAAACATATTGCAGTTAGAGTAGAAAATTATAGAAAAATAATCTGATTTCATGGACATTTTCTAACCGGTAAACTTTTAGGAGACCAGGGGCCTTGTGAGACTTTATTTTCCTTTCAGCACACAGCACTAAGATAAATTCCATAAAAAATAATGTTAATGCTCATCATTGACATGCCCTGTTGGTCCAAGAAAAGGGTTCCTTTCTGTTATTTTGATATGAAAAACAAGTAATCTTCTTTGCTTATCATAAATTGATAGAGTGCAATCCATTCAGATAGATGAAGAGTAAATAATCTTAAATTGTATTTTTGCTTAGAAATAAAAATGACAGATTATGACAAGAAAAAAAAGAAAACAATGGGGGGGGGGGGATATCACTAAATTATGAACATGGCAGTTTTCTGAAGCATTCATTTTAAAGTTACAACACACTTGGTGTTACTTTTTTTAATAAGAGTTTGAAGTTGTTGAAGGTTTATACTTCATTAAGTCATGACTCCTGTAGGTGTTAATTATAGTGTTGAAACCTACCACAATTCTTCCACTGGTTGGTGGTCCTTGCATTCATTAATGCACTTATTAACACCTTGAATAATGAAAAAAAAAAAAAGCCCCTGTGTGCTTTGCGATGGAGTTTTCTTAGTGTTCTTCTTATCACCCAGTCCAAGTGAAGTTATTTTAGACCCGCTCCTCGACATTATTTTTAATGTGTATTTGTAAATAGTAACAAATTACTCAAAAGTGACAGCCCATTGGGTGTTACATGTAGCTGTGCTTTAAAATAAAAACATATCAGTTTTGCTATTTATTCATTTTCCCTCTACATTTAGTTAAACTTTTTTAACACTCTTAGTTTTGGACATAAACTGAAAATAGGCTACCATAGTAGAATGTAGAAACAGCTTCACATGAAAAATAGACAAACACTAATAAGCAGTAACTGTAAATATAAGTAAATTTCCACCCTGATCACTTTGAGGCTAAGATCAATCCACAAACTCCCGTTAGTGCTGTGAAATTTTAGTGCAGAAGGAGTTTCAATTTAACTGTCAATAAAATTTTAATTACGTGAACAAGCTTCTATAAAAATAAAGAAACGTGAAATTTCTTAAATAACAATAGCCGAGAAATGGCACAGAGCTTTGTAGGACTTGGCAATCCTAAAACCATTTTAGGTGATTTTGGTCTTGCAGGGCAATTATTCACTGCTATTTCTTAGACAATGACACTGAACCATGCTGTGTCATCTTCATTTCGGGCTCAAACAGCACAGTAAACTGATTTTAGTCAAACTAAGGTTTCTGCAGTCTTTAGTTGTCACTGTCTCCGTTGCTGTCAGGCTGTTCTTGTGTCAAAGCATCTCACTTTTGAATCAGGTGTCAGAGTAATTAGCTTCTCTACAGGACACTGATTAATTTCAATATCCCAGCATCCTATCAGTTCACACAGTGCTGTCACCTAATCTTCATGCATGCTGGTTTCATAATTAACCTTTTGCTATCAGCTACCCAACTGCTGGCATCTTTATTCCCAATACGATAACTGGAAAATCATGACAGAAAGCCATCCTTTATCCCTCTTCTCCTTCTCATGTTATTTACATAACCCTGCTTATTTTGCATGTATCCACAGTGAGGGTTGTGCTGATAAAGCTGAAGTTTCAAAATCCACACTGCAGCTGCATTTCTCTTAAAATCTGTAGTATATAACACACACTTTTCATTTACTGAACTGTAAGCCTATCGGTTTAACTTCTGCCTTCAAAAAAGCTAAAAACACTATTAATCCACTATATTTTCAGTGCATCTGCATGACAGTGGCTCAAGTTACTTCACTTATTCTTGATGCAGGTCAGCTATAAATGTTACTGTTATGAAAATGGTCTGGTGGCATCAACCATGGCTGCAGAGTTGTCATAAGTTTCAGGGATGACTCAAGTACTTCAAATCCAATGTTTAAAGAATTATCCATGTACAATACACAACAAAGCTCTGTGCCATTTTTATTAAAATATTGCCTGTTTTTTTTCATTAGTTTTATAAAAGCATGTGAAAGTAACCAATGTGAACTTGATTCATAAAATTGTATTAAATTAAAGTCCCAAAGCACTAACAAAAGTTTATGGATTGATCTTCACCTCAAAGTGATAAGGGTAGAAATTTACTTTGCATTTAGTTATTTTATTGCTTATTAGTGTTTTTCATGGATTTTCATGTGACGCTGTTTATACATTCTACTAGGGTATTTTCAGTTTATGTCCAAAACTATGAGTGTTACAAAAATGTAACTAAATGTATATCAATCTTGGAGAAAAAAAAAAACTCATTTGTGGTGGCTACATTACATGGTTCAATGTTATCTTAAACTGGAACATCTGGTCTGACTCACTGACAGGCATGTTACATGAGTGTACTCTGAATGAGTAAGTCAATAGTGAAATGTGGTACTTTGAATTAAAACTTGCAAAGATTCATTTGAAGTTTTACTTGAGCTTGAGGAAAACTTAGGGAAGACTGTCAGTCAGATGAGTCAAGAACCCTTCCTACCCTGTGAGTAACCATCAAGTGTGAAGGTTAATCAAAACCAACTTTAGGACCATGTGCAAAGTGTTGCATGTTACCCATGGATAGTGTTTTGTTTACAATAACTGAACAGCAACAGCAGCATTAAGTTGGACAAAAAGAACATTTATTTGTAAAGTCAAATCATTCCATCTTTTCCAGCCTCCCACGGTTCCCTTAGGTCATCTGAGGGGTGGAGACAACTAGTCCAGCTGTAAGACAAAAAGGTAACAAGGTTTTACTTCACTAAAATACAAAGGCAATAGTAGACAATCACAACATCACAACTAAAGCACTGTTTTGTCTGTTAATACAGCACATGACATGATGTATGTGCTGTGCTTCGTCTTTCCATTCACCGTCCTGGTAACACCCATCTGTCAACACCTCTGTACACACAACCCATCCAACCATCAGAGTCCAACGAAACTCACCTTGACAAAACCGATGTCTTTGGCGTACTGCCTGAAGCACTGACGGCACATGTTGAGTCCGTATTTACGGATCAGACCGTGTCTGTTCGAGCATACCCGGCTGGAAAGAGAGAAAAAACTCATTAGCTGCCTTAAACTGACAGAATTAAATACTTTTAAACTGACTTCACAGCTTTATTCACACCATCATTTAACTATCAGAGCCGGAAGTACACAAACCCCGCAGTCACCTCACCCGCACCCTTTACCGTGAGCAAAACTGAAGGCACACAGTATTAATACTGCTACTTATCACTTGTTAAGTTATCACCAAACAATATCACTTTTAAAAGGCATTATAGTCGTGAGCGGTTAACTTCACTCTTTTGCTAGTCGGCGCATCCCGCTCCGCCATATTGTCTGAGCAGCAGCGTCCATGCGGTGGATGTTAGTTCATCTTTTCTCACGCACTGACACAAGAAACGTCACAAAAACAAAACGCTTCGGTGCTCACGTCGATAATTCACATAATAAAAATAAGACTGACCAGGATCGGGATCCCTGTCCGAATTTTCTGGGGTGACTCCAATAGAGCTGCTGATGGCCCATCTTGTCTCGTTCGCTCGAGCGTCGGAAAGGAAGAAAGAGGGGCGCGCGTGCGCAGAAGAAGCGTTCAGGGACCTGGACATCCGGCTGCGGAGGCGCAGGGTGGTGCCCCCCAGCGGTGAGGAGGACTGCCCACAACAAACGACGAGTTAGGTGAAATTACAAAGTTAGACCCGAGGCTGCATACATTTGATAAGTAATTAAGACAATGTGGGGAAAAAAAACACGTAACAGATAAATTTACTAGAGTTGTTCTGCTCTGTATCTCTCCAGTCATGTATCAGATTGAACCATTTATACATGACAATGTAATAGAGAGAGTGCATGTTAGGGCTGGACTATGCATTGACCCATTGAGATAGCAGCACATTTCCGAATGTCATATAAAGCAGGGCAAAATATGTTTATATCACTTTATATGTTCAGTGCCAGGGACTGTTCCAGCAATGTAAGGGCTAAGTCTTCGCTTTCTAAATAATTGTGTCTGTTCATGCATAGGGCATTTGTTTTTGCTATATTGTGTGTTTGTATTTCTTCTTGTTAATTCTAGCCCAGTCCCCACAGTTACTCTACAAACTAACCGTCTACAAATAATATATATAATATATTATCTCTCTTCCAATATAGCATAATACATTCATGTTTTATTGAATATCAATATGGGCTTTTGCCTGGAAATTGATCATTTTTTATTCTCCAACAACAATAATAATAATAGTAATAATACTTTTTTTTTTATTATTGTTGTTGTTGTTGTTCTTCTTCTTCTTCTTCACCATATTGTTATATTATTATTATTATTATTATTATTATTACTACTGCTACTACTACTACTACTATAATTATTATTATTACTATTTTTGTTATTATTATTATTGTTAAAAATGCTTAAAATATCTGTGCTACTGCTTATCACTGACAAAGTGATGAACGTTGTCATAAATGTTCTCCAATGCTTCACTTGCTGCGAGCAAGCCCCTTTGTCTCAGTACTCTTTCAACATGCTGTAAAAGTGTTAGACGTGTGCTTAGCGCAGTAAGATCTCAACCATCACTGTTTTTGAGTTTTCTTTTTGTGAAAACTCATTTATTACTCAGAGGTATTGGCTCCTTCTGCATCTGTGTGTAGCTTAACTCCCCTGCTTGTTCTTTAAATTGTCATCACCTAAAAAAAAAGCAAAATATATATTATTAGGCCTGTTCCTTCTGTTGTTTTAATTATTGGTATTTTTATTACAAGTTCCACTTATAACAATAATGTCTAAGATAGTAATAATAATATGAATGATTATAATAGGTATATTTTGGTTGTTTGTTCTGTCTATGGCTATTTTCATTTGAATTGGGAAATAGCCCCATAAAACACAGCAGATTATCATGACTGTTTAACCATATTTTCCCATTTAGTGCCATTTCACCAAAAACAGCCTGCAGGGTGCTGCAGAGTCTCTGGATTTCATCCCAGCACCTCTTATATTTAATAGTGAGACAGCCTAGTCCTCCCAACAGATCCTCTAACATTGTACACAGTCACTGCAGTAGTCCAAAGTTGAATTGTCTGTTTCTACTTAAGACATTGTAATAATTTTTGGTATTTTAAGTTATTCCTACGGTGGCCCTGAAGGTCAATGCGAACATTTCAAAATAGGCAAAAACATTTATGAATGCGCAAAAACATTAAAGGATACGCAAAAACATTTAAGAATGCACAAAATCATGTCACACTACACAAAAACATTTATGAATGCGCAAAAACATTTAAGAATGCGCATTTATAAATGTTTTTGCGTATTCTTAAATGTTTTTGCACATTTATAAATGTTTTTGTGTACTGTGAAATGTTTTTGCACATTCTTAAATGTTTTTGCGTATTCTTAAATGTTTTCGAGCATTCATAAATGTTTTTGCGCATTTATAAATGTTTTTGTGTATTGTGAAATGTTTTTGCACATTCTTAAATGTTTTTGCGTATTCTTAAATGTTTTTGAGCATTCGTAAATGTTTTTGTGCATTCTTAAATGTTTTTGCACATTCTTAAATGTTTTTGCGTATTCTCAAATGTTTTTGAGCATTCGTAAATGTTTTTGTGCATTCTTAAATGTTTTTGCATATTCTTAAATGTTTTTGCGCATTCATAAATGTTTTTGCCTATTTTGAAATGTTTATTCTCATTGACCTTCAGTGCCACCATATATTCCTCTATGCTCCCCCTTATGGACATGCATAGAGGAATATCTATAAAAACATTTTAAACATTTCAAATAAACAAAAACATCTAAAACATAAAATGTTTTTAAAAAATTCATAAATGTTTTTGCCTATTTGGAAATGTTTTTGTGTATTTTGAAATGTTTTTGTGTATTATGACATGTTTTTGTGCATTCATAAATATTTTTGTGCATTCTTAAATGTTTTTGCCTATTTTGAAATGTTTTTGTGTATTTTAAAATGTTTATTCACATTGACCTTCAGGGCCACCGTATATCCCTCTATGCATGTCCATAAAGGTGGACCCAGAGCTTATACAACAGTTTACACACTCATACCAGTTGTCAAAGATGGGTTAAAAGTTCAAAATGTTTTGAAACTTTGCTGTTAACTAATCCAAAGATGTTATATGCCTGTCTGTTTATTCTCCCGGCCTGTAAGCAGTGCAGTTGGATAAATTATTAAATCCTAATAGCGCTAATGCTTTCTTTAATTTCCTGTTCACATATTGTTAAGTGCTGCCGTTGTATTTAAAGGCACAGTGAGCCCAGTGTCCGCCTATGACAGAGCAGAGAAACAGTGTCATCGGCGGGGGGGAAATGATATTTTTATTTGTGGAGAGTCGGCTGCCCCCCGCTGGAACAGTGCATTGTGGGACAGCGGCAGGCAGTGGTTCCGTATTTGGGTTTTTTTCTTTTTTTTTACAGCTAGCTGGTAGTTGCGTCTCCATGCAGCCTGCTGGAGGAAATGGAGGAAAATGGGACGCCGCCGTTTTGATGTTTTACAGTGAAAGGACTGCACTGCTGTCCCAGATTTAGGTAAATGCTCTTAACATGGAGGTTCTGGTTCGACATGGAGGCTGTTGTTGTTGCTGAAGAGGTTTGCTCTGGACTGGCTGCTCGTAAGTTGTTAGCCGCAAATGCTAACTTACTGCTAGCATTTGCAGGATGCTGCCTGTCAGGAAACACCGAGGCTGCGACGATCAATGTTTTAATATCAGTGAGAGCCTTTTTTTATCGTCCCATATGTTAAGTCTGAAGATGTACATCATTATATGTGTTTAAGCTGTCTGTGGGTATGTCTGTGTGGCTGACAGAGAAACTAACGTCAACGCTACGAGGCTGTAAGAGAAAGGTTTGATGATTAGGAACAAAACACGGAAGACATTGTGTGACTTAAGCCTGAGCAAATGTAGAGCAAACAGCATCAAATAACAGAGCTGCCCTGAGCTGCAGGATCTACCACTTCACTGGATCTGAGAGCCAGGCAGAGATACAGGGATGAAAACTCACATATCATAACACAGATATGGTTTTAGCCATCAAAAGACTATTGCTCTTTATTATGTCTGTTAAACAACATCAGGGATTGGCAACTTTTATTTTTAACAGGGCCATATTGAATTTATTCCACTCTCTAGAGAGCCATATGCTTGCAACTTGTCCAATACTTTTAATAAGACCTACGCATAAGTAACATTTCACATTTTATTAAACTTAATTTAAGTAAGAGTAAACATATTCAAGTCAAATGTAAACACTGATGTTAAATGTATGATGCTAATCAAAGTATAAATGTTATCCAAGCTTTTTCAGTACAGTGTTTTTGTAGGACGCACAGTATTATCAATATGATATCAACAAGTAAGTACTGCCGAAGCTGAATATTGGTCCACCTATCAACATTCTCTGTCTCTTTTTGACTCATATACTTTCATTAAGATTGTTGAGCATGTTTTGAGTATCTTAAACTGAGTGTATAATCCAAAATAGAGCACATTTTCTGTTGGTGGGTATATTGTATTGTGTATTAGCTTTTAAAAGGATAGATGAAGCTTCATTTTACTGTTACTTTCAAAAATACACTTTACATCTGACGTAGCTGTAATTAAAGTTAAACTTCTTTCTGTTATCTCTGCATTGGTATGGATATCTGCCACAATATTTTTTTTAATATTTAAATATAATATTATGTATCCTAAATGTTTATTGTATTTAACTGGGATGGTAATTGAGAATTGCATCATTTGCTGTCATGATTAACAACTGCCTCATCAGTTCCTCCCATTAAGTTCTAAAAGTCCTAAAATAAAAATTTTATGTTCTATGTTCTATAAAGAAACAAACGGTCCAAATTCAGCAAATAAGTTGACAAGTAATTTAAGGGAATAGGAGAGAGAAATGGTTTAGTGTGACTTCATTTGACACGATATGAAGCCAGCGACCTGCTGTGAAAACTTTTGTTATTTCAAGTTATTGTGTAAGTACCAGCAGTACAGCATGGCGTCATATATCAGGGCTGCAATGTTTAATTTTTAGTGCTGACTGAGAAAACCTGCTCAGGCTTTCTTTTACAACAGAAAAATCTCAGGATTCAGCAAAGGAATAAATGTAAATTAATGGTTCTGTTACCAGTGAAATTATCTCAATCCATCTTCTTTGTATTAGATAATATTTTTTTTTATCTGGTGGTTTACTGATTTATTTTACTCAGCATGGAAGGACAGTAACTCATCTTTAGAGCAGCTATAGGTAAAAGTCAGTGACCACTTATGTGTCAAAAAGAAGTGTTGTCAGACTAAACATGAAAAGAAGTGCACATTACTGGCTTTCTGTCGATACTTCTGAAGTCTTTTGGCTGATATAGCTTCATATAAACAACCTTTTTTCTTAATAGAGAACACTAAGCCTCTCCTGTACCTGTGTTGAGCCGTTACTGTTACTATAGACTATTTGAATAAGTATTTAACTCAACCATATTTGATGAATAATGTTTATTTTATATATATATAAACATTAGATAATACATAATGTAGAGCAAGGTTGGTAAACATTACCACAGAAGCATGCATGTTTGAGTAAAGTGATGATATAACCAAAGAGGGCAAACTTCAGAACATGTTGTTCAGATTGAGACAGAGAGGCATCTGTGTTTGATTGAGCTTTGTTTTCAACTTACATTTGATTAAGTCCCACATCAACCACTTTGTAGGTGTGAGTCCTCTGTTAAAAACAGTTACTGTGGACATGGGGGGAGCAGAGTGTCTGCATGGTTTGTTGGTGTCAGCAGTGTGTTCTCTGTTGTAGATATCCCATATCTCTGCTGACTTTACTTTTTGTTATCACTGTAGTTTTTGCTGGCTGCAGGTTAAGCTTCAGTGATCAATTAATCATTCTGTTTCCACATGTATTCCATACATATTTGTTGTTGTTTGTTGATTAACAACAGTTAGATGAAGTTATTCACAGTCATTCATCTGTTTAGAGAATAGTGCATCAGAGGCAGCACTGTAAAAGTTCAAATAAACTTTATGATTAGACACATGAAATTAAAACGTTATATCCACAACAGTATCTTGCTAAGTTTGAACTTTTTGCTTTACTGGTTAAGATGAGCTTTATGTCTTCAGTCTGTAAGCCTGTTTGTAAGTTTTTTATTTGAATTCTGTAGTAAGTGATGATCAAAATGTCCAAAGTTTTAGCCAATTGCACAGATTTTTGTGAAGCTATTAATGTGTATATGAAATGAATCAAATGTTCATAATAAAACATTGGGAAGCAGACCAACATTGACCATAACGATGATGATATCAGTCAGATTTTCACTGCTGTTTACCAGTTTATGTTGCATTTACATGACATTTTGCTGTTTGCTCTCACCACAAATGCACAGCTAAATTCTGCTAAGCCTTGACCATTCAACATGACCACACCATTGATAAACGCATCCACGTTACCCACCATCATGAAGGACTTCATTAACAAACAGTAACGCAAACATATTGGAATACAGCACGCAGTAAACTGGCAAAACCTAAAGGCTAGATTTATTTTCTTCAGGATATAATGCTCTTACCGTGATTATTTTGATGATTTCATAGCATTATTTTTTCAACCCAAGCCTTCAGCTGTTGCCTTTGTTTGTTAACCAATAATTCATGCAGCAGTTGGAGTCGAAAGAAGGTTCTTACACCCTTTAGTTTGGCATACAGCTCCTTCTAATTTCTGTTTTTGTCAGACTGTGAAGGGGATGGTTTATCTGACAAAATGTGCTTTCAAAATGATTCATATGTTCTCCTAAAATTTCTGACTTTCACTCTTGACTCTTCAATTGCAATGAAAATATGAATAATTCATGTTAAAATATGTCAACCTGATTGCTCAGCCCTGGTTGCTGTGATTCACCTAACTTTACCTTTCATATCTCCTTCAGGTGGTTAATGCACACTGCTACCCTGCTGCCTCCCAGCAACCGTAATGCCTTATGGGAAATCTATCCGCCATCAATGACATTCCAGCGGGGTCCATGTTTACAACAACAGATCATTCTGCCAACAATTAGCCTCACTGCAGCTTCTTTTTGAACAAGGCTACTCTCTCTGCAAAGCACACCACCCCGCTTCAAGCCTTTGCGTTTTTTTTGTGTTTCACTTCTATCAATTTTCTCTCCAACCAAGAGGCCGACCCCCTATCATGAGATTCCGAATCTACAAGAGGAAGGTGGTGATACTGACTCTGGTGGTTGTTATCTGTGGCCTCGCTTTCTGGAGCAGCGGGAGGCAGAGGAAGAGCGAAAGTGGAGCATTCCCCAAGGAGGTGGAGACTGTAAGGAGAAGCAGCAGCATAAGCAGCAGCAGCAGTAGCATTAACAATCATATCCAGGTGCAAGCTACACCTGCGGCAAGCCGGCCACCTGCCCCACCTCCTGTTATAAAAACAAATGATACAAACCAGGACAAAGCTAAGGACAAAGAAAAGATACCCAAGCCCGAGGTAGATAACACCACTCTAGTCTACCGGGGTATCGTCTTCCAGCTCAACTTTGACCAGACAATAAGAAATGCAGAGAAGTTTAAGGTGGCCCGGCAGAAGGATGATCTGGTTGTGGTCGTTCAAGTCCATAACCGGCCGGACTACCTTAAGCTGCTAGTGGACAGTCTGCGGAAGGCCAGAGGTGTGGAGAACATACTGCTGATATTCAGCCATGACTTCTGGTCCCCGGAGATAAACAAAGTGGTGGCCTCTGTCGACTTCTGTCAGGTCCTTCAGATATTTTTCCCCTTCAGCATCCAGCTGTACCCACAAGAGTTCCCAGGACATGACCCCAGGGACTGCCCCAGAGACATTCCTAAAAAAGACGCCTTAAAGCTCGGCTGCATCAACGCAGAGTACCCTGACTCGTTTGGCCACTACCGCGAGGCCAAGTTCTCCCAGACCAAGCACCACTGGTGGTGGAAGCTGCACTTTGTCTGGGAGCGAGTACAGGCTGTGAAGGATCACAAAGGTCTGGTACTGCTGATTGAGGAGGACCACTACATGTCCCCCGACTTTATCCATCTTTTAAAGCTCATGTCAGCTTTGAAAAGAGAGCAGTGCACCGACTGCGACATCCTCTCGTTGGGGAGCTACAGCCACATCGGTTACTCCAGCAAAGCCAACAAGGTGGAGGTGAAGGCATGGAAGTCCACTGAGCACAACATGGGGATGGCCCTGAGCCGAGACACGTACCAGAAGCTCATCCAGTGCACCGACACCTTCTGCACGTACGACGACTACAACTGGGACTGGTCCTTGCAGCACCTGACGGTGTCCTGCCTGCCCTCCTATTGGAAGGTAATGGTGAGCGAGGCGCCCAGGATCTTCCACGCCGGAGACTGTGGCATGCACCACAAGAAGACCTCCTGCATGCCTGTCAGCCAGAAAACCAAGATCGAGAACATCCTTCAGAGCAGCGGGAACCAGCTGTTCCCAAAGAACCTCCTGATCACCAAGAGACTGCCGGCCAACGGGGCAGGAGGGGTGGCACCGCACGTGAAAAATGGGGGCTGGGGAGATATCAGGGACCATGAACTCTGCAAGAGTTATGTGCGATTACAGTGACCTTAATTACTATAATTCTATATTATTGTCTCTTTTGCATCCTCTATAAAGAAAAAGCCTTTTCAAAGTAAATCTCTATGGACTATTCTTCATATTGCCTGTTTTATCGGACTGTTCTAAATAAAGACGAATGTTGGATTTTTGGCTTCTTTAACACAAGTATGTCTTTACAATTAATTATTTGAATGAAACCTTTAAATGAAGTCTGCAATGTTTTGTATGTTATTAACAACAATCCACTAAACTATATTTGCAGTGGTGTTTTCTCTTGGAAAGCTAAAGAGTGGTGCAGGGATGATGTATTTTTGTAGGCATTGAGCTGGTTCCCTTTACAAAAAGCATTTGATATTTTTCCACAGGTTGATGGACTAACTCAAAAATAGTTCTTGTAAAAAAAATCATGAAATGTGCATAGTCTTTCACAAGTGAACAGTACTGTCGCAGTTTCTAAAGCATAAGTTTAAAGTTAAAACCTAGTGCCAGGCAATATAAACTACAATATGGCTGACTGACTTTAACATCAGTATTTCTAAACTTCAAACTTTTACACTGCACTCTTAACACTTTTATAACATACTGTATGTTGTGTGACCTGATCGCGTTAGTGGTTAGGCGTCTCACATCAAGACAACAAACTCCTTTGCCCTGGTAGTTAACAACTTTCCAGCAGCTGCATATTGTAAGATGTGTTCAAATCACAAACGGGGCTTTACCAGATGTATTCCATGTCAGAAAGAAAATATATTAAAATCTGACGGGCAAGAAATGTTTCCCTGGCTTTTCACTTTAGAGAGGTTGACAGGCAGGTGTAGACTCTCTGTTTTAACACGCTAGGTTTTATTGTCTGAAAGAAGGACAGTTGTTTAAATTGGATGCACCAAATCGTAGTCTACATCACACTGCTACAGAGCCCTGTTTCAGAAAGAAACCCAAACAGATGCAACTCGTGAATTAAGCAAAAAAACATGCCCAATTTTTCTTTGAGTTAAAACCTAAGTAAAATCAGGGGTTCTGATTCTATAAAATAGTCAGAATATTACTTCCTTTTTAACCCCCCTGTTATGTTGTGGGTCAAATTGACCTGTTTTGAAGATCGAGGAAAAATAGTTTAAAGTATTTTTTTAGCATGAAACTTCTTCTGCTTGCCTTAATTAGTGTAATCAACATACAAAATGAAATTGGTTCATCTCACATATTTGCAACCATCCCCTGCGTGTTTATACCACATAGATACTGTTCGGGTTAATTTGACCCAGCAGTCAAAGTGAAGGTGAAAGGGTGTCAGAAAAGTGAGACTATTTCTTTCTTTCTTTGCAACTGTGAGACATAGGAACACCATTGCACTAAACATTGATAGAATAGTTAGTAATTGAGTTAGTAATGAATTGCTTGGGAGGATTTTTTTGGTTTTGGACATCTTTTGGATAAATAAACATGCACCGGTCAAATTGACCCGGGAACATCATTGCTGTTCCTGACAAATGAACACAACAGGAGGGTTAAAGTAAAAATCTAAAACTCTAACTGAAAGTGACAGCAGATTGTGATTGTGATACTATCTAGGGATGGGAATAGATAACCAATTCCAGTTGAGAATCGTTAGCAGCTCCATCAAAGTATTGAAATCATGATTCTTTTTGCAAATCAATTCCCTTATCAATTCATTCCATTGACATGGTTCAGCAGCGGTCAGAATTGTGGCTTAAATTTTTACAAAAAGTGAGTAGAAACACTAGAAACTTGCAGACGCAGTAATCTGTGCTATGACGTGTTTAACATTGTTGCCACTGACAATCCACAAGCGAATATTTACCCACACAGAAAGTCTGCAGGAGTCAGTAAGGGAATCGCTGAAGAATTGGATCGATTAGCAGGATCGTTAGTAGCGCTGGTATATGAAGTCTTATTCACCCAACAGGAGAATTACTGATCCAACACACTGAAGTCTCATGACCGGCATGTTAACCATGGATGTTTATCTTGGCAGCCATTTCATGGGAAGGCTTCACTGAATTTGGCGACACAAATATGGTCTCAGGTAAAGGTTGAAGCCCAAAAAGCCTGTGCTGCAGTGTTTATCCTCAAACCCTAACTGCCAGTAATATAGTTTTTGACATCTGACCAAAAACACATTCAGAAATCTGAGATGAGGGGACTAAATTTGCAAGAATATTGATTCATTTTTACGTCTGATGACTTCTTTCTGCACCACTCTGTTAGTTTGGTTACTTCGAATAAACATTTTTTGGTGATACTGTGGGATGAACAGGCAAGTGCTCATCACGGCTGTCATGGATTTGGCGAATCTGTGGATTTAGCGATCCCACAGTGCATGCATAATTGATTTGAAGATATTTTTATCACATAAAACTGCTGAGATCAAAGAAGATCCTTAGAGACACCTTGTCCCATTTTAACCATCTCCTTAGCTTCAACAGGTTTTTTTTAGAGTGTGCAAAGCCTCTCAGTACTCCTGTGGCTGCAGAAAAGATGTCACCTCAGGTACACGGCATTCATGAGCAGAACAAAGATATTTAAGTTATGAGGAGCATAAATAATAGACACCGAGTGTGTTTGGTCGGGGTAGTGTATTGAGTTTACTTTGTTGCAATGCATCACTCTCCTGCATCAGGCACAGTGAGGATAACTCAGCCACCTGTGTCTGTCTGCAGTGATTTTACTTCACAGATTAATGCCCACAGTGCACATGGTGCAGTCCCAAGACACTGATACAACTTTCTCATTCCTGTTGTTGCTATTGAAGGTGCATTTACATTTTAAGTGCTTGGACCAGTGCTCAGTATTGATGGTTTCCGCTGAGCCCAAGCTCAGTGGCTCCTCTGAAGGCTGCATTGATCGCCCCTCCCCCCCCTAACAGCGATGTTTAACAATCACATCTGCACAGTGTTCAAAAATGTGGAGTATCTGCAGAGTTATCGCTGACCAACACACCTTAAAGTTCTGTTGAAACACTCTGCTGGGGGGCTTTCTGGGAACATAGAAT
This sequence comes from Scarus forsteni, assembly GCA_036419115.1. Taxonomy (NCBI): domain Eukaryota; kingdom Metazoa; phylum Chordata; class Actinopteri; order Labriformes; family Labridae; genus Scarus; species Scarus forsteni. Next base: position 10,812,296 of record JAZDUH010000182.1, on the reverse strand, counting down.
TCCTAAATGTTTTCGTGAATTAAACATTAAGTACTAAATGTTAGACTAAGCACAGTGGCTGATAAAGACTTAAGATTGATCAGTGCTGGTGGATCAGACTGCAGCATCTCTGCAGGAGAACAAGTCTTTTTTATCTTAATTATGTGCAGTTAAATTCTTAATGCTCTGCAAAGACGTGTGATTCTGGGGCCGCTGTGCTGAGGCCTTGTGCAGCTGTTCCCTCAGCGGACTCTAGATTATTGGGTTTACATCTCAGGGGATGAAGAGCTCAGAATAGAATTGAGAATAGGAGGAAGTGGCACTCTGCTCTGGATTCTCTTTGGCTTTTAATGAACTTGTACTGGAGCCATGAAAGTGGTACGTACCATTTCCCCTGAAAAAAATGGATCAGAGTGAGCAGGGCTGAGCAATATATCAAGGTTTTAAGGTATAACTTACAGAGGAAAGATCCTCACATCTTTCCATCTTTCAGTTTATTTTTTCAAAATAATTTAACTATCCTCTTTAATATGTACAACAAGAGGCGCTAAGAGTTAAATGTATATTTACCCAAGATCATCTCTATGAAAGGTTAGCCCAAGAGTAGAAGTGGTGTTAGCCCTTTGACTCCCAGCTCAACTGTTTGGTAGAGGTAGATAAATTCAGAAATGTCTAATATGTTGAAAAAATAAGTCACTGTTTTTTTAGGATACAGAAAAAAACTGCAAACAAAACAAAATAACTGATATTCTCTTTGTTTGGAATTTAAAGGTTCAAAAAGCAAAAAGTTATTACAATTAACATAATTCTTACGTTAAATACTGAACCACTTACTGATATGATGATTTATTAATGTAAAATCTGTTATTCGTCTAAACGTTTTAGTGTATCAAACACAGTATCATCTATTTTAAGTTTTTTTAATTGCTACTTTATTTACACATGTTTTTGCCTTTTCTGATGGATGATATCCCAAATATTTGTGCATTTTTTGTCATCACATTACCAAATATTTTTTTGTTTAAACCTTTAAATCCCACACCAAGGAAATGTCTGACATTTGGCTTATTCATAGTTTTCTCTGTTCCCTGAAATGTTGACAGAATCATATCTTTGATTTGCTTTGTTTAATTTTTAAAACATCAAATGTCCCTGACTTTATTGATGACCTCTGCCAAACAGTTGATCTGGTAGTTAAAGGGTTAATATCATCAGTATTATTTTGTAATTTTGATAGTTATGATGCTCAGATACATAATTTAAGTTCCTAATACCTAAAACTGGGCCACCTCTTGTTGTAAATGATCGAAACTTGCAGGCACATCCCTGCACACTTTTCAAATTGTGCAAAAATATTAGCAAATTAGGAGAAGCAAGTAGAGCCCTCACTCCTCAACTCCCTCTTTCCAAATGTTTGAGTTGTATATTGTACAGCCTTGTTAACTGTTACTGGGTTAGAAAGAATCTGTTGTTGCTGGCCTCGCTCCCTCGCATTCGTAACAAATGAAGATAACTTGGTTTTTAGCTGTATTTATTTATATTTAGTTTATCATACTATGTTAAAAAGGTCTCAGTGAGAGAATAAAGACTACAGTAGGTTATAGGAAGACAACTTAAAAAAATTGTACGAGTCTTAACTGATTTGAAACATTTCTGGTGAATGGCATTAGTTATGTCATCCAACATTGGCTGCTGGCATCAACATGTTTTTTTGGTGTCACTAAAGTTTCCAAAACACAGAATATTGTCCGTGTTTAAATGTTTTCCTGTAGCTTTAAGTTTAATTAATTTTTAAGTAATTTTCAGTGTTTAGATCCCATTTTACCACAATGCACCACAACAGACCGAGCCAACCTGAGGACTGCCCTCTGCTGCTTCGTAAGAAGGATCTCTAGTTCTGACTGACAGGCCATTGAACCAATTAGAGAGCCAGCAACGGGTCCATCAAGACTTCCTCTTCTTTGTTAAATACGTTGAGTAAGATTGTCAAGTTTGGGCACCATCAGTGTATTTATTTATCTATTATCTGGAGCCTATCCCAGTTGACCCTGGGACAGGCAGGATACAACCTCAATCAGTCAATTGCAGGGCCACAGAGAGACATTCATAATCACACTGATACCTAAGGGCAAATAACAGTCAACAATCAACCTATGGAGTATGCTTTAGGTCTGTGAGAGGAAGCCAGAATACCCGTGCATGCACTGGAGAACATACAAACTCCACACAGTAAGGCCCTGACCAACACAGAATTGAGCCAGCAACCCTCTTGCTGTGAGGCATGCGCACTACCTGCTGCACCGCTATTCACAATTGATTTTTTAAATTTTTTTCAAGACAAATCACATCACATTGGATCAGTCCCAGTCCATTCATGTAGTTATTCATTTATCTTTTTCCATCCATCCATCCTTAACTTTATCTATTGGTGCATTGCCTCCCCGTTTACCTACCTCTATCCCTTTCCTTCGACCTATCCATCAATCTCCTTGGATTTTATCTCCTCCATCCATCAATTTATATGTATCCTTTTATTCATCATAGTCAATTCATCCATCTTGCCTGAAACTGCTGAACCATTATGTAACTGTGTGCCAACCAGGCAGCACCTCTGGGCTATCAATACAGGTCCATGTGGAAGTGCCAAAAGCTGCAGTACCTTAAGTGTCCACTTGGGGCTGTCTGCAGAAAAATGACACCCCAATGATTGTGTGCGGGGCAAAGATGTTTTTACCGCTATAATACACATCTTTCTAGCCTGGTTCAAAAAGCAGCTTCAGTCTAAAACTATAACACATCTACACGCTGTCACTATGAAGGAGGTGGATTATGCTCGTTTTTTATTTCTTGAGGATTTATTCAGGATTTCCGGTTTTGGAAATGCTGCATTGCTATTGGCCAGATGACCTGAAGTCCCACCTCAGTACGTGGAACTAAAGTTCAGTTGAGACTTGTACAGTATAGCATGGGAGGGTATCAACAGCGGTCCATTGGCTCCCATGGCTTTTCCCATCTCTTTCACAGTCTGTGATGTCATCTTTAAATCTTTATATAAAAGCAAATTATTTATATCAAGATCCAAAATGGCATCATGTAGAGACAAAGGTCAGTGACCAAAAACTTTGTGTTGTTGTTCTTACCTATCAGTCATACCGAACAGCAACAGGATGCTGGTTTGACTCCTTCAGTTGATCGGGGGCCTTTCTGTAAGAAGTTAACAGTTCTCTCCAGGAACTCTGGTTTCCTCCATCAAAACAGAAACATGCTTGTCAGGTTAATTGGTCACTCTATATTGCCTTTAGCTATGAGTGTGTGTGTTAATGGTTGTCTGTCTCCACATGTTGGCCCTGTGATTTGCTTGCAACCAGTGAGGTTATATATATAGTATAAATATAGGCATTGAAGTATTTCACAAGTAAGGACCACACCATCAACAGGATGAATGTGACAATTATTTATAACGTATAGTGGATAATAAGCAACATAGCAGATACATGAAGTCAATAACATTTTAGGAAACTTCTTGGGAATCTGCTGTAGCTCCCAGGCACTATGAACCCCCTTTAAAAGGCCCTATGGAAAGAAGAAAGTTTAAGGAAGGGAGTAGGAGGGAGGGGTGCATCTAGTGTGTGAAACAAAGGGAGGAAATGATCCGGTTAGAATTTATAGGAACACAGGAAGAGGCATGGTTGAGGTGTGATCCTGCTCCTGAAATTCTGTTTTTAGCTTCACTTAATGTTTGTATCCTGGAGAATATGTAGCCAAGATAAGAGTACAAAACAGTAATACTAAACATATGGTTAATTTATGGTTAATCAAAACATGTGTTGAATATTGATTAGTCTTTACAGCTAAATGTTTTTACTGATTTTTCTATCGTACAAATGCTTTTCTGAGTTTAACTAAGGCACACTACTATACTGTCATCAGAGGAATTGTATCATAGGGACAATAGAACGTTTGGCTTCCTCTGTTGAGTTGTGTTATCCTTAGATTTGAACAATGTCTGGGGCTTTCATCATAAATATTAAAGTGATATTCTTTTTTTATTTTCATGTGATTTTTAATGCAAAATGTGGCAAAGGGAAGCCATTGAATTATTTAATAAAACGGTTTCCAGTTGGCTCACAAACACTTTAAAAGGTTCAAATGAAGAACAACGATACCCTAAATGGACAATGTGTCCCAGGAGGTATAGAGCATAAACTGGTAAATAAATGTGATTGCCCTGAAATTAAAAAAAATGTGTTATTGTGCCCATTACATCAGTGAAAAGACATAATACACGTCAGTTTTAGGGTAATATTTGTACTTTTCAATCCAACAGACCCACTCTAGACTGCCAGCATGACTCCAAACAGCAAGTCACTTTGCAAACTTGGCTTCCTTTCCTCAGCCCATTTCTTGTTTTTACTTGGTGACACTTTTGCTACACTGTGAATGCTGCACATTCTTTATGCCTACATACCCCTGAGAGTCTATATTAATCATTCATATCGTCGCACACATTTGCAAGGTAAACAAAACTCTGGGTCAATATATGGAAGCCTGCAGACGAGGGAACTGCATCTGCGAGAAGATGATTAAGGCAGGACTGATCAGAAGCAATGGGATTCTCTCTCAATTTATTGAATTTCTATCAAGTGGGACCTATTTCCCTGAGGATGCAAGATGAATGTAGCTGTTTTCAAAGCTCCCATTGTGTGCTTTCAATGCTATTCAAATAGCCTGTTAGTACAAAAAAGACTGTGCTAGTTTTGTACGAAGAATAAATTTGGTTAAATTAAAGAAATACACAATAAAAAGATTGTTTGGTTTGTCCGTCAGTGTGAAGTTTTCTCTGTAAGACACCCCATCCTGATTGATCCCGGCTCAGTGTTGATGTATGCAGCTCAGAGGGGGGATCAGACAGGCAGTAAGAGCCCGTCAGGCGCTGACTGACACCCTGACAGGATGATTGGGTGTCTCCAGCCTGCTGATCACTCTCCCTTCTCTCTCCTTCTCTGTGAAGCTACACGCTGCAGGTTTAATGGCTGCCAGCACTCGTATTTCTTCTAAAAGTGACTCATAAATTATGTAAGAGCAAATTTATTCCCCACTTTGAAAATGAAATATAGATGAAGTAGTAGTAGCAAAGCATTTGTAAAGAGAGAGAGGTAAGAGGAAACACGCATAAGGCAAAACAGAGATATACATGTTATCAGATGAAAGTTCACTCTGTGGTTAAAAAGAGCTCACCAGCTTGTTTCTTCTGAATAATGCTGCCACCCACTGGCCTCATGCGGCTATGGTTAGAATCAATGCTGGGAATAAGTGTTATAGTAGGATTAGTTTTCTCTCTCTCTCTCTCTCCTATCATTTTTTAACATAATAAAAAAAATCAACATAACAAAATAAAAACAGCTCCCAATGTGCAAAACAAAAACATTGTCATTTGCATGTTCAAATTGGCGTTGGAGGAAGTCGAAACTTATCTGGTCCCACCCTTCCCCTTACACAAGCAGTCAGTAATTAACCCACTTCCGAATAATGATGATAATACTGAAAAAAATAATCACACATAAACAACTAAACCAAATAGTAATGTTCTTTATACTGTCTTATCCCATGGTTGATCACTTTTTCATAAACTGCTCAATGTTTGGACATTGTTTTAATTCATCACTCAGATCATCCCAATGTTTTACACCGACACACAAAAGCTTTTCCCCTCAGTGATAATTCCCCTCTCTCTGCTTGAACATGCCCTGAATATTTTCGGGTAGTTGATTATTTTTTGTTTTAAACATAATTTGAGCTGTTTGATATCCTGTTTGATCAGTGAATTTTAACAGCTTGACTGCAAAAACGTTGAATGTGTGTGTGATCTAAGCTGCTCTATTAATGACCCTAACTGCTCTTTTTTGGAGAATGAGTAAAGATTGGAGCGAGCTCTTGTAAGCGTTGTCGAAAACCTCAGTACAGTAGACTAAATATGGTGAAAGTGGAGAAGTGTAGAATGTAAAGTAATTTATTGTTCAGAACTTGATTTGAATTATGTAATAAGGAAATCAGTTTTGAGACTTTGGACTATAAATGTTTAATGTTCAACTTAAACCTCAAGCAGAAAAACATTAACATATTTAACAAATAGTTTTTAGTTAAACATTACCTTAAGTTTTTGAGGCATCATCCTCAGACTTTAACCCTTAAAAGTCCACTATAATTCAGGAATAAACTGATCACATTTGGAGATCAAGGGTCAAAGTCATTATGTTCATTCCTAGATGAAATATGATACTGTATCTCAAACACAATTAAAAATAATTTGTCAAAACTAGAACAAATCTCCGTCATTATGACAATATCATGATGATTCACATGGATCTAGTGTTACATGGTAATGTGGCTTCTGGAGAAGCAGAGTCAGTGCTTGTATGTGTCTGTGGTGTTGGCTCTGACTTACTGGCTTGGTAGCCTACTTGCAGTCAGGTGGTCCATCTGGAGTGGATCTTTTTGATTTTCTTCGGATGAATATTTCTGTTGTTTTTTGTTTTTTTCTCGATCCAACACCCTAATAGGTATCTGAGATCATGACATAAGTCTTATTCCAAAGACAGGTTTCTATAATTGCATCATAAGACTAGAGTGTTTACATGGGCACAAATAAACTTGTGAATATCTGAAATCTATGGTAACCAGATTACACAAGCGGTAATGTAAATTTCATAATCCAATAAACTTTTACAGATAACGGACATTATCAAACAATTAGAAATTGGATAAACCATGTTAGCTTTTTCCCCGTGTATGTAAAGTGCCTTTTTTTTTTTTTTTTTTTTTTTACATTTTGATGGGCCTTTTTGCCTTTATGAGAGAGAGACAGCGGGAGTCAATAAATAGATGAGAGCAGAGCAGAGGGAAAGGCAGCATGGGAAATGGGTGGTAAGGATGGGCACGGGTGTAAGCCACTCAGAAACCTGCAACCCCATCATATGTAAACTGCTTTATTTAATTTTCCTCCACTTGATTACATCTGCACCTGAGAAAAATGAAGAAGGGGAAGAGTAAGATGAAACAGAAAACATGGTGAGCAAACTTGAGTGTGTGAAGCTGAAATTACTAAAATGCTATAAAATAAAGGGCAAAAATGTGTTTAACATAGCAATAAACATGGTCAAGGGGAGGTTTGTAAGAAGCGCAGAACAGATTTGGAGCCTTCAAAAATGACTTTAATACTAATCCAAGAGAAAAAAAAACAACAGAAAGTTAGAAAAGAAGTAAAACACCAGCAACAACTGCGCTGCTTCATGTCATGAAATTGAGAAGAATGGTTCAAAGAACTGAAAGAATCATGTAAAGAGGTTTTCCTGTAAATATTTGATCAGCAAAGTAAATGTAATCACATTAAATTAGACTGTTACCATTACCAGAATATTCCCAGTCACTGAATATGTGTGCATGTAAACGTTCTCATAATTTGACACTGTGCTTTCAAAAGATAACGAAACAAAGAGAGCGCAGACAAGAGGTAAGTCTACCTATAGCAGTGCTGGGGTTTCTCATATGAGAGAGAGAGCACATTTAATATTGTAGAAATCAGTGATTGATTTCATATTCTCGATGCAGGGCAAAGCAGTTTAAAGGCAGAAATCCAGGTGACTGTCTTTGTTCGAATGTAATGATAATACAAGTTGTTTTGTAAAGATGTGTTTTTTTGCAAAGCAATGCTTAAATTCTTTTATTACACCATGACATCATGTCATACTACCAGGTATTAATGCTTTCTCAGCATTTACATTGTATTGTTTAATTACATTGCCAAACCAAATATAATTTTGCACAGGTGAAATGAGAGTATATGTAATAGGCCCCCGTAAAGGGATACGCTGTATAGATAATGGATAGAAGAAAATAATTCTTACAGAGGGAATTGCGCAATACTGAAAACAACAACAGCCTAATTGATCTTAACTTAAATCTCACCCTTTACTAAGCAAATACTCACAGTTTGGGGTTTTGGATCAGTACCTGGGATAGTTCATCAAAGTGGAAGGGAGCCCAGACACAAGTGTGGTGATACTCCTGCCCAGACTCGCCAAGCCCTGCCTCAGGTGGGGCTGTGACCACTCTCAGGTGGAGGACACACTATTTATAGCAACTGTCTTCGACAAACCAAAGCTAAATAACGCTTGAAGAAACTGCTTTACAAAATGTTCTTTTTTTGATCACACTGCCTGACTCATCTGTGCTGCAAACACACATTTAATGACAGTAGTGATTCATTACCTAAAGCACTGAGTGTAACGGTCATGAATGCTTTTGATTGTCAAGTCATCAGTTGAAAAAAAAAGTCAAATAACAAATACATAGAAAACCTGGTGTGAATAATTTTTTGAAATAAACACAAAATCAATTTTAATGTATTGGGAAAGTGCTTTGGTGGCAGTAGCTCAGTTTGTAAGGGCTTGGGCTAGAGACCGACGGGTGGCCGGCACAAGTCCTGCCCTGATCATGTTTGGAAGTTGGTTTGGTAGCTGGAGAAATGCCAGCTGACTCCCTAACCCTTCTCCAAAAAACCTGTTCAGTAGTGCTTCTTCAGGAGCACCAAGCCATCACTCTGACATCTCTCCGTTCATGCAGGATCATAGGTCCTGTTTGCACGTGCATGTGTATTTCAACCTGTGTTTGTGCAGCATGTTCAACAGAGTGTAAAGAATAGAATTTCCCCATGAGGGACTATTACAGGATGTCTTTCTTTCTTGCTTGCTTTGCAGGATTTCTCTTGTACAATTCCAGTCTGCAACAGAAACTTCTCAAAATATTGCACTAGAGGGCGCCGCATGAGCTTTGTGTCCCTGCTGTCACCATGTTTGTACTGAGGTGAGAGAAAACACATGTAGACAATATTTTAAAATTAAAATCATCATATGGTTTAAGAGTTTCTACTTACTGGTATGTAACTATCACAGAGACATGAAGATGTTTTGGTACTTACCAATGCTGTTAATTAGGGGCAGCTGGGGCATAAACATTACATTTGTCATATAAGTATTTTTTTTTTCTGTTAATGATCATATGACTAAAATTGAAATAAATGTCAACTTTTTTTGCAACCAAAATGTGTCAATATCCTGTTTTAAGTTTGAAGGATCCCTACCTGAGACTGTAATGTGGAAGCCATAGTAGAAATAGAAGTGTCAGTGCGTGTGCAGATGCAGGTTTTAAGGGAGTCTCAGTAGATTAGCACTGTGTGCTGCCCAAAACATCTACAAAGACAAAACTCCCTGCAGACAATCTATAAAAGAGCATGTTTTCCTATTACAAGAGAAAACAACTTTGGAGTCCCATAAAAGCAACATTCTTTTCCTTTTTAAGCAACGCCATAGTGTCATGGGATCAAGTGATCACAGTAGACTGCAGGCCATTAAGAGGAACAGTAGAGTGACAAATACCAGCCTGATCATGAAGCAACATGTTAAGAGTTCAGTTGTTGACATATGTCTTTAGTTTCTAGTGCACTTAAATAGATCTTGTCTTTAAATTCCAGTTCCATGGCTTTTTGCAGCCTTTTGTTGAAGCTTTGAAATACTGGCAACTTAAAGCTGCAAGATTTTCTCTTATTTGACTAAAACATGACAGAGGACACTGCTCCTTCTGATTTCACATATTAAATACTAGATTACTTGAATCATTTTGAAAGACTGTACCATAGGGTTTGTACTATTTTGCCAACCTCAGTGTAAGGTAATGTTTCTAATGCAGCCCAATGCTCCTACAATACAATGAAACCCCTCATATTGATTCAGTTTCAAGCAGAGACAAACTTCTTATTAAAAGGGACAGCATTGAGGATATTGTTGTATGTACTAAACAAATTAACACAAATAAGCAGATGATCTGTCAAAGCTCTTTTAATAGGCGTCACATGGAGGAAAAGGCTCCCACTGTTAAAATCCTCAGTCGTCCTTTACGGGGGTGCTTGTAAAAACACACTCACCTCAAGCATTTATTTCATCATTAAGTGCTGACATGAGTCAGTTTGTATTCAACACAGTGTCAAATATTTGTTCACAAGTTCATCATCAGTTCAGTAATTATTACTCACAATAAAAACAGGACTCACAGAGGTCAGCCCTGTCCTCAGAACACGGTCGTCAGTCTTATTTTTGTTAGTCAGAGTGAATTCACACACGTTTATGGATGAGACTAAAGTGAGGGGAACTATGCCAACGTTAGACTTCCTGTGGTTTTTACCTGAGCTCGGAGTGATGGCTGAATTCGATCGCTGCCGCTACGCCTACCTGCCTACGTCGTAATATTAATCTGCAGCGACAGGCTAGCTAGCATTCAGCACTACCTGTTAGATAAGAGGAATTCATAGACATCTCCTATACCAAACGTTTCCTTAATAAAAATACACCTGAATTCTCTTTATGTACAACAGGAACAAAAAACAGTTTCACCTGCATATTCAAGATTCATTTTAATATTATGTATAGATTTTCTGTAGTAGAAATATCACTATTTTCTGAAATGAGCATCTTTGAACTAATGAAATAACGATCATTTCACCCATAAATCATTTAAGTACAATATTTACATATAATACAGAGGCCATTTAATCTGAAACAATATTAAAATAAATGTTTAATAGATACAAAGGTTTTCTTTTAAATTCTATTTATATTTCAACCTTGTCAAGGAGTCCTTACACACTCCAAAAATGTAAAGCAGTTCTCCTCTAACAAACTATAAGTGCAAACATTTTTTTTCCATATAAAAAACTATTATGATTGCAGCATCCAGCGTTGAGACAGAGGGCGAGAACGAGACGATCCCCCAAGTGCTTCTGAAACCTGTCCTCGAAATATTTCCACGTCCACCGTCATGAATTTCCAAAAAAGAAAAAAAAGAAAAAAAAGGGAAAAAAGTAAAACAAAAAAAAATCTGTGCAAATTCACCATAAAGTGTGATACCTCGGGTTTAAATATATGTGAAGGAAGAATTAAAGCTCCAGTCTCTCTTCAGCTCGTGTCAGGGGATCACCTACTGTAGGTAGGGACAGATGAGAGACTTGGCATTGAGGGTGTGCTGCTGCTCCAAAACAATCTTCCCTTTTTCTGGTGGACATTTGAAGAAACAGAGCATGGGCGTGTCGGAATTAAACCCCTTAAAGAAGGTTAGGTGGAGGCTTGACCACACTGCTCACAGCACATCTAGTCGTATGAGATCTACAGGCACAAAGGATTGGGTTTAGAGTTTGCTAGTTAAGACTAGATGCCACTTGATATGATCACAGATGGAAGAACAAGCCAATCAACCCCTCTGAGAAGCAGGATGATCTAAAGCTCGCACTCTTTCTCCTGACGGCAGGAAAAGGGGCTTCAGCTTTCAAAGTCAGCTGCAAACATCTGTTCTCTAAACAAGAGCAGTGAGACAAAGAGAGCGTCTGGGTGCTCGTAGTGACGAGAATGAAGGGGACACTGGAGGTCATGTGGTGTGTGACAGTGTGAGAAGAAGCGCTGCAGGGCCGTGGCCGCGGTCATCCCCCCCATCTCTGATGCATGGAGCTGTCATTAGCAGCACCTGCACTGGGGCTATACTACTGTTCCACTGGGGGAGTTGGCGGGGTTGTTTTGAGATGATAGCAATCCCTGTGGAGAGACAGATGACACACATTGATAACAAACAACAGTGTTATGTCATTGTATTCAAACAGGAAGAATAGTGAGGCCATGAGGTTTACTGTCGCACAAGGTGTGCAATTAACCACCAAAATGCTCAGGGTTTGGTTTAAATCAGGCCTGAAATAACCAAAACCTTTGGCTGCACAGTGTGGCGTTAAGATAGAAAAATGGCTGTACGCGAGACAATGGAAGATAAAGAGGTGTCACATGACAGTATCCTCGAGAGGCCTGTCACTCACCACTTTCCCGGGCCTAGCCCATGTGCAAACGAAACCCTCCTGACAGGCTGTTACCAGACAGTCCTCCAGGAAGATTAACACAGTGAGTCTCTCGTGAGCGATCTTCTTGCACACCAGCGGCTCCAGCAGCGGCACGTCCTCCATTCGCGGACACAGCGTCGTGCCTAGAGTCTTTGCAACTTCGGCTTTCGCCGCCTTAGACGAGCTGAGCTGGTTGAGCTTGTCGCTGCTCTTGCTGCTGATGTGCCCCATGCTGTGGTTCCGCTTGTGGTCCTTCTCGTGGCGTTCCTTACGCGAGTCGTGTAAGGACAGGGTGGCAAACTTGCTGACACCCGTGGCGATGAAAGCGCTGTCGATAATGCTGTTGCCCTTCGTGCTGCCACCGCTGCTGTTAGTGCTGCTGCCCGTGTGGCTGTTAGGCGTGCTGCCCCCTGGTGGGTTGGAGGCCTGGGGCAAGCTGTTGGAGCGAGGAAGAGAGCCTGGGAGGGAGTTGGCGGGGTTAGCACCGGTGCTGCTATTGCTAACATTGTCTTTACCATTGGTGCCACTAGGGTTAGTAGTGGATACAGTAGTCGTAGTAGTTGTAGCAGTAGTTTGTCCAGTGGTTGGGGGGCTTGTAGCATTCATAACATTAGTGTGAGTTCTGGTACGGGACAGAGGGAGGTGAGGGAAGAGAATGTCCTCTGTAAGGTCCCACAAACACAGCTGGGTGTCCTGACCCACTGAGCCAAACCTGTACGTTACACTAACAGGCCGACTGTCTGTAGAGTTCCTCTTAGAAAGGCGAGAGTGAGCGCTATTGGCTCTGTCTCTGCCCGCACCAAAGTGAATCTGCTCATGGAAGTCCTCATCACTGCCGCTGAACTCAGCTGGGGGGTCACCATCCTCCACGCTGGTAGTGCAATGGTCAAACGCCACCACACTCACCCATGACTTGTGTCCATGCCCCCTTGCAATTACCCTACAGTCTGAAAATGACCACACGGTCACCAGGTCGTCCTCCCCTCCCGCCACAATGTATCGTCCATCCGGGCTCCAGCAAACACACAGCAAGCCACCAAAGTAGCTCTTCATTGTCCCGTGGAGCTCTGCGGCGTCAAAGCCAAACACTCGCAGGAAGCCGTCCTGGCTGGCACAAGCCAGGAACTTGCCATCTGGAGAGAAGGCAAACTCATTGAGCGCCCCTTCTCCAACAGTCCAGCGCAGTAGGGGGTTGCGGGCAGACTTGCTCTTACACGTATGCACAGCGTAGTTCTCACCCTGCTTCAGAAGCTGGTAATGTGGAGCCGTGGTGCCACAGGTGTTTTCCACGTTGTACAAATACATGCTGCCACTGGAGTGAGCCACCAGAAACAGGCTCTCGGAGCCTGGAACCCATCGCACACACGTGACTCGGGACTTGTCTATTAGTCTCTGAGTGAGGAGGACATAAAAACAGAGAAGAGAAAAATCAGCAAGGTCATGTTTTGTTTTACAGAAGAAATGTAACTTAAAACTTCACAATCTTTTTAACACACCCTGTTTAAGAAAAGCGCTAGCACAACAAAACACCTGTTGGGAGCATTTGGATCTTAAGTTGACTGCAATGTATTGCCCTCTGCATATGTCATAATAAACATATAAAGCTGTGGTTCATTCAAGGCTGAGCATTCCTTTATGCTGCAATAAGAGCACTATAGTGAAATAAACAGGGGAAAAAGCCTTAAATGCAGAGGCCAGCTGTACTAAACAGCATTTCTCCTTTATTTTGCTATAATATATGTCACAAAATGCAACTCAGCAAGTGATTGTGTTGTATGTGAACATCTGGGAGGGGAAGCTGGCCCCTGTTTAAGAGTCAATGTCCTTTCATTTTAAAGTTAATTAACAGACATTAGAAAGTCTATACCGTATCAAATGAAGACCTATTTGAAATCTGAAAAAAGTCTTTTTCATATAAACTCATAATTAGAGAACTTTATTGGCATGAACTTGTGACGTAACAGCCAAAGCATTTCTTCACAGATGAAAACAAAATATTTTTTAAAAATGACAAAGTACAATGGAATTACTTAAATATGAGGATAAAATTAGAAGTACTGATATTAGTAAACTGAGCCAAATGATCTGGACCTCTAAAATAGACAGGGTTCTTATCACCAGGATGGCCAGATGTAAATTACTCACATTTTTTGTCTTGTTTATGCTTTAAGGTGGACTGCTGTGCATTATACTGATAGGTCAGGAGGTGTGTCATGCATTTAAATTTGCGTAAAGATCACAAACCAACCCTGTTAAAATGAAGTCAATCTCCATGTTAATGTACTGAGGCCTGGACTTTAAACTTTCACAACATTCAAACACATTAAAAGGTGAATACATACACCATTAAGGACAATCACTCAGTATCTGAAAACCAAAATGGATTTAACCTGTCTGAATGTAACAAATGCTTCAACTTAAAAGGCCAGGAATGTCAATGTTGTGCATCTCTGCCATCTCTGCATCCTTGAACTGGCCCAAAATGTTAAAATGAACATACCTCTTCATTGAAGAGTTTGCTGGTTTCCTTCTTGATGGGGTCTATAAGCTGCACCTGACCAGCTGAGAAACCCACTAGCAGGGAGACGCTCTCTGCTGTAGCGGTGAGGGGGTTGAAGTCATGACACGTGGGCTGCGTTCCTTTGTATATCCTCTTGTCTATGGGTTTGCTGAGATCGGCAGCCTAGGAGAATATGGGAAAAATAAACAAGAGTTTACTTGAGGAGGACTGTTTTGGCTGATGACTCTGCTAAAAAGACTGAGCTGTGATCTTGAGTGTCATTAACTTGACTACAAAAAGCTGTTTGCCAATCAGACATTGCCCTTGTTCTAAGCAAGTTCCTCGTGGCAAAACCTCTTACACAGACTGAGAGATGAGGAAGTGTTTCTTTTGTGAAGACTTTGATCTCTGCTGCCTGAGCTGTCCTAAACTAAAGACCTCCCTAAACAGGCTAGGTTAAATTATACCTCAGCATCGCAGTAACACTGTCAGCCTCACTCTAGACCTGGGTAGCCCTGCAACATGACCCCACAATTGTTGTGCTTTATTACACCAGGTCTGGGTGCCAGTCTACGAGCATGTCCCAGGCATGGTTTGAGTACTACAATGTGATAAAATGGCCGCAAAGGGCATCCTACATGTTTAATTATTTGGGAATATATCAACAATGTTTCCTCTTTCATGTCTTCAGATAATTGCTAAAATCGACGTCGTCTTGCCTCAAATAATTCAGCACTCATAAAATTTATTTCTTTAACTTCTCTGCTCTTTTATTATTTGTAATATTTATGAAATATTAACTTTATAGTCAACTACTGCTTGCTATTTTTTGGCTCTGCATCCTGACATTATTTTCCCTGTTTCTGTTGCACTGGTTTCCTATACACAAATTGGCAGAGAGCGTAAAAGGAATTGAAGACAAATTGTTCTAAAACATGAGCATTTTGGCAGCACTGCAGAGTGGAAAAGACACCAACACACCAGAATAAATTAACAAGATGATGCAGCCCAAGTATGGCATAGATATGCTCAAGAAGTATAACCAGGATTTAGGCTGAATTCTGTAACTGGAGTCTGAGATACTTTGTTTTCAACTTTAAGTCTTTTGAACACACTTATGGGTGAAAATGAAAATAAAACTTCAGCTAATGTAGGACTGTCTAGTCTGCTCTTCCAATTTCCCAGTGTGGAGAAAAAGGGTGAGGTTGATGACATTGTTTCTCTTTCCACTTCTGGCATTTTGTACTCTTCAGCTAATTAGATATCATAATGCATCATTTGAAGATTGCAATGCGTTTTATCAATACATGCTTCATTTCTGCATCATTATTCTATGCACTGGCTGAGAATCGGGGCCAAAAGAATCTTTGAAATGACAATTAAGACTGACTGCTATAAACTGTCTTTCCGTGACTTTGTGCAAGACTTCCATGATGTTTACTTTTTCACTCATTTGGCCACTGAAGCAGATCAGAGTTAGTCCAATAGCGAACTAGTGGAAACTAAAGAGAGAGGAAGCCTGCATGCATGTGCTTGTGAGTATGTCATCAGTCAATGGCATGTGTCTGATATGACAGACACACAGATGTGACTTCAGAATTAATCTGGACATGAGGATTGCTCAATCTAAAGCTGGGTGTCACACCCACACATCGTGAATAACCCACCAAGCCCTGAAAGACAAGCACATCCCTATAGCGGAAGCAGACTGGTAAGCTAAAGGCACACACGACATATGTGCTACCACATTACAGAGAAGCACAAACTCAAATCCAGGATGTTTTGGTTTCTTAAAGAGGTCTGTATGTATTGCTCGATATTGTAAAACCATCATCACTGTTCTCCTCAGATAAATTCCTGCTTCCAATGACTAGCCCATCAAGCAGGTGAAATGGCATACTGATCAAAAAAGAGGAAATGGAAGTGTTTAGAAAATACAGGGTGAAAGGCTAGCTTTTGTTGTGACTTCTCCTTCTATGCAGTACTATATAAGACCTGTATTTAATGCACAGAGTTTCTTTTGCTTGGATCAATAGGACATCAAACTTCTTCAGCAACAGTGGCATTATCAAAAGAACAGAATCCAAATCTAGTCTTAGATTACCAGCATCTGTTGGCGCATCAATTTTATCCATGTCCAATGAGCACCAGCAGATCTCATAATGGCCAATAATACCAATGTTAAACCAATGCATTGGTGATTCTCCTGGATAATGACATTGTCTGCAAAGTGGGCTCAAAATCTCTGTAGTTAACTGGGCCCTGAGTACCATGAGGAAGTATTGATTAACTGATCCAAGTAGAGATGTGTGTATCAATGACATAATGAGGGGCCTTGAAATAAAGAACTTAAAGGTTAATCGTAAAAATTACAAAAATGTGATGATTTTATCAGTCCACCTGCAGTATTTCTACTGACTGAACGCAATGGAGGGAAGTCTATAATATTCCAGAGTAGAATGCATTACAGTTAACAAGACAGGATAAAGCTGAAGCATGGACTACCCTGAATGGGTCATTGAAAAATGTAAAATTATTTCACTCTGAAAGATAATATATGATGATATAAACATTGATGAGTAAGTGTCTTATCAAAGCTAAGATTAGTGTTGATGGTAACATACACATTTCTTGCAACTGACACAATATTTTGAAACCAAGGAATACGATTTTCAACTATACGTCTGGAAATGAAAATATTGAGTTTTGTCAACTGCTTTAGAGAGCTTTGAGATTGCCAAAAATAAATATCAGATAGCCAGGCTGATTATCCTTAAGTCTTCTTTTGCCATATGCTGCCAAGCTGATATCACCAGAATGGAAGAAGTGACTAAACTGTACAGCTATCACTGGGTGTCTCTGACTCTTCATTTAGTTAACTTTAATGTAGCGGTTTAGGGAACAATCACATCATCAGCATGACCATCCCTGGAAAAAAAAACACCAAACATGACTCTCTGCTGTGACCTCATCCCTGTGTGCATCCAAACGGTGAGAGGATCTCATTGCATCACATCCAGAGCCTGGCAGAGGACTGCACACACACAATCATTACATCACAAGTTATACACACAAGTATGAGGCTGTCCAGTGGTTTTAAATGAGAAACACTTGGATCGGCCGTATAAACAACAACAAGCGAGATCTCCTGACAACTTCCTTTCCACTCAGCGTTATGGGCACAGAGTGTAAAGACCGAGGATAAACAAACCGGTCATGAGACATGACATGACAGACCCCTTAACACCCAATCCTGCTGACACCCTAATCACATGTAACAGCCTGTCATGGAGTGGGAGTATAAACAACTGAAGGACTCCGAAAGTGCATATTGAAGTGCTATGACAACACACTGTGGCGATGTTAGCAAAGAATGCTAATTAGCTAGTAACTTAGCTTGGTCTGCTACATGGCCTTGTCTTGACAGCCTGCGCACTTCAATAACACAAACTAAGGGAGCTGACAGGCAAACACCACCACGTTGGAAGATGTCAACCCATTCGGGTGGCTGTAGACAGCAGGGGCTTGGTCACTGCTCCCGGGATTGTTTACCTTTCTCACGCCTTTGTAGATATAAAAGTAAAGCTCCCGGCCCACATTGAAACAGATCCTGTCGCCGTTGCCGGACTGGTCGTTCACATTGACGAAGGAGACCTTGACGGGGTTCGAGCCCTGCGAATTAAAAGGCACCCTGTTCGGCCGGCTGTATTCAGAGTGAGTGAGGAGTTTGTAGACGCCTTCTCTGGTGGTGAATTGAGTTTTAATTTCGTTCATCTCCTTCCCTCCTCCCTCCGCCGCCATCTTGGAAATTGGCGTTCATCCTTGTCTGGGTCCCGGATGTTGGCGACAGCGCATGCGTTGAACTGCTGAAGTCCAGCGGCCAGGCGTGCAAAATTATAAAGTCATGTGAGACAAAAGTCGAAAATAAACAGGAGAGTAGAGAGGAATAATAACCGAGCTCCATGTAAAGTACAGCTACTTTGGTTAACATTTACCGAGGATGAACATTATGCCAAAACTATGTTCCCACGTAAAACTCCGTGAGTGAGGCATAAAAGATGGTCTGAGGGTTTTATGCATGTTAAAAATGACGATTTGTGACAGAACAAACAGTGAAGTTCAAAACTAAATAAAATCATAGTGTCATTGGTTTCAAAATTGTGATAAACTTGGCAATAATGTCGGTAATAAAATCAAAATGCCGAGAAAACTGCGGGACAAAGTGTTCACTAAAAAAATAACGTATTAAAATGGTGATAAGAAAAAAGTCAAGCAGAACAAGAGTGGCAGGTCTGACTTGAGCCTGAGCCACCCACCTGGAAGACTGTAGAATAAAATTATACAACTAAATACAAACATAAACACAAATAGCTCCTCATACATACAACAGACATTAATACAAGTTAACAAACGAAAAAACAGCCTCAAGATCAGAATGATGTCAATGTTAGAACTTCATCTAGAGAGGTTTTCCTGCACAAATTAAATGATAAAAAAAACTTACACAAAGTAAAAACCAGCCACAAGATCAGAATGATGCACATTGTGTTATTTATCATAGGCCTATGTTGTAGAATGTAAAGTGTAATAGCTGCAGCATTGTTTTTTTATTAATAAAATGTTGATCCTTAAGCTGTCTTTTTTTCACAGTGGCATTGTGGTTATAGCCAATGTGCAAAAATGGTTTTGGTTGTGGTAGTTAAAAGTTTCCAACAGCGCCCTTGACTGATGCCATATGAAATGGCTGTAAGTTCATAATTACGTTCAAACTGTTCTTATGCAAATGTTAATTTACATAAGACTTACATAATTCAAGACAGGGAATACAACACAACTCCCCAACCCCCAACTAAAGGAGACATATATTAATTACTCTTTTATTCATCACTCAGTTGTCCATATAGCATAACCTGAAAAACAAATCCAAATATAGACTCTCAAGCCCTAATTTGTGAGCTCAATGAACAATCTATTTGCCATCAGTGCACCTTTCATGAACATTGAAAGTGCTTCAGCAGAAAAAAAAAAATGTTTCTCAAGAACAACCAGACCTTTGTTTGAAAAATGTAGTGATAAAATATCAGTAAACATGAGCAGTTGCCTTACTGAACTGGAACTATACTTCCAGACGGTCTACTTTGTTTGTGTTTAATAATTGTACTAGCAAATCTAATTTACTTCTTAAGATTTCCATTAATGTCCTTACTCATATGGTAATTTTGAATAAGATTATACATTCATAACAATATATCTGAAATTAATTTATCATGGAAAAGTGATTGTGGTTGTGGTTTTTTCTACATTTACTTGTGATAGGAAAACAAAACTGATTTGTGTCCTCTTGTGGTTTTGTACCATGCCAGATTTAGTTTGCTGAATTAGTTTCAGTGTTTTACTGAAAGGCTGATTAAAAAAACCTATCCAACTAATACAAAATAAAAGAGAAGGAGGATATTGGCTGGAAAGCTTTTCATAAGATGCTGAGTTTTTAAGACAAACTAATACATTTGATACAATAAATTGAGAGAATACTGTTTGAATTAACATATTGGTGGATTTCATAATTATTTGCTTTCTGTCCTAATTTGGCCATTCAAAAGCAAGAACAAAATACCACGTCTAATGTCAAGTAGATAAAGAAAAATTATAACATGAACCACTTACGTTATAGCCTGATATGCCTAATAGATAAGATAATCCATCTGAGTTGCATTGAATTAGCAATTATGAAAAATTAAACAACTCACTATTTTTTTTGTTCTTTCATTGTTGTATGGAAATATTGATGCAGATACTGTGTTTTTATTTAACAGGATTTTCAGTACGTGTCATCAAACACAATTATTGAATATATAAACCCGAAGCAAATGCAGACTTAAAATTGAAAAACATTATAAATAAATGTATGGGGGCAGATATATCCATATGAGTGACCACCACCATTGGCTAATCATTCCAGAAACACCAATTCTACCATGAAATCCTAAATTTATCACAGCCTTGCAAACAGATTGACACAACTGCCTCTCAGCTTCAAAAATATCTCCTTACAGTGATTGCGACAGTTCTCCACGTTTCTCCGCTCAGCCTCTTGTAGTGTCTGGTGTTACCCAGAACATTTCAATTACATAACAGAGGCAGGGCAAGTGTAGTACACTGCCATCATCTGGTCAGCTGAAGGACTTGTAGTCCACAGTGGCCTTTGGAATTCTGGTCTTCAACGGTCACAGGGTTTGCTCATCTTCTATTGGTCTGTTTTGTTTTTTAAATAAACTTTAATGTGTATCAAATTCTAAACTGCAGAGGGTTTAATCGAGAAAGTGCGCCCAGACTCCTCAAGTACATCCCTTCTTCTTTGGCTCTTTTTCATTTCTGTTTGTGAATACCTCAGAGTTTTGTGGGAAACTTGTGATTGTACGTACTCTTTTTGCAACAAACATGAGAATGCTTTAAGTTCAGGTTTGACTACAACAAGACAGTTCAAAGAACAAAGTTTTACAGTTTTACAGTGTTTTACATTGTTCATTAAGGATGCTACACATAACAACTAATCATCATCATACCTGTTCTCCCCTCAGGTCATACTGGCTCTTTTATTTCAACCAGTTTCTGAATATATAGGGATACATATATTTATGCACACTGGAAACTATCTGTGCTGTTTCAAATTCTACAAACCCTTATATTTTAGAGCATGATATTTAAATAGTAGTGTGCATTTTGCTTGGTTGATTTGCCTCTAATTATCATTGCTTAGTCGTGTATGGAACTGGGCATCAATCAGTCAATCAATCAGATAAGTCATAAAGGTGCAACTCAACATGTATAAACATTTTTTAAAATAATTCAAGTAACTGTTTTCTTATTAATGGTTGAAAAGGCAGTAACAAAGGTCAGGGGTACCATATGGGTGAGAAAAGTGCAATTCAAAGAGCCTATGACTAACAAGCAGACAATTGCCGAAGTCCCTCCGATCCGAGTCCCAAGCAAGTCTCGAGTCATTTGATCCGAGTCTCATGCAAGTTCCAAGTTTTTTCTGTAGTGGGCAAGTCGAGTTGAGTTGAGTCACAGGCTTTGCAAAATCAAGTCAAGTCAAGTCACAGGTTATGACAGGTCAATCCCTCACCGTTGTTCCCCAGTCCACCCAAAAAGCACTCTGATTTTCATCTTGAAGAGAGAAACCTTATCTTCCCGACCATACAACACACATGCATCCTCTTAACTAATGTTAGCTTTGCTAGCTTCATACTGACCACAGGTCGGGCTAACGTTCCTGCCATATTGACCTATGGCAGGAACACTAGCTACCTGGCTAACATTTGCAGGCTTCACTTACTTGGCCTCATGTTCATTCATTCATTCATTTATTTATTTAAGTTAGGACAATGCATATTAATCAACATATCAGCAAAACTTCAATGTAAATATGCCGGAGTTAGCACAATAGCTAGTTTACATCCGCAGTCCTAAGGCAGGTAAGGACAGTTACCTGCCTTAGGACTGCGTCCTCAGGTGGCAGATAAAGTTTGATGTTTTGCCCTCTTTTTATCTTACCGAAGCATTGCCGGTTGTGCACTTGGCGTGTCCTCGTTTTCCATCTGATTGAAATTCTTTATATGTTAAGAAAATAACTTTGGGCACAGAAGACAAAGCGGTTGCCAAATCGAACCCCTCGTCCCGCGCACCCTGCCCACTGATCATCACTGGAGCAGAAGCAGGTGTGTGGTAGGAACCTATGTGCATAGTACTGTGTTGTGTGCAGGAGAATTATAGGTGACGGACAAGTGTACTGTGAATGGAGCATCAATAAAGTGAACCTAAAAGGAAAGAGCGGCGTATATCTCCTGTGAGGCTCTTCATATAAAGCCTGACTGCGTACAGTTTTCCAAATCATGTTGTCTCAAGTCAGGTCGAGTCTGGAGACATTTTCTCTCGAGTCCGAGTCGAGTCTCGAGTTTTCACCTCCCAAGTCCGAGTCGAGTTGCAAGTCGTCTCATTAGTGGCTCAAGTCGCCTCGAGTCCCTATGATTCGAGTCCAATTGTCTGCTAACAAGGGCCTTAAAATGTTAAAATATTTGTTTAACATAGTTTTTCCATATTAAGCTATCAACCATCTCCATGATAGACCTTTCTTCTTCTTTTTTGGATTTTTAATGTTTAATTGTAAAACTGTAACACTTTAAAATGTATATCTCAAACCGGATAGATGCTAAAATGGTCACAATGCAAGAAAAGTGTCTTTCTATTTAAAGTATGTTACATTAATTTTCAAAACTGTTTTGCTGCATCTAGATAGAGTGACATAGTTGCATTCATCTGCGAACAAGTAAAGATTGACAGGAGAGTAATTGTGTAACTTTTAGAGAGAAGTTTGCCTGAGTAAAATACAGAGGGTTCTTAGTAATCTATTGTTTTTTGGGATCTTTCATGGGCCCATAGTTCATGGTGATGATGGTACAGTTTTGTGAAGTGAAGTAGCAACAACTATGTGAAGTGTCAGAGATGGAGAGATCATTCTAATATTAACATTAGCTACTGTAATGGAAATGAAATGGAGAGAATAGATATAGTAATTATAGCATCTGAAGCTGGGCAGCTCTATAACTTAAACAGATCTGATGATGGGTATAAATGTTTATTGATGCTGATGTTTGTTTTAGGAGTAGATGCAGTGGAATCTGCCCAACAGCCTAAAACATAGACAACTTTTCAGAACCCCCATAATTCAGAATTACATAAAAGCTGCTTGTGCATGGAGCCCCCATGGCAAATGTGTGTAGAGTGTGTGTCCATGAGGCACCAAGACAGCAGCTGATAGTGGAGGGCCTGCACAGCTGTGACGCTTTCAGGAACCTAACAGCTAAACAAGCTATCAGGAAAGCTCTTGCTGTGATTGACAGGCACTCCTTGTGACTCTGAAGCCCTATAAGGGCACATAAACTTTAGGGCACTGGGTGTCTCTCCCACAACCCCCCTTCCCGGCTTTTCCAAACCCCCCCCACCCAACTGAAACTGTAGTGAGAGTATCTTCTGGAAGCTTCTGAATGGGAGCTTCGAGAAACCACCCCTTGAGTATAAAAAGCCACCGGCACAACGTGAGGTCTGCGCACAGCCAGAAGATACTCTTCTTAGAAAACTACTGCCTGCAAGAGTGGCAGAGAGAAGACTCAGAAAGAAGACAAGCTCAGTCATACATTTGACAACTTTCTTCAAGAAGCAACTTTAGAAAAAGATTTCACTCAAGGTAAGACACTTTAGATCTATACCTGGTATTATTGAAAGTCTTGAATTTAGATGGAAAACTAGCAAAGAATCAAGAGAATGGTGTGTGCACTGGCAGAACAGAAAGCTACGATCTGGAAAATGTATTTCTTTGAAACTTGTGATTTAAAATGTGTCAGAAAAGCCTCTCTGCAATGACTGACGTTACAGAGCACATGGCAAGCAGGGTGACCCTGCTCTAAAAGAAATGGCGGATGAGCAGAGAGACTTGTTGGCACAAACAGCTGATACAGCAGTTACCCATTATTGGTGAAAAGAATTAATAAAAACATCATAGTACTTTGGCCTGTTTTAAATGCAAGTGAATCCTTTTTACATTAGTATTCATGGCCTATTTTAACCCCTACTGTGTAAGGAAATGAAATGCCATTGCAAAAGAACATGCTTTTCATTTAGAAAAAAATGAAAAATGCCAAATGGTTCAACTTGGTTCAGTTTGTCTTACATCTTTGATTTTTCAGCTGCTACTCCTTCCTTTGACATGAAGGCGTTAAATGACACATGGTAAAGCGCTGGGGGGTTGGTGCAAGCATCAGAACTCCACCCAGTTACCAAATGGCGATGGTTTGATTGACAGAGGGAACATGTGTTCATCCACCTTCAGCTAATGCTAACCTCTTCAGGCCATGTGACAGTCTTTCATCCAACATATACAGAAAGACGCAAAAACAATTTAATGAATGTGCTTCAGTTTAGGGCAGATAAAATTGTTTAAACTACTTCTGGAGATTTTTTTTAAGATTAAAAACATCTTCTTTTCCTTAGATGCCTGAGAACGCTGGACACGTCATGGAGGAGGAAGTGGAGACCTTTGCTTTCCAGGCTGAGATTGCTCAGCTGATGTCCCTCATTATCAACACCTTCTACTCAAACAAAGAGATCTTCCTTAGAGAGCTCATCTCCAACTCGTCTGATGTAAGAAAAAATCCTCATCATCACGAAATCCTCTTTATTAAATGTAGACTGCAGGGTTGGGAGATTGAGACTAAGTCATCTTTTGATGTTTTTAAGGACAATGGTGATAAAAACTGGAAACAGTCTGATGATTTTTAATGAGAAATAACAAAAGGGAGACATTTTTAAGTTGAATCCACATGGGCCATAAGAAAATGTTACACAGGATCTTTTGGTGCTGCAGAAGGCCAACATGTACACGACAAAGGACAAAAAATATTCCTATTGTTGAAATAAAGACAGTAATATACATAAAGGATTATCTTTGGATAATAAGTAAGTAGTTTACTGAGCATTAGAAATGTCTGTTTTTTAATAAATTACTTTAACATTACATCTATCAGTGGCTAAATAAGGTTAAAAGGAAACAAGTAATTTGTTTTCACAATAATAGATATTTCTGATACTCAGATACTAAATGCGACTTTGTCATCTTTTTGCTAGTTTTAAAGGACAAACATTATAGAAGATTAAAGTCTTTGATATTTATAGCCTCAAAAATGACTAAAACTTAAGAGGCCACCAATGACACTTTAAATCCAAAGTCACAACAGCAGAAAAATAGAGCCCTGTCTATTTAAACAAATAAATGTATGTCTAGTAATGAAACACAATCATTGTATTCATCCTATTTAATACATATTTTCTAATAACACTTTGGCATTCATTTAAATGTTAAGTGGATTTGTTTTACAAGTACTTGGAGGTTTCTTTTGTCCTACTTGTACATTTTGCATTTTCATAGCGTGTACCCTTTTGTCTCATTTTAATGTTCTGTCTTTTGCACAGTAATAAAGAAATAAAATGCTTACAAAAATTATCATTTCATCATTGTCTTTCAACTTCAACAAGTGTCAAATTAAAGTATGAGAATCCACTTTCATAGTAATGAATGTTGCAGTATTGTAGTCATCGGTCCTTCCTTGTGTGCAAAAACTGTTCATTTAACAAACTTGTCTCTTCCTAACAGGCCTTGGACAAGATCAGATACGAGAGCTTGACAGATCCCACCAGACTGGAGTCCTGCAAAGACATGAAGATTGAAATCACGCCTGACCTCGTCTCTCGCACTCTGACCCTGATCGACACTGGTATTGGCATGACAAAAGCTGACCTGATCAACAATCTGGGCACAATTGCCAAGTCTGGCACCAAGGCATTCATGGAGGCTCTGCAGGCTGGAGCCGACATCTCCATGATCGGTCAGTTTGGTGTGGGTTTCTACTCTGCTTACCTGGTGGCTGAGAAGGTGACTGTCATTACTAAGCACAATGATGATGAGCAGTACATTTGGGAATCTGCAGCTGGAGGCTCCTTTACTGTCAAACCAGACAGCGGTAAGTCTGATTCCCACTACATATATGTGTACCTCTATGTAATGAGTTCTACAATGCTGATCTTGATTTTTATTCATGTTTTATTTAGGAGAGTCTATTGGCAGAGGCACAAAGGTGATCCTTCATCTCAAGGAAGATCAGACCGAGTACTGTGAGGAGAAGCGCATCAAGGAAGTTGTTAAGAAACACTCACAGTTCATTGGCTATCCCATTACACTTTATGTAAGTTCCTTTTGCCATGACAGATTTCTTTAACCTCACTTTAGAGCGAGGACAGTAGGATTCTTACAACACGGCCTCTTTCATTAATTTCAGGTGGAGAAGACAAGGGAGAAGGAGGTGGATATGGATGATGGAGAGAAGGTTGAAGAGGTTGAGAAAGAGGCTGCTGAGGACAAAGACAAACCCAAAATTGAGGATGTTGGCTCTGATGAGGATGAAGATTCGAAGGATGGTAAGAACAAGAGGAAGAAGAAGGTCAAGGAGAAGTACATCGATGCCCAGGAGTTGAACAAGACCAAGCCTATCTGGACCCGTAACCCTGATGACATCACAAACGAGGAGTACGGAGAGTTTTACAAGAGTCTCACCAATGACTGGGAGGACCACCTGGCAGTGAAGGTAGGATCTACAAACATACCTCTTGTAAACTTTTACATGGTTTTTAAGATCATAGTTTCTGACATTACTCTCGTGTCTGCAGCATTTCTCTGTAGAGGGTCAGCTGGAGTTCCGTGCCCTGCTTTTTGTGCCAAGAAGAGCTGCATTTGACCTCTTTGAGAACAAGAAGAAGAGAAACAACATCAAGCTGTACGTGCGCAGAGTCTTCATCATGGACAACTGCGAGGAGCTCATCCCAGAGTACCTCAGTGAGTGAAACAACACTTGTCATTCGAACCTTTGAGCCCTTATTGTTCTTATAATTGTGTTCTAAATCTACCTCTCTATTCAGACTTCATCAAGGGTGTGGTGGACTCTGAGGATCTGCCCCTGAACATCTCCAGAGAGATGCTGCAGCAGAGCAAGATCCTGAAGGTGATCCGCAAGAACCTGGTCAAGAAGTGCCTGGAGCTGTTCACTGAGCTCTCTGAGGATAAGGACAACTACAAGAAATACTACGAGCAGTTCTCCAAGAACATCAAGGTAGGTTGACTGATCTCGACAATCAAATGATTGTATACCAGTTGTTATATATATTCCTGTTCAGTAACACATCTTTCATGTTTTAGCTTGGAATCCATGAAGACTCTCAGAACAGAAAGAAGCTGTCTGAGCTGCTGCGATACTACACCTCAGCCTCTGGAGATGAGATGGTTTCTCTGAAGGACTACGTTTCACGCATGAAGGACAACCAGAAACATATCTACTACATCACAGGTTGGCTTTTCAGCTTGAACAGTTATCATTTTTATAGGTCACATATTGAGCAAAACACACTTTTTATGCTTTCCTACAAAACATGTGTCCTCGTCGTCTTTATAAACCCCAGACACAAGAGAAAAACACCTTCTCTTGCTTGCCCCACCTTTAAAAACATGTGTGCTCAAAGACTCAGTTTGAAAAATTTCCCCAATAGCATGCCTCTTCACAAATATAGCACACACTCCTGGAGCCAGTTATTTGGTCAGCCCACACCCAGTCTTAGTGGAAAGTACTGTCTATACAACCACAGGAAACATTCAAGGACAGTGATAAAGCCACCTATTCCATCAGAGGGGCGTGGTCAGACATGGTTCAGGACTTACACCTAAACAGACTGTTCTGTGCAGGGCTAGGACAGAGGGGTTTATAAGCATGCTAAAATCTTTAAGTTAACTTCCATAAAGAAACTTAAAAATGGTTTATTAACATCTGGAACCATTGTGAACTTGTTGGTGTAAGATATGTGACCTATAATATTTTTGAAAAGTGGTTTATGTGGAACTTTGGTTGGCTTATTTATCTAACCTTATCTTTCCCAGGTGAGACCAAAGACCAGGTGGCTAACTCTGCCTTCGTGGAGCGCCTTCGCAAAGCCGGCCTGGAGGTCATTTACATGATCGAGCCCATCGATGAGTACTGTGTCCAGCAGCTGAAGGAGTATGATGGCAAGAACCTGGTGTCAGTAACAAAGGAGGGTCTGGAGCTGCCTGAGGATGAAGATGAGAAGAAGAAGCAGGAAGAGCTCAAAACTAAATTTGAAAACCTGTGCAAGATCATGAAGGATATCCTTGACAAGAAGATTGAGAAGGTGAGAACAGGAAACTATTCTGATGTAACACATGTTTGGCAGGTATGGTGTTCATTTTTAGATCTCAACACTAACACTTCAATTGTTGTTGCCAGGTTGTCGTGTCCAACCGTTTGGTTGCTTCCCCATGCTGCATCGTCACCAGCACCTACGGCTGGACAGCAAACATGGAGAGGATCATGAAGTCTCAGGCTCTCAGAGACAACTCCACCATGGGCTACATGACCGCTAAGAAGCACCTGGAAATCAACCCATTGCACCCTATTATTGAGACCTTGAGAGAGAAGGCAGAGGCAGACAAAAATGACAAGGCTGTTAAGGACTTGGTCATCCTCCTTTTCGAGACTGCCCTGCTGTCTTCAGGATTCACACTGGAGGACCCACAGACACATGCCAACCGCATCTACAGAATGATCAAGCTGGGTCTTGGTAAGTTTTCTGATGGATGACATGTCTCAAAATACTCACGCTATTATGAAAAAATCTGATTATTGTTGCTAATGAATCTTTTCTCATTGATAGGCATTGATGATGATGACTCTGCAGTTGAGGATCTCATTCAGCCTGCTGAGGAAGACATGCCAGTCTTGGAAGGAGATGATGACACATCAAGAATGGAAGAAGTTGACTAAACTACTTTTTAGACACTCCTTTTTGCATTCATAATTTTTATTTTTGTAAATTACCTCGCTTCTTCAAAAAGATGCAGTTTCATAAAACTATTATTCATAACAAGTGTTGGGCAAGTTCCTTGAAAACTGCAATACATTACTATTGACTTCTCAAAAAAGTAAAATAATTTTACTTGATATTGAGTATCAAAAGTTACTTATTACTCCACTCTTACATTTATTATTCGACAGGATGCACAAAATAATTGGAACAATACTGATACTTGTAGACAACAGTTAATAAAATTGGTTATTGTATCAGCAAATATTAAAATTCATTTTATACATTTATATTTTTTTTTACATTTCATATGCCTGCTGTATTATAAGCAAAGTGTACACACATAGCATCAGGTTTCACCTAATGATCACTTAATGTCTTCATGTAAAATCGACAGTATCATTTATGACATAATGACATTTCTTGTTTCAGAATGGTTTTAAGACAAACAGAATGGCACCGTGAGTGGAATATGTCCATTTAACTTAATGGAAAAAATCTAATATTGTTCAGCCTTACGAACAATTTTTTTCCTCTTCAAAATGCAATCCAGTACCGGATCAATAGAAAGTTTACAACAGTATTCTTAATATCATTGAATGATACAAACTCAAAATAAAAATTACACTATAAGTTGTTAAATACAGATACTTTCCCTCTTAATCATACTGTTCAGAACTTTTAAGATGTTACAACAGCCCACCATAACAAAAGAAAAAAAAAACGAATTCAGTATTACTTTGACTGTTTGAGTATTACTGTAATACTCTTGCTGTTTTAGTAATGATAATCCCATATTTTATTATGTACTCAAACAAGTTATAATATTACGACAAGGTATGAGAAAATAACAAGTTACTGCCCAACACTGTTCAACTAGTAAGTACTATTGTCTTGTCAATAGATGTTCATTAATGAAATAAAGCTGAGCCACAGTGTGGCTTATAGGATAGATTAAATTGCCAAAGCTGCTTTCATAAAACTACTGACAACCATTAAGACTATTATAAAGTCTCTTTGGGTATGGCTCGTGGCTCTTTTTGTAACTGTAACAATTTTTCATGACATGCATTAAATTTGTAATAAAATGTGTTTAAAATATACCTACAAGCCTTGCTTGCTTTATTGCTTGTTGTCGTTTATCCATTTGTTTATGTACTACTAGACATAAATTATGCAACTTTGATTCATAAACTTCATCACTGGGGCTCCTCGATGTTCTGGAATTTTCACTCAGCAGCGCACGGTTCATTCAAGTTGACTTCCGCACCCCTGCCATTAGTCCCGCCTCCTTTGGAATAGATCTGACGGAGAGGCGTCTATACGCAAATGATTGACAGTCCCCCGAGCCTGTCAGCGCTCACCTCAAAACCGTTGCGAGGAAGATTCCAGACGGTTCTGGAGGCTCAGCTCGGGATTTCTCGAACAGTCTAAAGGTTATAAAAGCTGAACAGCTCAGACCCTTCGACCGTCTGTCACCTGAGCACATTACTTTACAGGCTACTTGTCAGCGGAGGACCAAGGTAAATTAAGATTTTATTTTATATAATTATGCCGATGTGATTATACAGTTGAATGATCAATTATTACATTACACACTTTGACATTCATCCGTCGTGTTAGCTTACATTCGCCTGACTCTCTGAACGGTCGACTTTAATCGATACTTTTGATAACGGCAAAATAATTAAAAAAAAAGATGCTGTCCTCTGATGTAAAGGTGATAATTACAGTTATTCTCGCCTGATATAAAGTTATCCTACTGATGGACACTGTGTTATAATCAGATTACAGCAACGATATAACGGTAACCGTGGTTTCATGTCAGTATCATCTCGTAAAGATTTGTAACCGTCACATTAAGGTATTTTTTTCACAATATTCGTTCTTAATTGTGATGTTTCAACTTTGTGCTAACAGATTTGGTGACACCATTCCGTTGCTTGAGCAGGTAGACACAACCACATGGAGTCATGTTCACCTGTTCAGAGAGAAGAGGCTCAGTTTAATGAGCCTGAGAGGATTTTCTCATTCAGTACTCCACTGCTGGTGTAATGCCCAAAATGTTACCATCGAAATGTGAAACCCTGCTCTACACCACAGGGAATAATTGTCAGAGTACATATTGATCTCTTGAGATGTTCAGCGTTTTGTTATTGAGTATTAAAGCGGTGTTTAAAGTGGTATTTTTACTGTGTTAATTCAGTGATTGTAGCCGCTACTAAGTGTATGAGCACTGGGAGATTAATAGTTTCATTTGATTTCATTGAAATCTGTAACACTTTAGTGGGAAATCTCTCTTTCCTTACTCAAACAATGCAGCTGGATCGAGTATGAAATCTTTTATTTTCTGGCTGCCTTATTTGATGGCCTGTGCTGTCATGTACCGCACATCATTCAGAGGACTGGAGTCCATGGCTTTCATTCACACTTTCACAGTCTCCTGCCCTCCGATGGTTATTCAGGAGGAGACACTTGAGATTCTTATGAAGACGGCTCCACATTTTCTCTTGGTTCTTTCTAGAAACTTGTACTTAGCCCTGGAAACCACAAGGTGGAGTCTGCAGTGGTGATTTAATTCTGTCCATGTGCTTCTCACTGATGACCAAGAAGCATTTGTTGAACACAGGAAAGGAAGATCACATGGAATATCACCTCAGAACTGGATGAACGGGCAAAAAGAGAAACTATTTTGTGATTCTTTTTACCTGGCAAGCAGTATCATACACCTCAGTGTTGTTTTCTGTCAAAAAAAGACAAAAGCAGTTAAATCCCAGCTTAATCATAAATGACTGCATAAAGTTAACATGTACAATAAAATGGTAAAAGTAGTAAGACATTTATGGAAAGATTAAAATAAAACAGCTCTTGAACCTTCATTAATACTCAGCACTTCCAATGGATAATATCATGATAGAGTATGGTAGAGTATTAGTTTTCATTTTTCACATGTACTGACAAATCAGCATTCACAATATTACTGGTGAGATCCTGCTGATATTGTAGCTTTCTACATGAAATTTATAGAGTTTTTGCAAACTTTTTGTCTCATTAGGGAAGTTGATTTTGTATTAGGTTCATAATTTATATGAATTTAAATTATTTTAGCAAGTACAAGAACCTTGACAACAAGGACAAATTTGGTATTCTTGTTCTAACAGCTATTAGAGGAACATTAGTAGAAAATGACGCTTGTTTTAATGTTGCTTAAACAGTTTATTTTACACTTAACGTAGGTAGGGTTCTTGCAGATCCTCAGTCTTTTTAGGTTCTGAATTTGATATTGGAAATTGAAGACCAGAGAGCATCCTAAAAAAATCAAAATCTTACTTGCTACTGATCTTAAATTAATCTTGACATTGTGATTAAGACCATCAATTCACTAAGAGGTCATTTTAACAGTTTCTTCAGCAAATACTTTAAGAATAAAAACCTTTTCCCCACATGCTTGTTTGTACACTCATATCTCCTGTACTTTCTATCTCCTTGGAGCACAATGTGACCTAAAGCCCTAAGATTAAATGGATATTGAGCACATCATCTGATTTAATTTTAGTAAAATAAAAATCTCTCTTGGACAGATCTGTATTCAAGCACAATATAGCAAAAAATGTGAACAAACCCCATTTAGTCTGACTGCCCTCTGTTCTGCAGTATGAAAAGAATTATATGTCTCTGTTAGGGACTTAAATTTGATTTTGCAGTGTCTAAAAAGCTTCTAGAAAAGCTCAAATTCAATTGGAAAATATGTGTTTTGAAGTACTGGCATACCGGCAAACAATCCAATATCATGCATCACTTTTAACAAATTATATTACTTAAAAAAACAAAAACAAAAAATATCTCAAAGACCAAATGTTCCACACATATTGTCCAAAATGTCTTCACATTTGCATATTTAATTTATGTTTGAATTGCTCTTAAATGTCAGATAGTTTAATTTGTAATCCTTGTACTTGTCAAAATGCCATTAGATGAGGTTGAAAAGTGATTAAGCCTCTTTAAATCAAGATCATACAAATACAGACTTTGTAAACTTTTGTTCAAACATATGATTTTGTACTTTAACTATGCAGAGGAGGACAAGAGGGATTATAAGAAGGTGGAGCAGTGGGAAAAGCTACAACCATCTGTCATACCACCTGTCTGCACTAGCTGTTTATACTCACACATCGCCTTTCATTACTGATACATACCATGCTGCTTTTGAAGACATTGGGCGCTAACTCTTTAGTCATCGGTTACAAAGTGCTCTGCTAAAGACATGTACGGAAATGCATACAAATTGTTAAAGGAGATCAATCTGTGCTGAAGCTACTGGGGTGCTTATCCTGAATGACCTCACTGACCTGTAGCCGTGGCACGTTGTAGACAATGTTAAATGCCATGATTGAGCCTGAGGAGATAGGCAGCTACCTCGTATTGCAGCTCAATCAGTTATTAACCTACAAATGTTCTGACTGTAGAGACAGTGCATGAAATATAAACTTATGGTGGCATTTATCATCAGTGAAAATACAGATGTAATTAGTCATAAGTGAGAGCCTAAATATAGGCTACTACTCAAACTGAGAAACATAGTATATTATAAAAATATAGGGCATATTTAAAATGTATTGTCTTAAAAGTTGACTGTCTTACAGCTGTAGTTGTTCTTTTACTTTGTAGTGTGTAACTGTACTTCCTGAGAGGACCAGAGGGAGATAGGCTATGCTTCTTATAGGCATGACAGTGTAGTGACTCACGCTTCAGGAAACTCAGGAATAACTGCAAACAATAACTGAGAACATGGGATGTAATAAGAGATGTACAATATTGGATGTTTTTTATCACTAAGACCGATATTTCTGGTCAAGAGCATAAGCTGTGTTCTTAACAAAAAATGACTTGTTTCTTTTCAGTGTTACAGTGAAACAAAAAAAATAAAACAGAATTTAAATATGGCAAAAAATCCTTGATTTTTGAATGTACTCATGCTGCGATGAGAAGGTTCAACAATTTCATACATTTGTATAATTTGCTAATGTTCCAGCTGATATATGGCAGATTTGTGTAGGTGACATATTGGCTGTAAATATCTGAAAAAAATTCAATAGCTGTCGATATGGTACTTAACTTTATAGGCTGATATCGGCCAATACGGATATCAAACCAATAATGTTGTACATCCCTAGATGTATTAAGGATAACTGTGTGTCTGTAGTATGGCTGAATATCTGGAAAAGTTAGGTTTTTTCTTTCTGTGAGCTGGAGTGCAATTTGTATGTTTATTTATTTAAAGACTTTGGATTTATACCTTTACTAAAGGGACTAGACAGTGGACACAGAAGCCGAGAAGTGAAAGTGGCATATCATGCTAGAAAGAAGCCACAATACTTCCAATCACCTGTATTGAGGATGGCAGCTTCTGAGCATGAGCTGCATGGACAGAAACACTTGACTAATGGCACCACTCTAGCAGTTTTCCATAGGCCTAAGCATAAACAATTAACATTCAGGTCTTACAGGCATGATTTCACTATTTTCATTTCGCTGTGCAACTCTAACTTTGGCCTGCACTGCATGAGGAAAATGTAATTTACAATATCATTTTAATGTGAGAATTGGCAACATGGTTTAAAGTGTAATAAAGTAAAAATATTTTAAGAATCTGTTTCAGTTTTAACTACAGTGGCTTGTGAATTGTACTATGAATTCTCAATAAATCAAAACTTTTCTTCACATTTAAGCGTGCACTTCCTCTGAGGGCTGGGGGGGGGGGGCAGAAAATGGTGATACGGCATGTAAAAATCAAATACTGTTTGAGAAAGTGTTTTTTTTTTTAAATCTACTGTGCAGTCTGTGTATGTACATGTCATGGTCTGAATATTTGTTAAAGCAGACTTTTTGTCACCTCTTTGTAGATGCCTGAACTACATGATCAACCGATGGAGGAGGAGGCTGAGACCTTTGCATTCCAGGCTGAGATCGCTCAGCTGATGTCCCTGATTATTAACACTTTCTATTCCAACAAAGAGATCTTCTTAAGAGAACTCATCTCCAACTCCTCAGATGTAAGTCGGTCACAGTATAAGTCTAAGGGGCCAATCACACAGAGAAATCACACAGTTGCTAGAAAAACATATCCAGCTGTGCCATTGATTTTCTATTGTAAGATTTGGGTGATGGGCGCTTTTGTCTGCTGCTGCAGTGTCTTTGTAGCTGTTTTTTTGGCACACAGAAAAGTTTTAAAATGTTCAACATGCAGCCAAGAAGCAACAGAATTCAGTAAAGTCACAACTGATAGAAGACACATGCAAGGAAGAAAGCAGGAAAAGAGACTGAAGTAGGAGAGTGGTGATACTCTCAGTATGTCATGGCTACGGCAGCTTTATTTAGAGACCATCATACTTGGCTCAGACTGAGAATTGAGAAGCCTTCAAGCTTCTGAGTGCCACTTCAAGTGTTTTGTGTATGAGGCTGTTAAAATGTATGTGTCCTTATAATTATCTGCCATTGGCTGTCAAAGGTCTTCGTTAACGTCTGTTTTGAACAAAGCAACAGTGAGGCTCTTTGTTTGCTCTTTTCCATTTTTTCCTGCTTGTTTTATTTTTTCCACCTATATGTGGATGCAGCCCCGTTTCACAGGTGCTCCTTGCATTTTTCTGCCCCAGGTGCTTTTAGGAGGCTTTTTTTAGTCTCGATGTGTTGAGGCCCTTTACACTTATCTTGTGTACGTTTTTTTTTTTATATTTGGTCAATGTAAAGTGAATGTTCAAGCTTTTATAAAACTTGCATTGAGGTCCTTGTTTCCCCCACAGGCTCTCGACAAAATCCGCTATGAGAGCCTCACTGACCCCTCCAAGCTAGAGTCTGGCAAGGATCTCAAAATTGAAATCAGGCCCAACAAAGAAGAGCGCACGCTGACCCTGATCGACTCAGGAATCGGCATGACCAAGGCTGACCTGATCAACAATCTGGGAACAATTGCCAAGTCTGGCACCAAGGCTTTCATGGAGGCTCTGCAGGCTGGAGCCGACATCTCCATGATTGGTCAGTTTGGTGTGGGTTTCTACTCTGCCTACCTGGTGGCTGAGAAGGTGACTGTGATCACCAAACACAACGATGACGAACAGTACGCCTGGGAATCCTCTGCTGGAGGCTCCTTCACAGTCAAAGTGGACAACAGTAAGTAATGTGTAGGCAGGTGTTCAGCACTGTAGGTTTACACTGGTTCAGTATTCCTGTCATGAGCGGAATCCCAGTTTGACCACAGTCCTGCAGTTGGCATGTTTTTTATTTTTCAGAATAAGGATAAGGGCTTATACAGGACTTCAAAAAACAGGAACATGTTGACATGATTGTAGGGATGTAACGGTATATACATACTTCTGGCAGCCTGGGTTCAAATCCAGCCTGTAGCTAGTTTGCAGAGTGTCTTCCCCTTCTCTGTCACCCCTTTCACAAGCCTGCCCACTGTCATTCTCTCCTATCAATAAAGGCACAAATGCTCAAAAAAAAAGAAAACATACATATATACTGTATATATATTGTATAATTATCAGTGTGATATTGTTGCAGTGTGCTCAAAATGATCAAAAAGTACATTTACACACTCTTGACATCATTTAACCCCTCCAGTATTCTAATTATAACATGTCTTTTTTGGTCAGTAAATATGTCAGGAAATGTCCTTTAAATACCATTTTTACCCTTTTTCATGAGAAATAAAAGTAAACAATTCTGGCAAGTGTTTGAAATTATTATGTTATCGATGCTAAAACAGTGTGTAATTATAAGAAAGGAAAATTGGGTTTGAACTTTAAGCAGGATTCTCTTCATGAGCATGTTCAATGTTTTGAGATGACCAAAAAATAAATATTTTTTAGTTTACATACACTCACATATTATAGTCAATTACGAAATACTGCAATAGAAGCGAATTTATGTTAAAATAATAGCAAGAACATGCTCCAGAATTATACTAATGCCATTATTTATAACATTAATACATTATTTCCACAGAAAATACTGCTAAACTGTGGGAAACATTAATGTGGTTTAACATTTTACTGGTAACAGTTACATCCCTACATGCTTGAGCACAGAAGTCTTTTTTTTTTTTTTTTAATAATTAAAAACCTGAATACTTACATTAGTGTAACTGTGTATTTTGTTGAGGTGTTGAGGGTTTTCTTGATCTAAAATTCCTGAACCTTTTTCCCAATCCAGCTGAGCCAATGGGGCGTGGCACAAGGGTGATTCTCCACTTAAAAGAGGACCAGACAGAATATTTGGAGGAGCGACGAGTCAAAGAGATCGTGAAAAAGCATTCACAGTTTATCGGATATCCCATCACACTATTTGTAAGCACTCCTTTAAGTTGCCTGAAGTATACAATCCAAACACTGAACTCATGAGTGACTAAGCTGCGTTCGTCCTCATTCAGGTGGAGAAGGAGCGTGACAAGGAGGTGAGCGACGACGAGGCCGAGGAGGAGGAAAAGGAGAAGGACAAAGACAAGGATGAGGACGAGGAGAAGGACGAGGACAAGCCTGAGATAGAGGACGTTGGGTCGGATGACGAGCACGACCATGACAAGGGCGACAAAAAGAGAAAGAAGAAGAAGATCAAGGAGAGGTACATGGACCAGGAGGAGCTGAACAAAACCAAACCCCTGTGGACCCGTAACCCTGATGACATCACCAATGAGGAGTATGGAGAGTTTTACAAGAGTCTAACCAATGACTGGGAGGACCACCTCGCTGTCAAGGTAACGTCTTTGAATTGAGTTAAAACTCTGGAATAATGATATCTATGTTGGAATGCTTAATTACATTAATCAGGATCAGA
This sequence comes from Scarus forsteni, assembly GCA_036419115.1. Classification (NCBI taxonomy): domain Eukaryota; kingdom Metazoa; phylum Chordata; class Actinopteri; order Labriformes; family Labridae; genus Scarus; species Scarus forsteni. The sequence goes on along the minus strand of JAZDUH010000182.1, from coordinate 10,774,581 downwards.
TTATCCGTTTATCACAATACACACGATTAAAGACCCACAAACTCAGATTAGAGTAGACCGCTGATAGAATGACTGTCCTGAGAGAGCATAAATCTGTTCAAGCATCATAATCAATCCTGAATAATGACTTTGGAGCAGATTAACTGGAAAAACAGAAAGTTTAACTCAATGACATGAAAACATAACACAATCTAAAAAGAAATACTGACTACTTAATGTGGAAGTGAAGAGTCTGGGATATTGGATTAGCATTTTTGCCTGTAATGTTGGAAAACATTGCCCCACTTCTTTATGCCGAATTGATGAGGAATTATCTACTGCTTATATCCATTTAAAAAATGTGCCTATGAGCCATTCATCACTTGTCTACAGTGTTATTGAAAAAGAATTCTCTTCCCGTGAAAAACAGTGTCTTTATCCCCCTTCATCCTTAATTAACTTACTCAAAACTTGCAGATGATGCTGTTAGTGACCAAGCCACCTGTTTTCTTGCAGCACTTTTCAGTGGAGGGTCAGCTGGAGTTCCGTGCACTGCTCTTTGTACCTCGCCGTGCCCCCTTCGACCTCTTTGAGAACAAGAAGAAGAAGAACAACATCAAGCTCTACGTGCGCAGAGTCTTCATCATGGACAACTGTGATGAGCTCATCCCAGAGTACCTCAGTGAGCATCAGCCTGCTACCACAGAAGCAGATCAATCATTCCTTGAACTGTCATCTCATTTTTTCAAATGAATGCCATGACCTTAGTTATAAAAACCTCTAAGCTGAACAGCCTGTGTTTTCTTTCCTCCTCAGACTTCATCAAGGGTGTGGTGGACTCTGAGGATCTGCCCCTGAACATCTCCAGAGAGATGCTGCAGCAGAGCAAGATCCTGAAGGTGATCCGCAAGAACCTGGTCAAGAAGTGCCTGGAGCTGTTCACTGAGCTCTCTGAGGATAAGGACAACTACAAGAAATACTACGAGCAGTTCTCCAAGAACATCAAGGTAGGTTGACTGATCTCAATTCTGATACAGAAAAATGGAAGGCAAACCAGTTTCAGACTGCACAGCTTGCCCCTTTCTTGCTAAATCTGTATCTAAATGTACAAAGCTGATCAATAATCTTCAGTTTAAAGTGTTTCTTAAGGATTTCTGTTTTTTCCTCAAACATTTCTACATACTAGCCATCTGTCCAGTTCTTCAGCCATATTGTCTCAGAGTTAAGCTGCTTGTCTGGATCTTGCTCTCTGTTAGAGTGGGAGCCTCTTTGTTAGTAGTCATTTCATCTTTTACACCAATAGACTTTTAAGGGCTTGGTTAGGCCTGTCACAATAACAGATTTTGCTGGACGATAATTGTCCAAAAATAATTGCCGATAAAAATATTATTGTTAATATTATTTTGAAATATTTTCATTTTTTTCATTAATGTCATACTAATATATGACATTATAAAGTGAGTACACCATATCAAAAGCAATAAACTTTAGTTTCTTCAGAGTATTAAACTGTAATTGGAAGGTCAAGATCTTTTAAATAAAATAAAGTAAACAAACAATATAATACAATTAACAAACAAAAAAAGAGAAAAAACAATGAAAATGAAATGGACTCTCTTTTAGGAAAAATTGCATGCAAATAAAAATAATTATACTAATAAAAACAATAAAAAGTAGACCCTATCTCTGTGAAGAAAAAACGAAACTCCAATAAAAACACACGTAACAATAAAAACAATAAATAAAATCTAGTTTACAAAGTTCTGGAGTTGTCTGTGACATGTATGTTCTCCCAGTCAATTCGTACTGTCTTTCAAACCTTTTTAACATTGCTGGCTTTTCAACCATATTGAATGGTTGCATTTCTTTTGCAATGTAGCGAATGACACTGTCTGTGAGCGCGCACCATTTTGCACTTTTATTCATATTTACTTTGCTGGATGCTCACTTCAGCTCTCTCTGTACAGGCGAGCGGCCCCGTCTCCCCCCCCCAAAAGATGGCATGAGTGACAAATGCTCACTTTGTTATAAATCCCCTAAATCTGGGGTGCTGGTTTGGCGGAGTGGTTAGTAACCAGGCACCCCATGTATTTGCTTCTGCAGGTCCAGGTTCGAATCCCGCCTGTGACCAGTTTGCAGAGTGTCTTCCCCTACTCTCTCACCCCCTTTCACAAGCCTATCCACTGTCTCTCTCCTATCAATAAAGGCACAAAACGCCAAAAAAAATACATAAAAAAATAAAAATAAATAAATCCCCTAAATCTGCGATAGAACCGATGCACCCCGGTGTTAAGAAAGATGGACAGAGTGAGCCATCTTCTCATTCAGCCTCTTTGGTTGAAATAAAGGAGGAAAACAAACATGCATGCATGTGTCAGTTTATCGAGGGTGGCAAACTTACCAAGGAAGTTTTTATTTATCGTTCGGTTCATTGATTTATTGATTAGCGTGACAGGCCTAGGCTTGGTTAAAGACATAAGGGGAAAATAAATTTCCAAATTATATTGATAATTTAGATGTTAATGAGATCTGTTTGAGACATGGTCAGCATGTTTACATGCAGTCAGGTAAGTCAAAATAACTGTTTTCCAACTGACAGTGGACTTTGAAATGCATGTACACATGCATGTCTGATTGAACCACCTCTGAATTTCTGGGAATTGGTCTAATAGGCTTAAATATAATGGTTGGATTTTAAATAAACTGCCTCATGTAATACGCCCTTAACTGAACTATATGTTCTTTGCATGCCCAATGGCTTCCAAAGAGGGGCCTCGAACCAGAAATTGAACAGCAAAAACGCTGAGCTTCGAAGTCCTGCAGTTTTGCTTTGGATTTCACCATAAGCTTGAGGGATAATGTGTACTGTAGTTGTATCAGATTTAGAGAGGAGGACATGTTTTTAACATAAAACTGCTTGGCTGTTCTGTCCTTCATAAGGGCCACTAGCGAAGAGGCAAAAGGGGGAATATCTCCAACTAGGGTAGTCAATCTTATTGCTTTTAATCATCAATATTCCTCAGGTACCTGCATACTGTGACAAGGACAGTATCGCCATTAAATATCCTGACTGAGTCACAGCTTTAGTTTAGGTAAAATTGGCATGACAGATACTTATGTTGTGTTTATGTTTTAGCTTGGCATCCATGAAGACTCTCAGAACAGAAAGAAGCTGTCTGAGCTGCTGCGTTACTACACCTCAGCCTCTGGAGATGAGATGGTTTCCCTTAAAGACTATGTAACACGCATGAAGGACAACCAGAAACATATCTACTACATCACAGGTACGGATAAGTCAATTGGAAGAATAATCGATTTAGAACTGGAAAACTGAGTTGTTGATGTGATATTTTAGAAAGCTTTCTAACAGTATTGCTGTTGCTGTATCAGGTGAGACCAAAGACCAGGTGGCTAACTCTGCCTTCGTGGAGCGCCTCCGCAAAGCCGGCCTCGAGGTCATTTACATGATCGAGCCCATCGATGAGTACTGTGTCCAGCAGCTGAAAGAGTTTGAAGGCAAGAACCTGGTGTCAGTAACAAAGGAGGGTCTGGAGCTGCCTGAGGATGAAGATGAGAAGAAGAAGCAGGAGGAAAAGAAGGCTCAGTTTGAAAACCTGTGCAAGATCATGAAGGACATCCTAGAGAAGAAGGTGGAGAAGGTGAGAAGATAGATAGAAAAACATAAACAGAATTAAAACAGTCTGGTTATATTCGACATGTAGAACCATATTTCCTTTAGGTTAAAACAGATACCCATAGTAAGTCTCACAAACCTCCACAGGTCACAGTCTCCAACCGCCTAGTCTCTTCCCCATGCTGCATCGTCACCAGCACCTACGGCTGGACAGCAAACATGGAGAGGATCATGAAGGCCCAGGCCCTCAGAGACAACTCCACCATGGGCTACATGGCAGCTAAGAAGCACCTGGAGATCAACCCTGATCACCCCATCATGGAGACCCTGAGGCAAAAGGCAGAAGCAGACAAGAACGACAAGTCAGTGAAAGATCTGGTCATCCTCCTCTTCGAGACGGCCCTGCTCTCGTCTGGGTTCACGCTCGATGACCCCCAGACCCACTCCAATCGCATCTACAGGATGATTAAGCTTGGTCTAGGTGAGTATTTGTGTTCAGGTCAATAACATGATTTAGAATTCACAACCAGGAAGAGACATTTAATACAAACAAAAATCAAGAAAATGTTGCCTTGTACATTATGTCAGTGGAACACCGGGAAATAGGTGGTGTTTAGTCATTATCTAATAATGTCAAAATCAGGTTGGGAGCTTTAGATAAATTCCACTGGTTATTGATAGTTTGGAAGTGATTAGAAAGGATATCCTAAAGCTGAAGATAGACAATACATTATCAATAATTAAGATTTATCAGGTAAGATTCCAGAAAAAAAAATCTGATTGATTGCCAGGCGAGGCCCCAACCAATATCACAAATTAGTTCTGCAGACTTCTCACTATGAGGCAAGCCAAGTGGAGGTGTATAAGGGCTGTTTTTTGTTTAATTTGAGAAAGCCTTAAAAAAGTGATAGAGATTCTACAGTGTTAGCAAGTTGTGACTATATTCTTTGGCTGAGTATCACTGGGGGTTGCACCGTTTTGCCAGTAAATTTCATCTCTCTCACTTCTCAAGTAAATTGTCTGCTTTCTTTCTACTTGTCTGTATGTGCTACACTTCAGATCCCCTTTGCTATAATAATGGTGTGCATGATATAGGGACTTATGATGAAGGAACTTGAACGAGGAAGAGAACTAAGGGTATTAATACTTTTTATGACAAAGTCTTGAAAACTGATTAGTCGCTCATTTTGATAGCAAAAGAACTTATTTCACGTGAATGAGTAAAGTATGTTTGAAACAAGGTATTATTTCAGTCACGTGCCCCAACTACTGAATGTTGACACTGGTCTGTATTGTTCTTAATTTTCTCAGACATAAACTTAAGTACTTAGATCTGACAGGCTTATCAAAACCTAATCCATCACTGCAGATGTACGCATAGTTCTTACCTGAAACTGATTTTACTACTTAAGCACAGCCCTTAAAAGCAGCTCTAAACACAGATAATATCAACTCTTCATTCCCTACATGGAGAAGGGCACCTTTATTAAAATATTCTGTATTGGCTCTTATTCATCATCGTCTTCCTCCAGGTATTGACGAGGATGATCTGACACCAGACGACACCCCCTCTGCTCCCACCGAGGACATGCCTCCCCTTGAAGGAGACGATGACGACACATCCAGGATGGAGGAGGTGGATTAGGCCTCTTTCTGTCGCCTGCTAGCAATCAAAAGTAAAGTTGTATAAAGTTTAACAGTTAAATGTTGTAAATGAGACTGGAAAGTTCCTTCGTCATTCCTCTTTTTTTGTTGAACCAGCTCACATAACTTCCCCCTGCACTGACGATACTGTACGCGGTTCAGATTCATTCCTTTAGACGTGTTTTTATCAGTTTCACTTTTTGTATCTAAGTTTATTAATTCATTTGTTTTGTATTTATTGACATTCCAATGTTCTCAGTGTTCTTATTTGATTGAAAATTGATACTGTTATTTGAAAAGGGTGGGGCCTACTAAAATAAAGATTTACCATGTTAACAAGTCTCGTTTCAGTTTTTCTTGTGGATGTGCTGATAAATGCACTTACACATGGGTTTTGGGCCCTGTTTTGTTGAAAATCGCTGAAGGAGTTAATTTTTATATAATGGAGGAGGTGTAAAAAGATGACGCTGACAAAGATTTAAGGAGTTAAAGCTAATCTTAGTAGTTTCAGGGGATTTTCATATATTTAACAAAGATTGCATTGTATTTATTGTTCAGTAATGTCGCTAATATTTTATCTTATAAGTTTGCTGCAGACAAGATAGAATTATCTTTACCATAAAGTGAAACACATACATATACATGGTGCTTTGACTGTTTAAAGATGTCGCCAGAAAGGGAAAATTAAGTGTTGCTGCAGAATTAAGATAAAACAAGTAGATGCAAACGAGTTTAAATTGATAGACAAAATATAAAAAAATATTAAGACCCACTGATGATATTTTCAGAAATCAAATATTTGAATCCTGGCACATTGACCCCCATTCATGCATGCATTATCCATACTACTTTATCCCTTTTCTCTTTAAAACCCAGTGGGAGAAATCCAGAGCAGGCACACAGAGACCATGTAATCTCCATACAGAAATACTCAAGTCAACATGTGGAGTCAAACCAGCTATCTTCTTGTGGTAGGGCATTATGCACACAAACCCGCTGTGTCACCCTATGATATGTTTTCTCAGGTGTACCCTGCCTCTCGCCCAGTGTTAGCTGTGACAGCTACTATCACCAATAATCCTGACAGGGATGAATGCTACAGATGATGGATGGATGGGTAATATGCTATTTGCAATAGTGATAATTAGAGTAATGATTTATTAAGTCTGATATGTTCCAATAATTGTGGTGGAATATGAGGATGCTGAGGCTGTCCCTATACATATTGAATAAGACTATGATAGAAATGTGTATAGGCAAACATCAAACGTACATTAGTAAAGGGATGCATACTTTAATTACCATTAACCTTACATTTGGTCTTGATATCTTATTGGTCTTAGTCCTTATCATTATTCATATAGTTTCCTAACTGTTTGTGGAGAAATGCCAATAACCACCATTGCATCTGTTTAACTCTTCATATTGATTCACTGTGTTTACTTTTTGTTCTTACCCTTTTGTTTGAATGTTGCGGTCCTTTTGTTTTTGACCTGATAATTTATGAACATTTTATTATTCTCTAAAACTTAATAATAAGCACTGTATTATTGTTTACTACTATTACAATTAGACCAGAAAGAATACTGTAATTAAGATGCAAGCAGCACTGGGCGGGTCCTCGCTCTGTGGCATGTCCTTTCTGCCCGTTTGACCTTCATTGTTTAGGTTTTCACCTCTTTTTGACACTTTGACGTGCTCATTGTTAGAGTGACATGTGTACCTGTGGCACTGTCAGAAGCCTCAGTCTTTATAAAGCGTGTGTATTACATATTCTATTTTCCCGCCTTCAGTGAGTCACATGACCAGCTGCACAGAACTGTCAATCAGAGAGTGACGTCATTGTAATAGCTCCTGAGTGAGAGATACACTTTCATTCACTCTCACTCAGCCTCACAGATGCCACAATTTTGACGAAGTATTTTAACTGGAAATTTTGTCAGGAATCCATTCATGTAATTTTTAGTGCTGTAGGACTTTTTGTTTTGTCTGTCGAGGCCTAAATTCCACAGGTTGTCTGGAGTTGTGTTTTTTTTTATCCATTCATTTGAATGGGAGGAGCTGGGAGGGCTCCATCAGGGTTTCCTTTCGGGGTTTGTTTCAGTCCTTTATTTTGAAAGGCAAATGCCAGGTTCCTGTTTGAGATAGGTCAGGGATGTCAGGGTGTGATTTGTGGGGCTCGGTAAGATGATCATTTTACCATTTGATCTCTCTACGACATTCCTACCGCCTGATAGGTCCCTTTTGTTGTGCCTAGGTGGCACTAGAGAGCAGATTTAGGCATGTTGGGGGTTAATTTTTCCTATTTCATATTTTGTTCCCGAATCTGAAGTGTGTGCCAATTTTGGTGAGTTTCTGATCATGTTTAGTCAATTTCAGGGAAAATCTAGAAAAGCACTCAGGGGGTGCAGACCTCTGCCAGTGCCACAGTCCTCATCCATATTGTCATTTTCACCATAAATATTAGTCCTACCTTTATTTCATCTAAATATTTAGATTCCTTGATCATGAAAACATAAAATTATGCACAAATGCAGAAAATGGTCCTATCTCACAACGTTAAAGAATCCTTTTAAAAAATTCCTGAATCCAGACAGTGATCCGTTTCACTCCCAAAAATGTAGTCATTTGTTCCTCGTCTCAATCTTGACATTTCCTCAAAAAAAAAAAAAAAAAAAAAAAAAAAAAATCATTCAAGTTGCTAAGCAGAGAAACAAAAAACAGACGAACAGACGCCGGCAAAAAAAAACATAACCTCCTTGGCGGAGCTAATAATAAAGAAACGGACCAAGAACTTCAACCTTCAGCTATGGAGGGGTTCTTTCCCTTTGGGGGAGGACCCTAAAAACACTGCTTATTAATCAATGGGCTCGTCAGTGAGCCCGCTGAAGGCAGTCGTCTCATCTTTCACCAGTAGGGGGCTCTCTCTCCCTCCCAATCGTAAAAGCGTCAGTCTGTGACGTCAAAGTCAGCTGACATCAAACAGCCAATCACAGTGCGAGGACGGGCTGAACCGTTCTGCGCTGTGGTGCCCTGAGAGTTGTCAAGGTTTTGGTTGTGGAGTATTCGAGAGGGGAGCAAGGGCGGCAACGCTGATAAAATGCCTAATAAATCAAAAAAGGACAAGGTGAGTGCAAAGAGTTGTCGAAATACAATGAAAGTTGAAAGGTAGATTTGTACAGAATAGCTTTTGAAATGTTTTTATTCGTTATCCGGCTTCTAAAAAAGACATTTAACAGTCATTGCGATGTCCCATCACTCTGACTGTTAACGGTAGCACCAGTCTTCCTCAGCTAGCCGCTATCCTGACAGCATGTTAGCACTTAGTCCGTTTTAGTGCCTTATCAGTAAAATAAAGCCCCCCTCTCTGAAAGTAAATTTTACCCTTAAACTATGAATGTGTATATTTTTCTCGTAGTATGCGTGTGCCTTTATGCATATATGCTGGCACTTTGTCACTGTTTCAAAGCAGTAAGCCGGGGTAATGTGAAGTAACGTTAGCAAGCTAGCATCAGACTTAGCCCTGTATTCAAACAGGGGAGAGAGACTGGGTGGGCAGGCGTGCTATATTTAGCCTGGATTTTTTGCATGGTGGTGGCGGCATTCATTGACAGACTGCTTGCGTACGTTGTCAGACTTCTCATCTGGTTACATCTGGTAGAATAAAGTACCTAAACTTTTTTAATTCCAATTTTAGGAGTCGCCTAAATCTGGCAAAGTGAGTAAGAGTGGAGGACAGGAGAACACAGAGCATGAGGTAAGCTAACACTGGACATCAGAGAAACAAACAAAGCAGGAGACACACTCAACATGACACATGTTCAAATGCGCTGACACCAAACATCAAAAGTTATATATATGATTCTAAGTCCCAAAGCTCCACTCATGCCTTTAGTTTCCACTGCAGTGATTTTTAACATTATGTGAGGCAATATGGATCAAATATAATGATTGAATGTGTTGAATGTGCTTTTATCAACAGCTGCACAATATTAATTTATACATGATGGATGCCACTGAAGTAATCTGTACGAAATTAAGTAGTATCCAATCAGAATGGCTTCATGGTATCATTAAAATTATTGAAAGTTGACAATTTAACAAAAACGGTGGACAGCAAAATATATTGTAAATTTTTTAAAGCAAGACTTTTAGGTCCTTATAAAGCTTTCTTGTCTTTTTCACATTAGTCACTCTTCGTACATTACTACTGTTTGTCTCTATAAAGCAAACAGTCAGTTGTTGTAATTTCTAAACTGAACATAACTTTCTTAATTCAGTTTTAAGACTAAATTGAAATGCATAGACACCCCACAGAGCAATACATGTATTCCATTAGTCCATAACTTTTAGATATCATGGACTTGTTCTTGTCGTTCAGTCTTTTTTAGCTTGTTGGTAGAAAACATTAAACTTTATGACTGTTTGAACAGACTTTTATATTTGTTGTTCTTTAGTTTGTTACAGGGATAGACTTGACGGTTTAAACATGTTGCAATGATCACATTTCATATAAATAACACAGATAAGAAACAGTCTTTTTGAATGTAGTATTGTGCATATAACTCAAAACAGGAGATGTAACAAGGTCTATATGTGTATGAAGGGGGTCTTGAAATGGTCTTGAGAAGTATGTATTTAAACATTGTTTTATCTGCATGTACCCTGCTTCATTTGAAAAAAGAATAAATTACATGTTAATGCCCATTTAGACTCCACACTTTAAATACCATGTGTGGTCTTTAGGAATATTATTTTTCTTTGTGCACAGTGAAATCAAATGTTTTTACTTTGCATTGAGCCTGTAATTTATTTTTTTCCAATCAACATGAACTGCATCTGCCTATAACATATTACTCTTGCATGAGAGTATATTGAAAAAGTTACGTTGAAGACAGGTTTAAGACTGTAATACGGCGATTTTCTGTGTGCTCGCCTCTGGTTGGTGAACAGCAGCAGTTCATCTGCGGGCGATGGCTGCAGGGGCGGGTCAGGGTGTCTCTCAGGTGTTGTGCGCTGTGCCTGCTTTAATAAAATGCAGTTCTTAGTTTGCTAAATTGTAAAGTGACAAATGAAAATTTCAACATACAAAGAACAGAAAAATAGAACTACCAACAAACAAAAGAAAAAAAAAGTGTTGTGCTGACGTATAATTGCTCTTTTAAAAAGAAGTTATTGGGCCCATTTCTTTTGGAGTGGAGGTAGTCTTTGTTGGGGATCCATCACTCTGAAAGAGTGGGTAAAAATCACTGAGCAGGCAGCATCAGATAAAACCAATCATTTTGCCTTCAGACTCAATTTTTCTGTAAAAAAAAATTGAGTTTCACCAATACTTCTGTCAAAGTATTGGTGAAAAGGTAGTGTTCCTATGTTGTGTAGGTGATCTGAAGAACATCAGCAGGAAATTTGAGAGTGATTATTATGTACCAGTCCATTTTAAAATATTTTATTCAAAGTAAATTGTTTGATCAACAGTTGACTAATTGCTATGAGCACATAATAAATCAGGAGTTAAGTTTGAGTTGGAGCTCATCATTTTGCTCAGAACAGGTATGAGACAACACACTGTTGTGTTAAAACACTGTCAGAAGATGAAGAAAAGAGAATAAAACAGCCAGTAAAAGAGCAATAGGTACATCTATATATCTGAAAATCTTTTTTCTGAATTCGTCCTCTGTCTTTTTTGAGTTTTATTATCAACGATGGTACATTTTAGAGCAGCAGGCTTTTCACTTCAATGACTCCTGACTGCATGTTTGTTCTGCAAAGTCCTAATGTGCTGCTGGTGAAATTTTCAAGAATTTTACTAAATAGTGCAAATCAAAATGACAACCAAGCACATGTCAACCCACTCACCTCATTGTAGTTGTAATTTATTTTAATAGTCTAAGAACTGTGATGACTACCTATTAGAGATACACACTGTAGTTTGTGTATGCTGGTTCAACAGTGGTTCTTTGTACAAACATTGGCCTCAAGCAAATAATGCAGGATGCAGCACATCGTTTTATTTTAATGATGTACTGATGATGACTCAGCCGTGTCAAAAGCCATTGGCATATCTCCATTAAATAAAAAAATATATTTTTTATTAGTTTTCCTTTTTATTTTCAAACATGTAACAGGACATACAAAGGAGTGAAGTGCAACATGAACAGTACAAGCAAATGACAAGAAAATTGAAACTACAGGAGAAGTTATAAGACAATTACAAGATACGGAAATAAATATTGTTGATTGAGTTTGTGGGTTTACGTGGTTTAAAAGCAAAATCTTTTATGGAAAAATATAAATATAATATATAAATAATACAATATCAAATACAAAATCAAAGCTAACTAATAAATACAAGATCGTTAGCTTCGTCGAAGTGCCTCAGATCTTCAATGTAAGAGTGCTTTAAAGAGCTCTTAACTGTTAAGAGCCCAGACAGCTTTAAAACGCTTTTTCACATTAGCTTAAAGTTAAAATAAACCTTACTGCTAATGCAGAGAGAAAGTTACCAATACCTTTCAGTATGAAAACATACACTATTACACCATTAAAGTTTTTTAAATGTCTGATATATTTTCAGGATCAAACCTGAGAGGAAGTGTTGTCATTGTGGGGAAAGTACTGTCACCAAAAACTGTCATTAAAAGACTAGTTATTATTTTTATTTTTAGACATTGGTGTTGGCCTTGTTTTCACAGACTGACCATCAGCACAACTAAGGGTTGATTTCACCAAGAACATCAAGCTCATAGTATTATCTGCATTTCATTAGCACGAGAAGATTACTGCTCTAAAGTTAACTGTCATATCTTTAAATATAAGAAATCCTGCTGAAATTCACAGCCATTGTATCTGCAGAACAAAAGCACCGCAGTGCTTCATCTTACTGGTGTTAGTTTAAGATGGAAGGAGAACAGCAGACATACTGTGGCTGACGTTTTTGTTTTTCGTCCTTCCTTCTATTAATTTAATTTGGTACGAATGGACTTTTACTTTTACATCAAACACCTGCAAGTTTATGTTGCACCATGTCCAGATTTTGTCTTCACTCGCCAGCAGCATGTTACAGTGTTGTTTGTGGCCCTGGGTGGCAGTTTAAACCTGATTTGACTGATTATTTTATTCCCAACAACAAACAAATAATCTTAACATTGTTTTTTGAGTTGTATGTTTGTTTCTAATCGTCTGTGTCACGGTGCTAACTGCTATAATCCAGGAAACTGGAAGTGGAAAACAGGTTGAGGTGTATGATGTTTCTACTGGATGGAGAGGCCAGATGTGCAAGGCTGTCCCCAGTGGGAGTTTGGCTGAACTTCTTTCATGAAGCAGAACCTCGTGCAGACTGTGTTGTGGAGCATGATTTGCTTGTTCTTGTGCTTTTTTTTTTTAAATAGTAGAGCATTTTATTGAAAGGATTGGTTTGGACTTGAACTGCTGTTGTCCTTGTGACTAAAGCAGCTGTTTGTTAAGAGTGTGCTGCTACATTCCTGCAGATGACATAGGGCATGTAAAGTTCACCACAGTTCCTTCACCATTTGTTCTGTTTGCTTGTCATGCTTTGCTCATAAAACTGTTATTCTTTACAGGTTCTTGTGTTGCCGCTAGTGTTTTTACACAATCAGCAAAACATTTCAAAAGATAAGAAATAAATGAAATGAGTAAAATGGCAAACGTTGAAGCATGGCAGGCCCACTGTCCTCTTTTTACTACCCACATGAAATCCAATAATCACTTTATTATTCCCCTTGAGTTAAATAGATCTTTCTGTGGTGGTGATTTGTTTCTGTTTGTGGTTTTATGATTAAAACTTGTGGGCAGACATTACAAAACACTGCCTAAGATGGGAGTCTAAAAAAAGCTACTTTATTGACATGTGCTTGTTGTTTACATTTGGAAAGAAATCCTCAGAGCCTACCGGTGGAAGCCACAGTTACAGATATCTTTAGGATAACTTGCATCTGTTTGGAGTTGATGATGTTATAAGAAAAACAGAGAGGTACAGTTATGAGTCCTAAAATGCAGATGTGAATTAGCATTTAAAGACCTCTGGCTCCTTTGTCCAGATGCGTGTGGGATTTTGGGGTTTTCATTGAGATGCCTGAAATAAGGTTGGTGGTAAACACCAGGGTTCCCATGCGTCCTGGAAAACCTGGAAAATGATTGCCCAATTTTCCAGTCATGGAAAACAAATGGAAAATCAGGGGAAAAAAATGAAATGTTCTGGAAAAGCTTAAATTGTCCTGGAAAATTATTTGTCTTTCCTCTAGCTTGAAACATAGGAAATGAAGTAAAAGTGTACTTGGTAATGAATGTACACGTAGCCAGAAAATATGAGTAGGTAAAATAATGCAAGTTAAGGCATAAAATATAAAAACTCAAAACAGTGAGGACAAAAAGAAATAATAAAAAAATGATAGAATAGAACTTAGGCTAAATTAACAAAATCTATTCATAAAAAGCAGAGTAAATAAAGATTAGAAATAGCTAGAGATGTTGTTCATCAACTTCTAATCTTGATTTTTAGAAGGCTAACTAGAATTGAAAACTGCCCACAGCAACAATGTAACTTCAGCTGGTTATGTGACACTGGAAAAAGTCCTGGAAAAGTCCTGGAAAATGATTTCTAGAAAGAGTGGGAACCCTGAACACAACCTTGCTTGATTTGAAGATGCAAAACACTTTAGGAAGTGCATAACTTTTGAATTTTGAAGCTTTCCTCTAGGCATTTTTGGCACCTGCTATAAGACAATGTGACTACAGCTGCAGTTTGACATGTACATGAAATGTCCTCATATTTGATTATCTTTGAAAAACAATGCAAGCCTCCAAACGGACACAACCATGATCACTAAGCTGACCTGGTCTTACTCAGAAGTTCTCTCCTTCTGCTGTGGAGGTAAGACCGTGAAATAAAAGTTTGAAACAGAGGTGATGACATTAAGGTCAGTGTCCACTGGACTGTAGCTATAAGTTTCAGTGATTGTTTATGCCTCAAAATTGATAAAAGTATTTTCTACAAAATATCCAGACTCCTGATTCAGTTGAATCCCCAAGAATTATACAAATATTTATTGATGATTATAATTCAAAAACATCTTAAGGTACAACTGGCAAACTTCACACAAGCTTAATTTTGTTGAATTAGATTTCTACAGATTACGTTAGACAAGGTTGGGAAAAAGAAGCAAATATTAGCATTTCAGAAGCTACGTGCTTTCAGATCTGGGACATGCAGTCTACTTCCACAAATTCTACTGGAGAGATTTCTTTTGGAAGAATATAATAAGATTCTTCATTTCCCCAAATCAGAAATCAAAACTAAGTGGGGCTGTTTGCTGTAGGGAGTGTGGAGCATATTCAGCAGACTATGTATATATAAGATTTTTTGGTTTTGTCTGTACCTGAAAATGTTTCGGAGCGAAGTGGAGCAGCTTATCTCAGAAACTTTGGAGGACAATAGACTTCACTTTTGCCACCCTGTATCTGGGGAATATCCCATAAGTCCTCAGTAGAGGAGAATCATTTCTTCTGAAGATAGTTTTGGTGGCAAGTAAAAAAAGCAATCACTAAATTTTTGCTTCAGAAGAATCCTCCCACTATGAAACATCTTAAAAATATTAAAAACTCCATTCGCAACATGGAGAAAATTACGTTTTCTGTATGACTCTGGAAGAAGAAAGGGGAAGAATAGTGGAAAAAATGGGATTTGTCAAAAAATTAAATAATAAAAAAAAAAAAAGATAAAAGTTGAATTTATTAAAACAGATGATCTGGATAAGCACAGCCAGTGTTTAACTTTTTTTGCCAAAGATCTTAAACTCTGAATTATTTAAAAACCAAAACCCTGCAAGCTTTCCCCCTGCACTACTCCATGGCTGAAGAAGAAAATAATAAAATAAGTGTTGAATAATAGCACTGCGTGTTTAAAATGCAAGCTGCTGTGTTTAATATGGCACTTCTAAAACATTTCTGGTGTCTCACAGGCCTGAGGAGGGAGAAGCTTTAGAGAAATATTGAAGTTGAGGATCTGCTGCACATCAGCATGTCAGTAATTCAGCTGTACTCAGGAAGGGAGCCAATTAAATAAACCGTGGGCTGAATATTTCAGGAGAGCTGATGATGTTTACTAGCATACATTGCCTAAGATATTGGTTTACCTTGGTACGGTGATTGTAGGACTGCTCTCACACTAGAAGGTTGTCATATAAGAATATTTTTACAGCTGTTTTTAGTTTTTGAACCTAATAAGCAGATATAAGATGCAATCAGCTACTTTATAAAAATTACCACCTCCTAAGTAGGTTTTGTTTTCGCCAGCATATGTCTTTTTGTTTGTTGTTTATTTGTCTTTTGTTTGTTAGCAAGATTCAGAATTCTGAGTGCTAGGTGTATGTTTTCAGGGTCAATGAATCATATTATGATGGTAACTTTAGCATGGAACTGTTACGTATGGATGTAACAAATGTGAGTTACCTTTGCAAAGGTTTGCACTCTCCTCTTGCTTTCTGGTTTAAAATGTGATTTTAATGGGTGCTGGTAGGGCTGGGCAATATATCGATTAATTCAAATTATTCTCTGCAGAAGATTAAAAAAAAAAAAACTAGATTTTTTTTCATTCATTTACTTGAAGGTGCTATGATGATGATCTATTTCTGGCGACATAAAGACTCTGCTACCCATGGTAAAGAAGTGACTAAAGCCAAAGCGTGTGTTTGTTGTGATGCTAATGAATGCAGCTCGGACCTTCCTCAGAACTCTGAATTCCTTTACAACTTCTTTTTTCAACAACTTACAGAATGCAAAGCGGCGAGGTGATGTATCTCTTTCTGATTACGTAGCGGTAGTTTTTGATGTGTGACAACAAGCAGTGTTTGGAAAACTTAGTATCGTAGTGTTGTAGCCGGCTATATATCGCTACTTACAGCCCAGTGCTATAAGACGTGTCCGAATAATATAAATTTGCTCTAGTTTTAATTGTCTTGTTCCCGAAGGTGAGTATCCAGGCCAGTCAAGCCCTGTCCGACCTGACCGCGAAGCTAAGGAATAGCATTTATAGATAACCTATTTTGATGCTATAAAACTCATCTTAAAGTGTGTAATTTGATCAGGCATATTTCTAAAAGTGAGACTTTTTTTGTAATTACTTAGAAACTCCCCATAGCATCTTTAAATTGTAAGATCTTCCAAATGTTAAAAAAATATAAATACTGAAATTTTACAGTTTTCATGATGGTGGCCCTGTCAGGTTTTACACAAGCAATTTTATAGGCTTGTATTTTTTTTTCTAATTAGATTAAATATTGATCAGAGAGTAACATGTTAACAAGCTATAAAAAATCACGTAGCTTTCAGTCTTTATGTAGGCAAACCTGTCTGCGTTAGAACTACATAATCAACATTTAATGACACAAACTTCAATATTAAGAGGGAAATTCGGATTGATTTAGGAATATATTTTGACAACATAAAGGCAGAACTTGATTTGTGTCATTTTTGGTTTGAGATGGAAAAAATCGATTTAAAATGTAAATCCAGTTTTGTGGGGAAAAAATCTGGGATTTATTTATAGACCATATGGCCCAGCCCTTGGTGCTGGTTTGGTGGAGTGGTTATCAACCAGACACGACCCGTATACATACTTCTGCCGGCCCGGGTTCGAAAGAGTGTCTTCCCCTGCTCTCTCTCACCCTCTTTCACAAGCCTGTCCACTGTCTGTCTCCCATTAATAAAGGCACGAAATGCCCAAAAAATACATTTATAAAAAAATATGATTCGAATTTTAAGAAGTTATTTTTATGGTTATTTGTTGTAAGCCACTTCTTGTAGCTTGAACCTCTTGAGGTCTGACAGGAGCCACACATTGTGAAACACTGATTCGTGTATGATAGTGATTACCACAGCGTTACTCTGCACCTTTGCAGGGGCAGGTGATACATTTGTTTATGTTGCTTTATCCTCATAGTTGTTTAATAATCTTACTTCAGTTTATTTTCATCCACACAAATGAACTTGTACGCACACACATGCATACCTGGGATTAAGAATCTCTTTATTATCCCCGAGGGACATTTTGTCTCCCAGCTCGCAGTACCTCACTTCCCATTCACGTGCAAGAGAAAGAAGAGAGCAGTGAAGAAGCATCAGAAAAATGGCTGGAAAGGACTAATGGCTGTCAGGACAAAAGACTTCTCTGTCTCTTTTACTTGACTGCCATGCTGGAGGCACATATCTACAGTCAGGCAGGAGCATGGCTGGAGATATGTCTTTGAAAAGAGTCTCAATGCTAAAGCAACACATTTGTACAGAAACTGTATTTTGAGCTGACACACTGTAAACATAATGTTAAGAGATGGGTCCAAACCCGTTTTCCTTTAATAAACTACTAAAAACATGCTGAAAAGTATATATAAATATATGTAAATATCTTTTCATGTTCTGGGTTTTTGTCCTGCTGAAGAATAAATTCAGGGCCAATCAGATGCCTCCCTGATGGGACTGAATGATGAAGAAGTATCTGCTTTAATTTCCCGGCATTAAGAACAACATTAATCCTAAACAGATCCTCTACCCCATGAAATGAAAAGCACACTAATATGACCTTTATTCCAGACTTAATGGTACAAAAGAGTGTAAAATACTCTAAAATGATAGAGTGAAAAATACATGTATTTACTTCATATACCCCCATTGCACTTCATTACTTCTATTTCCCATTTTCCTATATTTTTCCACTCACTTTCCTTGTCTGATTGTTGTATCCAACTGTCATCTGCTTTTTACACAATAAAAAGGTGTCGGTCAGAAAGAAGTTACTCATTAAGTCCGATTTTCAGTCACTCTTTCAAAAGTGCTCTATCATTAATTTAATATTGAAATATTGCTAGGACTGGCTATTTCCAGCAACCCCACGATTCGTTACTTATCCCGATGCTGAGGCCACGATATGTATCCCGATGCACATCAATTGTGAACATTGACTACGCTTTTAACAGAAGTCCCAGCATCTTTTCTTTTTATTAAAAGCAGAAAAAGAACAAGCATGAGTTTTAAATAATTCTTCAACTTAAGAAATTTAATTCAGTTCCCCAAAGATCATAGACCTAAGTTTAAATTTGGAGCATGTGTTTTATCATGTAGTTTGGCTTCTACTTTGAACTGTGACATTTTTAACATTACCCAAAGTGTATTTACAGCAACTGTTCAACATTGATGCCATATCGATTCTGCAGAATCCGTATCGATACACGTATCCCCAAAAAGTGTATGATGATATTTTGAGCACGGACCTAAATTTTGCAGGCATTGGCAGTTCATTAATGGTATCTTACCTGTCAGGAGGGACTATTGCAGTATTTCTGTTCTGCCTTCCCATGTCCAGTGTTCAGGGTCACAGCTAATCTAGTCAAACTAGTCAGTGAATTAAATCTGAAAACATGAAAGAGCTAAAGAAGTCCTCAGCCTGCTCAATTTTGAGGGGAAGTCTTGGGTCCTTGTGAATGAATGCTCCCAGTGTGAGTGCTGCTGCATACCTCTGTAGGTCAAGCTCAACTTTGATTTAAACAAAGTGAAATGGAGATTTGTGGTGCTGCTGTGATGCTCACAAAGGCTGGATTGCAGCTCTGCCAAAGTGATAAGCAAATGCAGTGTGGCCCTGGCGTTAAACAATGTTTTGGTCTGGGAACAGCAGCAAAGGCATCTGGCATGAATCGTTACGTAACAGTATTTCGCTGCATAGTCATGTATTGCTTTTTCTTTTTCTTAAGAAATGGGACATTTCGAGAGAGAGACCAGGTTCACACTACAATAAAAGATGTTCTTGTGGATTTCTTTTATCGCATCATTAGATATTATGTTGATATAAACAAACAAAATTTATAGGTTAAGCTTTTCCAGGACCTCAGCTTTTATCCTATTAAAACAATGTAAAACCTTTATGTGAAATATTTGAGTAGTCTGAAGCCCTTTTCACACATGTCACCCTAATATAATGAAGATAATACCCGGGCAGCCAGCCCGGGTAATTCCCTGACATGGCTGTCCAGCAGAGAGTATGCCCTGCTGGACGGGGGAGAAGTGTGGGTATTGTGAGAATCTGAAAATAAATTACCAATTGGACGTATGAAAGGGGAGAGACAACCAACAAAAACATCGTTGCCACACTTTTTGAGGAGTATAATTCATCTCATGTAAAAAATGGGGCCACCATGTTTTTAGTCTGGATATTAAGTGCACATAGTCAGAAATGAAAAAATCCTCAGTACAAAAACAAAAACATTAGCCAGCTAAAACCTCATACAGAGCCCCAATAAATAGAATCCAGAGTCTCATAAATTTGGTATGTTTTATTGTGGTGCCACTGACAATTCCCAAATAAGGCAAGTTCCACATGCTGAACAAACAAAATATTTTGTGTCCTTCTTTGGTGGCATTCCTTTGAGCAGGGAGGCATTACTCCAAAGATTTTTCACACATGCTGCTCAAAAATTTCTTTGCAAATTCAGGGTACCTTGGTAATTAGCATGTCATTGCATGAGAGCTCAAAGTGTTTGAGCCTAACCAGAATATTCAGGGTAGAGCCCTGGTAAAAACTATCATTTGTGTTTACACATGCAGCTCACTGAGGTTAATTCATGATCTGTTTTTGTGGGTTTACACAGAATGGCAAGGTAAATGTATATGTTTAGTTAGTATGATATTATTTCATGTTTTATCCAGAATATATTCAGTTACCTATATTTGAACCAAACATGTATGGGGAGATATTAGAGCTGTGGTCCTCCACTGGAGACCCTCTCACTTAGTTTTTGTTTGTGTCCTTCTCTTCTTGGATCCTGTTGATAAAAGCAGCCAGCTCGGTGGTTGTTGTGTTTAAGCAGATGTGCCACTGCACCAAGCCTGTGTCGAGAACGTTTGGCTGCAAGCTGTTTTTGAACCCCCCCAGTCCCTGTCCCCCTTCCCTGTCCCATATACTTGTGAGGTGTTAGAAGTGGAACTGTATTATTTAAGGAAATTCATTTCCTCTTTGCAACAAAAAAAGCATTTAGCTTCCTTAAAAGCATGTCATAGCTGACCTGACAGGTGTTTCTGCTCTGACTTGATGGATTTACAAGAAGAATAGTTAACTTATATCTTTGATAGCACATTATTTAATCTGTTTAATCAAAGAGTTCAGCTCATTTTATTTCTCTGCTTTTAAGACAGCTTTTATGATACTGGTCCCTGTTCTTGTTTGGCACACTGTGTTCAGTCTTACATTAATTTTTAAGTGCCCAGTGACTCAGACAAACACAGCTTCACAACTGAATCTTCTGATGAACGCTCAGGTGTGTGAGGATGAATGGATCCCTGCAGACTGGTGGGATCAGCTGTGAGGAACCTGCTTCAGCCATTAGAGAGTCAGAGGAATCCCTCTGTTGTGCTGCTATCACTGTAGCTAGATTGTTGAGCTGTCCCCCTGTTGTGAACTAAATAATCACATGTTACTACAGTGTGCCTATTTTAGCCCAGGATTGTTATTTACATTTTTGGTAAGGGGTTGATTTTTGTCTGACCGGTATAATGCAACAGCCCTACTATATGTATATGTATGTGTATGTATGTTCCATCCCTAATTGCCATAGGCTGTCTCTGTTCTCAGGTGTGGTGAATTGTAATATATTGAGTTACATAATGGAAGGCACTCTGCTGGTAGAGACATGCACATAATCTTATCAGATCTCCACAAAGGTTCTTGTACTCTGTGCACCACATATGCTTCCTTCACCTAAGTGTCACTAATGTGGGTTTATTGTCTTGCCTCAGCAGAGCTCGAACAGGAAGACGAGCAACAGCGTTCCTCCCACCACGCAGCTGCTAAAGGGGAAGCAGCCAGGTTCCCAGACACCTGTCAAAAAGGACAAGAGGCAGAGCTCCTCTCGCTTCAGCTTGAGCAACAACAGGGAGCTACAGAAACTGCCTGCTTTCAAAGGTATTTACTGCTGCTGTGACAACATGCTGTCAGCCAAACACATCATTGAGAATAACGAATCCAAGCCCTGAAAGCTGAAATGCAGATGCTAGACGGGCTGAATACAACTGTCAGAAATCCCTCAGGATCCTTCAGAAGCTAAATATAGAGCAGATATTTTTCTGGAGGTGTGTGTGGTCAGGGATCTCTGTAATCTTGACACAGATAAGTGTAGGCCTTGCTGACTTACATACCTGCATGCACATAGTTATTTACTCAGTCTTTCCAGACTCAAGTATCCATGTACTATCTGCTGCATCACTCTAATTTTAATACCAGGCTGAGCATGACATTACGCAATACAGGGAAACAAACAGAGGACGTACATGGCATGGACTTTGCGCTGGATTTAACCCAAGTGTCTATATTTAGTGGTAATCCAGAGATAAAGCTTTAATACCATGGTCCCTGTGTTTCAGGATGCTGCCAGTGACCAGCAATGTCTGGCAGCTAGACTTATATTCCCTTCCCCCTCCTCTGCTTATAAAACAGAAATAATCTTATGTACTTGCAATTGTATATTATCATTTACCGGAACCTCCGAGTCAGCGTAGCACCAGATGGAAAATAGAAAGAGGGGACACTGCCAATATCCCTCTGGGTATATTAGCTTTGCATATGATTGTGTATTTATGCATACATGCATGCACAACTATAACCAATAATGTTGCCTGCTGCCTTTTCTAAGCTTTACGAAATAACTAAAACTTGTATTTGTGATGCACTCTGGGCTAGATAGTTAATGTGCAAATCAGGAAGGAAAAAGAAGATAATACACAGAGTCTGATCTCTGCAGAAGGCAGTAAAGAGCTGTATTTAAAGAGTCCATAATCAGATTTTTTTGAGTTATATGCCCTCTAGTGTGTTTAACATGTACAGGTACATCTCAAAAAATTAGAATATCATGAAAAAGTTCAGTATTTTTCATCACTCATTACAGAATGTGAAACACATATATAGATTTATTACAGATAGAGTGAAACATTTCAAACATTTATTGCTTGAAATTTTGGTAATTCTGAAATGAGCGATAAAAAAATATTGAACTTTTTCATGATTTTCTAATTTTTTGGGATGTACCTGTATACTCAGCATGATAGAGCACTATGAACAAGACAAATAGTCTGCAGCCTCAGGAATTCCCTCTCTATGGTGCCAGCAGTTGCCCAAAACATCACATATTTGTATTATAATTTTAGTTGCCATTTTATGCCTTTATTGATAGGAACAAGGCAGATAGGCCAGAGAAAGAGAGTAAGAGAGAGTAAGTGAGGACACTCTGCAAAACACCTGGATTCAAACCAGGGCTGGCAAAAGCATATATGGGACTTATCAGGTTGCTTACCACTCTGCCAAACTGGCACCCATAGAAGTTTCTTAAGCATTAGTGATACTGAACATACCCTGCAGTCATAAGTAATTAGTACATAAACCTGATTTAAGGCAAAACGTGACCGCTTTAATGTGCAACAAAGGAAAAAAAAAACGTTGGAAACAAAAGCTAATAACAAGATAGTAGGACACCAACTCAGTTATGTCAGACAAAAGCAAAAGCCATGTAAAAGCATGCTGTTGGGTATTGTTCTTTCTTGCCCAGTATTGGTGATAGATCATTCAAAACTAAGGGTGCACTAAATAGGAGTGTAAGAAAATAACAATAGAACAGTACACAACACTAATTGATGTTGCCCTGCTGTATTCACATTTTCATGCAATATCAATATTTATTAGTTTAAGGTTTATACAAGTTTGGGACATTTGTTCTGTACTGTAGTTCAGCCTCCAGCTGCTAGCTAACATCAAGCATGCTGTCATCTGATGCTATGCCACTTGTTACAGTTGTTCTCATTTATTTTACTGCAAAACAGAATAGAGTTGTTCCATGTTATAGGGTCATGTTTCATATAAGTAACACTTATCAGAGACTTCATTTATTCGGTGTGTGATTTTGTGTACAAAACATAAGCTTTTCAGTAAAGAATCATTGTATATTGTTCTGCTGTCGTTAGGCCTGTCACGATAATAAATCAATTAACCACCATTAATAAAAACAAACTTGATAAGTTTACCTTGATATATTGACATGTGCATGCATGTTTGTTTTCACCATCTCTCTCTATCAAACAGGCTGGATGACGAGAGGGTTCGCTCTGTGCATCTGCCTCAACACATGGGCGCGTTGGTTCTATAGCAGAATGAATGGAGTGAACCCTCCTGTCATTCAATCTGCCGCTAATGCAAGTTAGCAGAATGAGAGGTAACAAGGAACAAAGGAAAATATGAATGATGGCACAAAAGCGATGGTTTCTGAGCCAAAAGTCGTAGCCCCAGGAAAAATTTTGGTTTTGAACAGAATGAACAAGGTGTGAGCCCATGAACACAGACAAGCCGATATGTCTATTCTATATGATATTTGGTCGGCAAAGTAAATATAAATAAACTGGTGTTATTCTCTTATTGCAAGAGAAATTCAGCCCTTCGATACGGTTGAAAAGCCACCATTTCGGGAAATGTAACAAACGTTTGACAGATAGTGTGTATTACCAGGAAGAATATACATGTCATAAATGGCAATTCCTGTAATGTAAACTATGTTTAATTTATAATGTTGGTGATTTTATTGCTCTTGGCATTCCAATTACAATGTTAAATTCGCTGAAGAAAGTAATGTTTATTGATACGGCGTGCTCACATAGTTATACCATATATTATGATTACATTAAAAATGTTCCCAAAGTGATGTTGACAATAACACTGTTTATCGGCAATGATTTGTAGGACAACTATCATCCAGTAAAATTTGTTATCGTGACAGGCCGAGCTGTCGTATTTTCACCTTGCATTGTGATGGGTGATGACACAGGATTCTAATGTTCTGTGCCCTAAAATGTCATTTTATTGACGAGAAGGCAGAGAAGGTTCAGCACCATTTACTGACTGATTCTGAGTAAAGCAGATACCTCTGTGTTGTGTAGTTGACTGGGTATTAGATGTGACTGTGCCAGTGCCCTACCAGCACTGGATTAAGATATTCCTTTTAAACACTCTTATGTGGCAGGTAATGTCATGCAGTATAAATCAGGAGCTAAAATGAAGTATATTTTCAGAGTTATCTTTTAAATGTTAATTTGACCTCGCAGCTGAACAGTTTTGCTGTTGCTACTTTTTTCCGGTCTTTATGGGGTGTACAGGTCTGCAAAGCAAAATATTTTCCTGCAGCTTAGTTATGATGCTTAGTCATGATGAGATATTCCCTATTTTGACGTTTCACCTGCAACAGAAATGCCACAGTGGTGTTAAAGGCTGGAGGGGGTGATCCCCCTTCTGTGCCGTCTTTGTTGGTAGTTACAGTGATGTGGATGGAAATGTCAGGGCCATCAGGAATGCTCATGTGGTTCCGACTGTGTGTGGATGTGGAGTTCCAGCTGTGATGTGCTCTTATGCTTCCTCATTGCTGTAATGATTTATGAATCATCAGGCGAAACCCCATATTGGGCTGCTGCATAACCAAGATGATCAGGGTTTGTATGGGTGCTGCAAATCCTTGAAAATACTTGAGTTTTGATGTTGATGCTCTTGAATATTGTGAAATGTGCTCAGCTTTGCTGGATTGTTCTAAGTTCCAGTTTAGAGCTGAAACGATTCCTCGAATAATCGCGATTATTCGATTACAAAATATCTTGGAGGCGAATTGTGTGCCTCGAAGCCTCGTTTGATATATTATTATACATATAAAATATATATCTGGATTGCTATATCGTGCCCGGTGTTTGACACTGACGGTCATTTCTGTGGCACACCTCGCCTGCTACCTCCGCTGCTTCACAGCTTGTAAAATCATGAAGGAAGAGAAAAGAGAGGGACAGAAAGGCGAGAGTCCGCAGAAGAAATGGGAGAGCGTGTCCCAAGTGTGTGGTCACTACAAGAAGGGACGAAAAGAAAACAAAGTGCAGTGTGTCTGATGTCAAATGGAGTTAGCTTAGCACGTAGCTTAGCATGATAGCATGACGTCACTGCTGCAGCACGTCAACAGTAAACATCCGGTCTGTGGGTCCTCAGAGCGACATAATAGGATGACACTCATGATACATCAACAGAAGCAGCTAATGTGATCAATAACTGAGATATGGGCTCGTAAATAACCTACTTTGATTATGGCTCCATGTAAAGGCTGGTTCAGAACGTAAATCAATGTGGAGGCTACTTGCCCAGAATCGTGTATTTTGTTCACATACTTTTCACATCCAATAACTTTACATTGAATTTGATTGCAGAGAGTAGAACAGGAAACACTGACAGTGAGTAGAGGAAGCAGGTGTAGGGAATGCTGTCATATGTTATAGAAATGTACATTAGCTAGTTAAATGATCTTAGTATCTAAGTATGATATTATTTGGTCCTAGAAATAAAGTAAGCAAAATAAGATCATCAATATGGTACAGTAGGAAAGGCAATAATTTAGCAAAAAGAGACAAGCATGAATACAAATAAAATAAAAATAACCAAACTTAAAAAAATACTGAAAAAAGCAAGATATGGCCCAGAATAAAAATAAAAGTATAGATTTTGATTTTGAGATCCCATTTATGCTCAGAATGTTCAAAATAAGAAAAAAAAGTTGGTAATTTAAGTGACCTGGCTTTTCTGTTTTTTTGTGTTACTAATAATAATAATGTGTAGTGATTCAATGTAAAAAAAAAAAATAGCAGTGAGTGCAATGTAACCGTTATCCGATTACTGGATTAATTGACGACAATTTGATAGAGTAATCGATTACAAAAAGAATCGATAGCTGCAGCCCTATCCCAGTTGATGTGTTTGTTTTTAGTTTTTCTGGTTTTTTTATCATTTCTCTGTAGAGTGCAACTTCTACAGACATGCATTTCAAAAGACACTTTTGGTTGTTAAAAGTATATATACCATTTGCTTAAGTAAAGGAAGTGAGATAATCCATTTCAGTAATATTGGCGTCTGTTGAGTTTAAGGTTCAGGAAAAACTGGCAGCAGGGATAATAA
The DNA here is from genome assembly GCA_036419115.1 of Scarus forsteni. Lineage (NCBI taxonomy): Eukaryota > Metazoa > Chordata > Actinopteri > Labriformes > Labridae > Scarus > Scarus forsteni. Next base: position 10,748,308 of record JAZDUH010000182.1, on the reverse strand, counting down.
TGGAACTTCATTACAATGTCTTACAGAAAAGCATGATAAAAAGAATTACATGTCTTTTTATTTTAAATGAATGTTTTAAATTGTGGGAGAGCATAACTTAATTTGGTATCTATTAGTGTTTTTGTGTAATTCACATCAATGGGAAATTGACATTTTCTGTTTGCATATTTCTTCTTCACTGCATGTCTGTTAAGTTTTCCTCCTAGCTGTTGTATTCCTATCACCCTTCAGGCACCATAGCACTCTCAGACAGGGTGCCATTCCTCCACAGGATTAATTTAAACTCTTCTTTTTCTTGTTGGAAGACTCTGCTCATGGGGATTTTTGTAGTTACCATCTATGAATAAAGACAGCAGCAGATAATTTATTCTTTGCTATTTTTTCCACCGTTTTTCACCTGTGTCCTTATCTTCTTTAGCATCCACCTGTGACCTGTTTTAAAGAACAAATCTACATATCAGTATTTCTGATTCAGGTTTGTCCATCACAGCCAAATACAAGCTTTGATTACATTTAGCAAAGCTTTATCCCACAGTGGCCCAGAAGTTATCACTTGTTCCTGTCCAAACACACTCCTCGCTTGGCCTGTTTTTACTCCAGGCATGAGCACCATCTCTCGATGGAAGCACAAGTCCAAGAGATGATCTTGCAGAGCCTCAAGCTGCAAGTGAGACTCCAGGTCCTGAGCAGACGTAGGTCTTTTACATGAACAGGCTCTCAAAACTAATAGTGCCTGTGCCTTAAAAATAAGGATATGCATTTTGTAAAAGCATTGAGAATGATTCCTGCTATAAGGACTGATATGGTGAGCTCTGCCAGATAAGACTTGCGTTGTGGGTAAATGTCCCAGATCTCACTGTCTGAAGATCAAATCCAGGTGATTAATCTCTACAGGGGTCTGTTTATTTTATTGTGGTATTATTTCACATTAATAGCTCATGCCAAAAAGGAAAGAACAACAGTTGTTGTCTCTGTATGTGTCCTGCTTTTGAGCATGGAGGGATCTGTGTCAAAGGGTTTGTCGCCACCTAGTGGTTAGAGTAACACAGTTCAGTTTCTGCTTTTAATGCGGGAAACTCTTCAAAGTCCCGGTGAGATATGCAGCAATGAAAACTGCACTTAGAATTCACAGAACGTTTGATATCAAAGCTTTGTGACCAGAATAACACAGATAAATCTTTTGATTGTTTTTACAGGCACAAGAATGTTATTATCAATTTTAATGGCAGGTTAACACAAGGAGATGAGTTAAATCTAAACTACAAGAAGAACAAGGAATTTTGAGCCAAAGTTTGACTTTACTGGATGGAGTAGAACATTTGCTGAAGTTTTTATCAAAAAAATATACAGAGTTTCACAGTGGTAGTATTTAGGAAGTACTCGGTAAATGTCTTTAGTTCTAAAATGTTTTACCACACCACATAGAGGATTAGTATTTTAATTTTATTCTTAGGTGACAGGTCCTCTGCGTAATTTAAAAGGTTCAGGGGTCTTAAGCACGTTGGAGGATGAGTCTCTGGATTGTAACAGGATGAAATGTGACAGGATTATGACACATTTCCTGCTGCCTCTGTTGCTCCAACCTGTTCCTACACAATGAGTTAGAGATGGAAAAATGGTTCCAGCTGTGTTTTTGAAGGACTGCTTACAGAAACCCTACAGTACACTGGTTCCCACAAAGTCTCCTACACTTTTTGCTGCTTTGATTTGATATGCAACATACTCAAAGTTAAACCTAATATAATGAAGACAGTTTGTTTCTGTCTCTTTGGTCTTGTTTTTCAGTGAAAATGTTGTATGTTAGTTGCGAGTCTGGTTGAAAATTTCATGCAGTGCACAATTTTACAGTGACATTAAGACACGTTGATATTTTCTGAGTGGTTTGGCTGATATTGAAAGCAGGATGCTAAAAGGCAAGGCAGGCTTTGGGGAAGGGTTTCCTCTGTCACCCCTACAGATGTTAGAGGAAGAGGCTCCCACACCTCATGAGAGAGATTTCCCTCATCAAACATCTCGCACAAAGAAGAACAAAGTGAAAGATGTGACTCTACCCGGGATAAATCTGTTTAAGCTGTAAAATTGTTGCCAGAACTTCCCCACGTGTAGGTTTGAAAGCAGTTTTTAAGCAGAGTAAAATAACGCAAAAGAAACTTACTTTTGTGTACAGCATCCACCCATTATTTGACAAAATTCGGAGTCAAGTACAGCCCTTGAAATCAACTCAAATTAACTTCTCTCACTTGAATAAACTGTTTTTTTCTTGGCAGAGATATCAAATGAATGGGACTTGATTGAGGGTGCTGAACTGTCGTTCTTCATTGGAGCTGCTTAAGGGGAAAATTAAGTTAAGCTTGTGCTAGGAAAAGTGTCAGCTGTGATTGGTCTGTTTCACCTAACCCATTTTAGCAGTAGTGCTTATTATGGAGGAGAATTACATTGAAGATCAGCAGAGCAGGAAATAAAGCACTCAGCGGTGTATTTTAGGCTGACTTGGTGCTGTCGCTGATGGATTTAAAGACAGCTCTGATAAAAGAGCAGGCACACTCCACGAGGCCCCGCGAGTTGACTCTCTTTACATGTTCAGGAATAGCACAGACGCAGCAAAATGCTCGGGGTTGATGAACACATGTGCTAAAGGAGCATTGGGGGAGCATGTGTAACAAGTGGACTGTTGAGTGTTGTCCTGGGCTGAAGAATAGATCCACTGATGGGAGATTGCCCCATGACTGGAGAACAGAGTGATAAAGAGCTCTTTATGTGCTCAGACAGGACCCAGCTGATAAAATACCCCACTGTTGTATACATTAGGATCAGCCAGACTTCATGCTGGACTTCTACCTCACTGTTGAATTGTGGATCATTGTGCTTGGAGTGTATTTATTTTATTTAGGCCACTGCTTTAGATAGTCCTGATTTGGATGCTGCTTTTTGACTTTGGAGAACAACTGTATAATCTAACCCTAGAGCATTAAACTAGCAAATACAAATGTGAGAAATCAACTAGAGAACCATGTCTGAGACTAAATGTGGACATTCTGTCCTCTGTACTTTAAGACAGTATGCTGCTCACAGTTCTTATGCCTTAGCAAAATATCAATAGGTCACATGTCACACAGCCATATCGTTCAATGACTGTGCACAGAGCTTACATGCCCGTAGGGCATTAGATAAGTCAAACAACACTGTACTGAAGCTGGGCAATTATCAAGTTTAATCCCAAGTACAAATGCTGCCTCCCACAGTTAAGAGAACTCAGTAAATGAGATTAAAACATGACCGTGCCACCCATTACCTTAAGCTCCTTTTTTATTTCTCCATTATTATTGTTAGCATCATTATGAGGTATTTTAACACAACTATTTCGATGTGTTGCCCATTCTTAGATAGATAGATAGATGAACCTTTATTGTCCCAGAAGAAGGGAAATTTGTTTCCACAGCCTTCCATATCATGTTGCCAAAGCACACCATCACACAGAACAAACAGAACAATGGACAATCACAAACAAATACAGAGCAAGACAGCACTTAACATTGTCATTGTCTGGCAATGAACATTCAAAATGATGATATGAAAAGCATATATGCTGTGGGAAATCGGGCTTCATTACCTTGATCTCATATTCATATTGATTTCATATTCTCAATTCCAAGAACGCAGGATGTTATTGTTCAGACATCACTATCAGATAATTGGTTTAAAAGCCATATATCAGCATTGGCAGATTTAAAGATTTCTGTTTACTGCCAGTATAATAGCTCTAATTACTAGCATTGAGTTTGTGGAAAAGAGTCATGTAAGTTACAGACAGAGGGGACGGCCATGACATTATGCCGTGGGCCCTCATGCCGATGTTGTGACATAAATTAGCAGGGTTGACCTGGGTGGGTGTTCCCACTGAAGCTGATCGGAGGTGAGCCAATAAAAACCTGTGTCACTTGCAGAGTCAGTCGACCTGGGTCGAAATGTCGATTAGACCCTTTCGAACTACCAACAGAAGCCGATTGTTACCATGTTTATTATTATTTTTTTGGCTAGTTTGAAAGAGGTATAGGTAACACAGTGTCTACAGTTAACACCTGTAGAAATGTTAGCTGAGAAGCAGTCAGGAATTTGGAAAAATAGAGAGCAGCATTGTAAAAGTGAAGTTAAAGGGACGCATTTAAATCTTGGTTGTTTTCCTGTTTGCCTCACTCCAGAGTGCATGACAATCAGGTATACACCATACTTTCATCTGTGTGTCCATAAACAAAGAGAAAAAGAAAGCTCAAACACTGGAAGTCAACAGGTAGCCTGCCTCTGCCTATAGTCATCAGATAAACAGTCCTGCATGCTTGTTGGGTGGATGCTGGATTGGGTCAGAACAACTGTTTAACATTCAAGTTGTGAAAACACACACGCTTTTCAGTATTTGTCAACTATATGTGCAGTTGATGTGTAGGAATATTTGAATACAATACAGGGTCACATGTGTCTGTCTTTACAAAAAAAGTCATTTAAACTATAAAAGATGAATATATTAAAGTGTCACATTCACATTAATCCATTTGTGTTGGATTAACTTGCATATCAAATAAAAGAAACGACAGATGAATATGCGTGCATGTCATAGTGACAGTAATAACCCCATAAAAGATTTTCTGATACAGTTTTTCATGACATCCCCCTGATATGAGATGATGTGCTGCAGTCCATCAATCATGGGCACATGACACATTTTATCTTGTTTCCCACAATGAAATGGAGAGGGCATCCACCGCAGTGCATTTGTATGACATTTGCATGCTTACTCAGGGTTGCAGATGTGTTTTGTGTGTGAAGTCATGAACAAAATTCATAAACAGGATGATCAACATATGGATTTAAAGCATATATCACTTAATATTCTCATTTACCACAGCGCAGTTATTGGTTAGTTTAATCTAAAATGTAGAATCATCATTAATTTATTTGATTTTATCAAAAGAACCCACATTTTGCCTTAAGTCATGCTCATAAATTCATTTTCAGTGAGAGCTAGAGTAGGTCTAAAATGTTCAAGTAGTCAGTGTGTTTCACATACTGACTACCCCTGATCCAGCTGTATTCTCATTCTGTCTGAGACCCTCTGTTAAAGCTCCTGTCCCTTTAGGGCTTCTTTCCCCTCATGGGCTCAGTCTGCTCTGATTGGCTGACTGGCTCTGTGGTAATTGGTCAGTTCAGCCCTGGCAGCACCATGCTGTCAATAACACCATTCATGCTAAGGTCTCTGCTCTGCCCTGGGCGTATCACACCCAGTCAATGGGTTCAGAGCTGTGTCTGACTTCAGCTGCTGCTTCTGATCATGAAAAACAAAATAGCCCCAACATGGACCCCGTAATAAAACATAATCTGTGTTTTTTTTTTGCATCAAACAGAATCTGATCAGGTTTGATGGTTTTCCACCGATCTTATCAAAATGGGACTCTGTTAATCACTTTTTGGGTTTTTTTTCCATTTAGCAAAAATATTAAGATATGAATTTGGTCCATTATTGTCTTTGTTTTTCAAGTTGACTATTTGGGCCTCATAACTGTCTGGCTTTGATAGATCGTCTCTTTTCCTGCACAGCTTTACAGTGTAGTTTTTGTCAGTGGTGCTGCTGAGACAGACAGACAGTGCAGCTCTTATGCACATCCTGTTGCTCACATTGAGACTTTCTGCCTTCCTGTTCCTCTGTTACATACACCTGGGCTCAGGCTGTGGTCCTGGAGAGCCATCTGTCATGTGAGAACTCGCACAGAAACACAAGAACAAACACACAAAAACAGTGTAAGGCTGTTCTTTTGTTGTGCAAAACTTGGTGTTGATGTCTGTTGTTCATGCTAATTCGTGCAGGTATATATCAAAAATCTTAATATGTGATCATTTTGTCAGCTGTTTTCATCGTGAAGCATGTTGTTTAAAAGTTCATGACACACAGCGGTTTTGGGCATACCAGTCTACAACTTGTCTAGTGAACACACAACCAGCACAAAGATAGGTGCAGAGAGCAAAGGGGATGGATAATGAGCCTTTTTTAGGAATAAGTGTGTGAGGGAGGGTAATATGAAACAAACCAGACTTTCAGCTCTCTTTCTTTTAAAATAGCGTGCACCTGCAGGGTAGCATGTTATTTAGAGTGGATTTTACTTGAATTCTGACAGGATTATAAACTCCTATCATTTTATTGTGCAGCAGAACTCTGTTTAAAGCATGCTGATGTTCAGATCAGTTTTGTATTTCACTAACGCATTCCCACAACATCGGAGATAAGCAGAAAAACACACTGGACAGGACTATCAAAAACCATAACTTCATTTACTTCAACACTAATTAAAATTTATCAACAGATGTTTTTATAATAAGGATTGAGAGTTGTGTGCTGTTTTGCATCCTGTGTGTGTGAAAAAAATTCGTTGTAGTTTGAATGTTGATGTTACAAATGGGAGCATGCCTCTTTGATGTGTCATTATTAGGAACACTACATCACAGACTTTAGACTTGAAACCAGATTTGAAGTAGTGTACCTGCATGTTAAGTATCCTAAAGATAGGGAGAGTCTGGCTTTGTGTCTAAACATTCCTCATTTTGAGACAAACACCCCCCAGAGGGCTAGTAGAAGTGCCTATCTATTTGCTATTGAAACAGTATGAGCACGAGGTGTCAAAATGACAACTGTTTCAGGGGAAACAGAGGGAAGCCATGTGCACTGTAGACTGAAATACTTTGCTTTAGCAAAATAGAAGAATCAGTTTGTCACATTCTAGCCAATTTTACCCTCCAGTGTTTTTCTCAAAAGAAACCTTGAGCAGTTTGGATTGGTTTTACTCTAAAGCCCACATAGTTAAGCCAATAAAATGTACTTATGTTCTCTCCTAAACTAACCTGATCCACCAAATTGTAGAACAGATTTACCAGTTTCATTCTTATTAATGCACCATTTACATCAATTCAAAATAAACTTGTGCAGCATTTTACTTTAGGTCTGTTTAAGTACCAAACCCTTGCTAATACTACGTTACAAACTAATCTTTATTAATACCGCTATCATGTTTTCAAGAATTCGATTTAAAAGAGAGGAGCAGTATGCTTGTTGGGAACATTTACGTCTATTTTACTTTGCTAGGAAAACAAACACATTCTCTATCAAACAACATAAATATTATGTTTTCTGTGTTCAGGCATGTCCTTACCATTTGAGTTTCATCTTTTATGGTTATGATAAGTAGAAATACACTTTCCAAAGTTTTTTTAAGATTCATTTGAAGCATCTTGTCTTTTTTATAATTGAAGAAAAGGTTGTCTGTGCACCTGTTCTGTCTGTGAAAGAAATATGGTCTGCCTGTGCCTTGTACCTTACATCTCTTTAGTATTTTGTTTCATATGTGTAATATTTAGTGATAAAACTTTATGTTGTTGGTGATTTCATTGGAGTATGTTTTTTTCTGTGAGGCAGGTGACAAAGAAATAAGATCTCCTTCAGTTTATTGCTTCATAGATGTTGAAAATCGTGCATAGTTTCTGTATTTTTATATATCTCTGACACTAACCTGGGTTATATTAAAGGCAGAGCCACAGTTTTCACTTTAAAACTCCTGACAGATGTGTCTGCCCTTGCTCCAATCACAGCAACAGCCCCTCCTCTTCCCCCTCAGCCCACCAGCCAATCCCTTCCCTCATGTTTATTTATTCCGACAGCCCGGCCCATGTGACTGCAGCCGGCCAACTGTGCGTCTGCACCGAGCCATGACATCACTAACTAGCTGGTTCCCTCCAGCAGCAGGGGCGCTTCATTTTCTGCTCCGAGTGTTTGTGCTAAAATGGAGGCTGGCTGCTTGCCGTAGCCCGGGCTGCCCTCTCTTCCCCTGTCTCCTGCCTCCGCTCTCTGATGTTGGCATGCTCAGGAGCTACCAGTGGTATGGTTCTGGATACGCCGAGCTCTAATGGGCCTTTCCAGCCCGTGGCCCTCATGCATTTTAGAGGTGAGAACAGGAGATTTGCCTCCTCTGCTCAGCTGTGTTTATGTGTTTCAGGGGGAGAGGAGCAAGAATTTTGCTGTCACTTAGCAACTTAAAGCTGCTACTTTAGATTTGGCCAAAGAATATAATCACGTCAGCTGACTTTTCGCTGAGTTGCTGCAAGAGGCTGAGAGTGTTTCGCCTCATTGTATAGGCGGAGGGAGTATTTCTGTAAGAGGAAGCGGGGGTTCGTGTTTGTATGTCAACCAGGAAGGGTTCTGCCAAGACATTGCATAGCTGAGCTTCAGTGAGAGAGGAAGAGCCAGAGAGTGAGAAAGGAGTGCTACTTTTCAGTCTCCCATCCCCCATCAAGACTGCTGATGTCATAGGATGTGAGGTCAAAGCTTGTTGTCACTGTGTGCATCTGTATTGTGTTGTGTATGGATGTGGGGTCAGCTGACGAGTTGAAATGCTCTGCATGTTGCTGCTGGTTAGTTCGCCCTCTAACCACAGAAGCTCCAGGCTCCATGCACACGTTTATGTGCAACCTGCAAGTGTTGAGCACAGGAAACACAAACACACTCTTGCTGAAAGTTAGTGTGTCCCTTATTAAGTGTTTGATGTTAAATCATTAGTGTTTGAGCGATTCCCTGCTAGTGTATGTAGTTTAAGATCAAGCTTAAACTCACTACTGCAAACGCATAGAACTAGATTCTGATGTGTAGTTGTTTTATTTATGTAAAAATGGCTGATAGTTGTACATGTTGAAAAGATTTTGATTATTAAGCACACAAGGGCTGTCAAGTTTATTTGCCATATTTATACCATGTGTCAGAAAGACGTCCTACGTTGTTCTAACAATTGATGATAAAAATTTGAAGGGCTTCAACTACTCCCTGCTGAGAGAAACTAATGTGAACAACCATGTCAAAGAATTACCTTGGCAGCCTGCCTGGATATTATCCTGCTAATGTCAGGGTTGCATGTGTGAAAAGTGCTCTGGAGTCTAGTAATAGAGCAGCTTCAATGACTGATTATGAATTAGAAGTGTTTCTAAATTTAATTTTAACTGTGATAATGAGGGCAATACACTGCTCATTTGTGTTGCTGTGGTAAAGATATAGATAACATAGCATGGTTTTGACCAAAACTATAGTCACTTCTTGTTTTAATATGATGATCAAGACTATGAGTCATCTATGTTTAGTTTTTAGGGACAATAATTTGCCCTTGTTAAACATATACTCTGCTTCCAAATTATGGCCATTCATTTGACCATGAGTGACTCGGGTGAGGCAGAATTTTCCCCTCAAACTCACAATACAGTGTGCATCCTGATACAGTGGCCACAATCTTATCTTTATCACAATACACATTGGTTTTGGGAAGGCCATTCACTACACATAATTAACAATATTTGTTCCTTACTGCTGATCAAAAGATCCAGCTTTAGGGATCGCATTTAAAACACTTGCATCTTACCATGGAGACATACAACATTTTATATAGATTTCCTATGCTATAACTAAATGCAAAATTAAAATGTTCTTTTTCTACTTGAATGTGCCCCTCCTTTTGATCATTTGTTGTTTTTAAATGTTTTTAACTCTAGTTTTTCATGATGAGTCTTGCATTAGCTCTATCTTTTCATCATGCATTCCACTCACTGTAGTCTCTGTAGTAAACTGCCAAAGCTTTTTCCTTCAACTACAGGTTCAGTTTTTATGAATAAAGTTTAGGGAAGCTCTGACTGGACAGCGTCACTCAGTACTGATTCTGTGTAATGATCCTGGTTGTTATTATGGCTGTTATTGCTTGCTACTAATTGCAATGGTGCAGAGTCATTTGTTGTGGTTTCCACACATTCAACTGAAGTGTGAAGATGCTAACTTCTGATTTAACTCCTGGTTTAGAATAGCTAAAAGTCACACTTGCAGATAGATACTTAATTTCTCAGTCAACCCCTAGATCATTGTTACTGCATTTTATCTCTCATTAATCCTGCAGCACAGTCTCCCACCAAAATTTATGACCTTGTCCTTTAATATGACACAGACGGACAGCAGAAATAGTTAATGCATCCTCTTGTTCTTTTGCCACTTTAGTTTTTTTTTTTTTTTTTTTTTAACTATGCCGGAGGTAAATGGTATGTTAAAACTGCCATGACATTTGCTGCCATATCCACTCAGTGCTACATGGACTACATGTATCAACTGCTTCAGGCAGCTTCTAGCACCAATCTCAGGAGAAGAGAGAAACTCTCAATGCTGCAGACTTTATTTTCTTGTGCATTGAAGCACTGTGTCATGTGGAGGACACATGTGAAACAGCAAAGAGCATATAAAATTCAAAAAGTTTCACATAACATTGTTAAAATGTCAGTAATATAAACTGCTGATGAATATTAGTAACAGAGCAGCCTTCTAGTATGGAGGAAGAGGAGGGATATTGTGACTGCAAATAATTCAGATTGATTATGCAGCCTTAATAGATGTCATTTGCTTGTTTGTTTTTAATTGACCGGAATGAATGTTAAGAAATGGTTTTGTGACAGCTCTTCTACTAACAGCTGCCTGGCCTTAGATTGAAAGCCTGTGTCGACATGAAAACAGAGTATGGACAAAGTTTTTGCCACTGCAGTCAATTTTCAATCACTAATCAATTATAAACCACTAGTTGAGTTATCACAGGAATGTTTCCTGTGTGCACACAGGAGCCTTCAGATGACTAAAGGTTATTTGTTGATCCATGCAGAGAGAGCTGTGTGCAAAGGCTGCAAGGCTCACAGTATGCCTCTGTATATTTTGGTTGGGTTCAGAAACCCTGGTGCTGTTTGTAATGAGAGCTGGATGGCTCATGGCCCTAGGGTGCTGATGATTTTTTAGGTGAACCATATGCCACTTGTGGTATCCCTTGTTGCTTTTTTAGATGATTTCCATTCGTCTGTACCGGCTCAAGAATAAATGGGTTATAAATTAATATTTTTTTTGTATTTACCTCTTGAACTTCATTAAAAAAAAACTTTTAATGCAGGTTTTATGTCTTGACTTTGACTGTTAAAATAAAAGGAAAAGACATTTAAGAGTGCATTTCAATGGTCCTTAAAAGGAGGGAAACACTAGTAATGGCCATAGACAGTTGTAGGTTTGCCCCAGAAGTCTCTTATTGCCCTTGGGCATGTTTACAATTTCAGCTGGTCTCTAAAGGAAGTCAGAACAAAACATCCCATTGGGTTTCTCAAGGGAAGTCAAGACTCAGGGGTGAAGCAGACTGCCTGATTTAATGTCTGTAATCAGGCAGATCCATCTTGCCAAGCTTCAGCCTACAACAACTGTGACTGTCCCTAAGCAGCACGATCCAATCAGAGTCCTTTAGAGCAGGAAGAGGTGTGAGCTTAGAGCGAGACCACAGCAGGAAGTGATTGCATGTACAGGGATTAACAAAGAGGCTAAAAGGCTAAGCAGCAGCTTTATCAGACCATTTCTTTATTAATTGGGAAAAAAAACGTGTTTTGACAAGAGTTTATTGTACGAAATGGCTCGTATTCTGAAGCTCAGTAACTTCCACCTACGAAATGATGATACTAGGTTTTCACTGTTCTGAGATGATTCTGAATAAAGACCTAAAATGTTTTGATCAGCTGTTATCAGGATTTTATGTGACTACTTTCCCTAAAAGATGTGTGATAAACAAGTGATGCTGGGCTGGTTAGGTTCAAGACCCATCACGTGCCTCTAATGAGAAATCACATCTTTAAACTGTGAAAAATTTCAACCCCTAAAAGATCCCACATTTTTTGATTTTTATGCAGAAATGTATGTCCATGTCTTTTCTGCAGACCCCCTCTATCATGAGAAGAAATTCCTCCTTTTCCTCTGTTGTTGCTCCACCTTTAAATAAACGTTTCTTTGAATAGTTTGTTTGAAAATTTCCTCTAATGTCATTAGGGGTCAGACCACCTCCCCAGCTGAGAGACACTCCCTTAGCAAAGTGTTTGTTTGGCCCACAGCAGGTTCCAGTAAAAAAAAAAAAAAAGAACTTATCGAAGCATGTCTTTGCAGCCGAAATAAACATTAGACCACAGTGCTGCAAGGATTGTTCTACAGCTCATGATTGTTTATGCTTGAACAGACTATTCAGAGCAGGGCCCAAACAGAGGAGTTTATAGGCATTCTAAAATACAATATGTTTGAGAACTTTTACCAGTATGTTTCAGGAACACTTGAGATAAGAGTACACTTCTGGAAAAGGAGTAAACTATGGGAGCTTTATGCTCTTTTAAAAAATGCAGTTTTTAGCATAGATGGAACTTAATTTATGACTTAAAGAAACAGGATGTGTCTATGTTTAAAAAGTAAATATCTTTTTAGAGTTTTTGAGACATAAAGCTAGGTGTGTGAAAACAGCTTTATTATCCAAGGTTAGAAATCAGGATGATTCAAACTTGGACTTATTTTTCCACAACTGAAAATGTACCCTCTGAATGCTTCCATATATCATAGACTTTTTCCACATTTTTTAAAATTACAAGCACGTATATACCACCCACTAAAACACCTGGACAACCCAGCTTTGAGTTCAGACTCACCATGTAAGAACCACTGTCATGAAGTAAGACTTTTAGGCTCAGTATGTAGGTCTGACAGAAAGACTGCCACATTAGTGCTGCTCTTCATAATACACATTGAAAGCCTGCAGTGCTGCTGTGACTCACAGATGTGGAGGTGTAGGGAAAGTCCTTGTTGGTACTGTCAGCCCTTAGCTCACACTAGAGCCTGTGTGGGAGTGTGCACAAGCTCCCTTCAAGGATACAGTGCTAAACATCTTTTTAGTATAACTCATAAACGCAATTACATTTTTACTGCCGTCAAATAGGATATTTCTACCAGTCCCCCAGTCAGCAGTCAGTAGTACAAATAACCTTTCACAGGTCATTAGATGGATTTTTCACTGTCTTTACATACAGCTTGTGAAAGTAAGGGTGGGAATCTTCCAGCAGACTGTGATTCGATTCAGCTCCATTTATGTTTCTGCTTCTGCCTACATTGCTCTAAGAGGCTGAATAATATGATTGACAAAAGGAGCAAAATGAAACGTGTTCAAGGTATGAGATGTGTGACTCTGCTGATTTACAACAATTTGGATACACTGCAGTATGGAGTGTGTTTAAAATGGTGTTTAAAATGGATTCATGGATGTTTTGTATTGATTCTAAATCTTTTTATTTATATGATTATATTCAGATACAAAACTACTTTTAGTGCACCTTTACTAGAAAGCTTGCCTCTCAGCTGAAGCTGCTGTGATCATCTGGTCGTGACAACATTTTCGCTCACTCACTTTAACTCCTTGGTTTTCCTTAAAACTCATACAGTTTGCGTAAGATAAGATATTCCTTTATTAGTGCCACATGGGGAAATTCCACATTTACAGCAGCTGCAGGATACAAGAGAAATATAGGAAAGAAACAATTAGAATAGTGTTATTAGAATCGAATAAAATAATAATATAAAAGTAAAAATTGGAAATGATATACAGTATTTAGTAATTGGTGTATTTACATGTGGTGTGTACATGTTTGACATTTTACAAGTGAAACATTTGAAGTATTATAAATACAGATATGGTTTATTGCACACTGGAGAGGTTTTTGTTATAGAATCTAAGAACTGCAGGAAGGAAGCACCTGTGTATCACCTCAGATGAGCTGAACCAATAGCAAAACATGACAGGAAGACTGTACTGACCACTGCATAGTCAGAGGATTGCCCCCAACAGAAAGAGGATATGCAACACAAAAATGAAGTGCCTTTCGTTGTCAGCTCCACAGTGCTGATCGACTTCCCAGACATCCCTATACTTTTAATAATATAGTGTATTGCTGCCGGTAAACTTCCCTGAAACAACGGGTTAGGCTGTCAATTTGGTCAGTTTGCTTCTTTACTTCGTTTAGCTCATAAAATAACACCATTAGACTTTAATGCTGTATTGATATTTTATCCAACACCTTTTCAAGCTCATGTATTCAGTCTTGTCGGTTCGAGTTGAGAAAATCTATTCTAAAAAATATTTCTTCACCCTTATTTCAATCAGCTTAGTCTTTTTGCCTCTGTGCCACACAAAACAGTTTGTGCACAGCTCCACCTCTGTGTACTTTAAGGTGTTTATTAGGTGTTCTCTAGCTGTCATTATCCTCATGGTCCATGTGGCCGACACGTCTCACGACCACAGCTGATTGCATTAGCAAATCAGCAGCATATGATCCCCGTGTAACAACAGCAGCAGTCTGCATGCATCTTTGATTAGCAGTGGTCACCCCCAGGTCCAAAGTCCTGTCTGTGCCTGTGGTTACCATGGAGATGTGCTGTACACTACACATGTGGACTGTTAATGGAGAGAAAACACCGACTCATAACTCACAGGTTGTGACAAGCTGGTCCTATAGGCTGCTTCAGTGGTGTGGTAATTTGCATTAAGTCTCTGGTAGGGCTAAACAATGTTGGGAAATATTCTTATTGTAATATTTTTTTTTCTATTTGCAACAGTTGTATTTGGATCAGATAGGACATTTATAAGAGGAAGGGAAGTTAGGCTTGGAATTGTGCTCCTTTTAGCATTTGTTATTAACCTTTTCTGACAGTGTCTACAGTTTATTTTCTAAGGAAGATTTCTAATTTCCAGTGTTCACTGCAGAGCATCTTGTGGTTGTCACGGTTAAGATCATAATGTTCTTACAGATAACTATTTGGTGAGATGTTTTCAAAAATCATAATGAGTGTTTTCATGGCTTTTGTTTTAAAAAGGTCAAGGAAAGAAAAACTATATGGAAGTCCCTGTGTTGTGTCATCTGTATGCTTGTAGATTTTATGTCCAGGAAACAGAAGTCTGCATGGTGGTCTTTTGCAGGTGATATGAGATGGGCTTTTATCAGCATGGTCAAAGAAATAGAAAATAGCTGTTTTATTATCTATCACACAGCACACAAATGGCATCATAATGCCTTCCAGGTCATGTGTCTGACATTGCAGGCCCTGCAGTTCGACTTTTGCACATACACACATTGCAGTTGCGACGTTTAAATGGTATGTTGTGTATCTTTTGACTCTGGTGCTTATCTGAGAGAAATGGATGACAAAATCACACTGTAGCTTGAAAATCTGACAAAGATGGACTCCATAATTTTACAGCAAACTAAAGATTAATCACTCAGTAAAGTATCTCTAATGATGTTTCTTTTCTTTTTTTCCCGTACCTCTCTCAAATCCACAGAGTAACACTCGATCCAGAACCTTGTAGCCTCAACACATAAGAGCTTTTATCCAAACCTTTCAGTGCTTACATGTATTCCCAGAATAGCCTTTTCTCCTGTTTATAAAGCAATACTTGGCCTTAAGCACCTTATGTGTCTGACACATTTTTTTCTGTGTACAAGTTGGGAAAGCCCTTTGGGCCTTTTGGGAGCAGACTTGTAGCGTTGCCAAAGAGCAGAACAAAACTCCTCGCTCATGCTGAATTTAGCTCCTGAGCTCTGAGCTTCTGGCTCAGCCTCAGAAAATTCAGTGGGTTGCCTGAAGTCTTGCTGCATTTTAAGATTTGCCAGCTTACATTTTGTTTTTCTGTTAATATTTACCTCTTTTCATTTCTTTCTGAATTAGTGTGATGGCTTGATTGTGTGCATATTATGCTGAATTAGTGTGTTATGCATAATTAGAGGTCATTATTGATAAATGTTGGGCAGCTACTGTTGTGTTGATAATGCTCGCTCACAGGCACAAGATGAATGAAGGCTGGCTCTGAAAGTGAGTGTGTGGTTTCTCCAAAAACTTGTGTAATGATTTTTAAATTGCAGGTTAATGATGATGATACACTGATAGGTGTGGCTCAGTGATCCCTGAGGCAGATTTAGAGCCTCTGCATCATTAATGCAGTTGTGACACTGCCAGTGAAAGGTTATATTATTGATTCATGAAGTCTTTAAATGAAGCTTCAACATGAACTCTGGAGTGCTAAATTACAGCTGTACTCAACCTGAATCATAGTTGGCTTATAAAGTTATTGAATGCAAGACAGGGGTCGAGGGAAGTAAAATAGTGACGATGATTTTTGGCAAGAAATTACCATGGCAACAAGTGAATCATCTCAAGACCAGAGTTCAATACAGCTTCAAGTACAATGGTGATTTTTTTAATCTACTTGTGAATCCTTCTCATGGTAGTTAAACCTTCAGTTTTTTTTTAAACATCAGTAGAATAATTTCCTTGATGCTTACCATCAGTGCTGAGACAGATTATCTGTGTGTTTAGTGACAAAAATGGTTTATAGTTCATTTCCAAATACTCGTATCATACATTTGACAGATCAAACAAAAGCGGGATAGGACGACAAATGACACCCTATGTAAAGTTGCTGTTCAATACAAGCATATGGCTCCTTTTCCACGTTATTGCTCACTCTCTCTCTGTACCTACACGTTTGTGACACTATTCCACTATCATATCTACAAAATAAAAGCATAAATACCACAAAAATAAGCAGAAACATAGGTAAAGATTTTCAGGATCAGAAAATAACTAACATTTTCAGACTTTCTCCACGGGGGCCACGACCACATGAATCAAAAGTTTGTTATGGGAGCATTGATTTTGATCCATGCTCTGTACCATGTAGTTTTAAAGTGCTCTGAAATCTAGCCGGCACATTGTTATAATAACAAGATAGTATTAATCAAAAACCCACACCACTTGATCTTGCAGAATAGAAGATGTACAAGAACAAATATAGTAATTTTCAAGTAGCAGCTAAAAAAGTTATTTTCAGAAAGCAGTTGAAAATTTTTGCAAATATCATCAAAGCTGTGTGGAAAATATCCACTACTCCATAATAAAAAAATACTTATTATATATCCAGTGATGTTTCATCTCTACTTCTTCTGAGGTGTATGTTAACCATTACTAATTTTAATATCTTCCTATTTGTGCCTTTATTTTCAAGTCAAATACATGAGGATGGATGTGCCAGATACAATTAAACTAATTTTTATTCCCAGTTCTTTGGTAAAATAATTCAACAAGGCAGGCCGATAGCCTGTAACTACCACTGTATCAAAATTCTGAAGGTCACTGTTTACCACTGCATTTATTTATGGAACAAACATTTTTATTTGCAGTCTCTGATCTGTGTAATGATCAAATTTCAATTTTGCTTGACGAAATACAGCCTATGTTCCACTTTGTTTTGTCATTTCATCTAAAAATCGCTCCTGGACCAGACTGTGCCAAGGTAATGGAGGGAGACAGAAGACTCCTTACAGTCACATTTATAACTCTACCCTGTGCAACCCAATAAAGACGGGCCCATTTTGGGTTGTGACCTGAAGTTTGGGAGAGGCTTAACCTGACACACCACGTGGACTGTTTCACATATCCATGGGATGTATATAAAGTCCACCCTGGCATGTCCCAATAAAAAGTCGTAGGGATGATAAATTAAACATTTTAGGAAAAACTGGAGAATGATTGATAAATGGTTTGCCTGTCATATTCATCATGGGACAGTCACAGGCTCACAGTCACTTCTTGCTTTTAACACAGTAAAATTAAGGTTGCAGCTACTCTTTGTTTGAAAAGGGAGCTGCAAAGCCTGTTCCATTCTGACTGGCAACAGTGGTTTCAGTCTGAAGCTATGCATGATGGATCTGCCTGATAACAGACATGGAATCAGGCAAAGCCAGTTGCTTAAATTTAGGAAACTGTCTTGTCTTACTGCACTCAGTTATCTTTTAAAGTTTTTTTTTTCCACGACAGATTCTTAATCAAAAGAAATACTTATAAACCTGTTGATAGAAAGTTTTCCTCCCTGTCTGTTTTTCAGATGTCCCCCCAGCAGAGCAGGAGAAGCTTTTTATCCAGAAGTTGCGGCAGTGCTGCGTCCTCTTCGACTTTGTTTCAGACCCTCTGAGTGATCTGAAATGGAAGGAGGTGAAACGGGCGGCCCTCAGCGAGATGGTGGAGTACATCACCCACAACAGGAATGTCATCACAGAGCCCATCTACCCAGAGGTGGTTCACATGGTCAGTATATTTCTGCATACTGCATCACAAACTATGACTCTACTGTGTACAAAATGGCAGCATTTAGGGTGGGGAGGTGAGGATGGGGGATTGGTCTTTTAATATCATCTCAACAACAGAATTTACTAAGTGACCCCTAAAAATAAATACTATGTTAGTAAACTGAAAGCCACAATCATGCAGGATGAATTTACCTAAAGTTACACAATCTGCTCATGCTCCCGTTATGATTGTATAAGCTGTTATTCTTCAATATCCTCCTCCAAGAAGTATCTTTCTCCTCATGAATATAGTTGTAATTTTGGTCGTTAAGGTCCAGTTAGTGTAACCTTTAGTGTGCCCCTTTCAAGTAGTTTGAACTAGTCTATGATGCCAGGCTGTTGAAGTGTAAATCCTCATAAGCTTTAGCATCTTACCTCAAATTTTCACATAGTTTGCCTATGGACTGTCACGTCAGTGCCCTGCTTTGCCTGACTGACTGCATGCAACCTTGCCCATAGGAAATGTATTCAAAACGCCGGTCAACAGAAGTCTGACTCCAGCAATCCTGCGAGGAGTCTGATGCTAGCATGCTCTGCTGTCTAACTGAGGCACAGGCTGTGGAAACTGACTGATCACAGAGACTAGAGGTGTTTTTTTTGCATAGTACAGGGCACATAGAGAATGCTACCCAGGCTAACTATTCCCCTTATGACATCATTTGGGGATTTTTTTCTCAAATGAGCTGTTCAAGCACATGTTTTCTGAAAGGTGGAGCAAACAAAAGGTGGGGGTGACTTTTCTCTGAATACAGGCCATGGACACTTTTTGTATCTGAAAATACAAATAGTGTGGTTTACATCGCAAGAATTCAGTTTAATAGTTTGAAGTTAGGGCTGGGCAATATTAGCTAATCTCTGTATCACCATTAATTGAAGCCCTTACCTTGATTGTGTTTAATGAACCATTATTTTATGCTATGCTAGAACAAATTAGTGGTGTTACTAACGGTCGTCAGAACTGTCTCCCTGCAGTATTTACACTTACCTTCTTTCTGCTCGATGTCCTCTGCACAGAATCCGAAATGTGCCCAAACAAAGGAGACAGCATTTCTCTTGGCTACAAGGTCCTGTGATATGTTGGCGCTTGTCTCCTCCATGTTGGCATAGCATCCTTCACTTTTGGTGAAAGCGTACTGTATGGAGAAGGGCGCAGGCTTGTGGGACAGAGACAATAATCTAAATAATCATCATGAGTAAAATTAGAATTATTTTCCAATGAATTGCTAAGCCCTTTTATGTCATACTGCATCTGTAAATCATATTTTACAAGATTTTCTCATCTCTGTAAGCCCTCATTATATGAAACTTACGGTAATGTCTGTGACCCTGGAGAGACCTCTGACTCAGTAGAACATAGCTATTGTTGTTATTATCCAATTACCTCTTTGTAAGGATGTGCTGTCTGTTGGGCTGAATTTATGTGCCGTGGAGGAAAATGTACTCCACTGCGAGTCATTCTGATGCAGCACCTGATTTTCTGTCATCGCTGGTTCCTCACAGAGCCATGGGACATTTCCATAAGTTACGTAACAAACAGCACTGACCTCCATTTGAACCCAGAGATGTGTTCTACCTGAATTTTATTTTTAAAAGCATTTCCTGTTAAGTGATCCACATATTTTATTAAATAGTTCACACATCCAAGTGTTGATTCCCCCTGCATGCACCTAGCTCGTATCCGTCATTGAGCTTTACTGTACATGTATCAGCAGTGTGTGTTCAAGTTTGCTGCCTGTGCGTGTTCAGCGTTGCCAGGTTTGCTTTCCCAGCCAAATTAACCCCCCTTTGATGTTTATCAAAGGCTTGCCTCAATGCCACATGGTAAACTGCAGATGATCAAGGTGCAAATGTATCCCCGTTCTCCTCATCGTGCCTTTATTTGATCAGTGCTGCAGAAAATGCAACCGAGCTGCCAAATCAGCATGAAAATATACTCTTATTCCTCATAGCCTTCCCCAGCCTCTTAAAGACAATGAGGCTTTGAAGTCCACGGACGCTTTCATCATCAAACACCACAAACTCCTTAAGAGCTGCGAGTGTGCTCTTGTGTTAAGGTTGTACTTATCTCCCAGAAGCCCTTGTTTGCTCAGGTTATGTTTAATGCAGGACAGTGTTTTGGATGAGGGTTTTAAGATTGGCGCTATCGTCTGGGAAGAAGTAAGAACAAGCCTCCTCTAAAAGTGGTGAGACTTTGGATTACTCTGATAGAAATGTTCCTGATTAATGCCTGCAGGTAGATTTGGACCACCAGAGGAGAGGCCACAATTAACCTTTAAAACATTTTGACAGGAGAGCAGTTATTGTAAAATCAAACATGTACGCTGCATTTTTGAAACCTACTGTATTATGGGTAAAATAAGTTAGCTAGGTTCAATATACAGAGACAACCAATTAAAAATGAGACAGTCACCATCATACACTAAACACATCCTGATGTTATTGACTAATAATAGCTCTCATTCATTGCAGTTTAATTTTTGACAGCATTTATCTCATATTAAATGGGAGTCCTGAATGTGGAGAAAACATAGGTGTGTCTTGAATTCAGTAAACTGTGTTTAACGCTGAATTACTGAAAATGCAAAGCAGCAGAACTCTCTCATACTTATCTGAGAACATAACTGATATTAATCACAAATGGCTTGGAAATGTTGTCAGCTTGCAGGTGTACATGCCTGCTGTTCATACCATATCCATGAAATGCCACGTGTTTTACCTCGTAAAGAGTTCACCAACTGCTTTTATTGAAGAGGTGGAACACCGGACATGCTCTTCAAGTCTGTCTTATGGTGTATTCAAAAGTTCATTAATACTCTGTGAGTCAGGCTCCTCCTAGATGTTGAAAGTTAAGTTAAGTGTCTCTCGCAGACATGGGTGATAGCTCCACCATCTCCACTAGCTATTTATCTATTTTCAAAGCCAATAATAATTGCTGCATCCCAAAGTTCTGAAATTTGTATAATTAAGATTATATGATTGCTATAGCACAGGATGATGTATTGCTCTTGTTTTGCCATTTTCCATCCATTTGACATTGTATATTTTCCACATATGTAGAAGTATTGCTTTGTCTATATTATCCAGAATATTTGTGTTGGGAGTGTACAAGTTCAGTGGTTGCATGTGGTGCGAGCCATCAACTTCTCAAATAAGTGTGTTTTCTTATTGATATCTAAATGTCAATCAAAATATTCATGATTATGATATTGGCCGTACTTGAGAAACCCTAACGTCCAAAACAAATTAGCAAACTCTGATGAGTGAGACAAGCCAAGGAAAAGCCAAGAAAACCCTTCCAGCACATCTCTCTTGTCCTAATTCCTCACAACACAACAGGAAAACAGCAACAGGGCAAGAGGATGAAAATGGCGCAGTGAGTTGAAGCTTTGTGCTGTGTTGCTTTCAGGTTGCTCACATATAATTTAATATACGCTGACATTTGATGGCTTCGCCTACAGTTAAGATACTGTGCAACTGGAATGTGCCTGTAGTTCAGGGGTGGGCAACTATCGATTCCAACAGGGCCACATTCCCTTTTTTTTCTGTGGCCGAGGGCTGCACTGTTACACCTTGTTGACACTCTCAATAAGAAAAATATATAAATAAACAAAAAAATAGCTTAACAGCCCCTGGGCTGCCAGTTGCCCACCCCTGCTGTAGTTTCTTAAAGGGTTGTCAAAAGTATCGATACTCAAAAAAGTATCGATACTAAAATGTTGTATCCGGATACGATACTCACTTTCAAAAGTATCGATACTGCCAGATGTGGGCGTTAGGGAGTCCAGTTTTTGTTGTGGTGGTATGAAATAGGAAACAAAATAATCAGATTTCTACGAATCAGCAATGTTTATACATCTGGTATTGTGTGAATTATTTGTTTGGTATAAACAGAAAATAGAGTAAAATACATCTTATGCATTTCCAGATGGCATAGATAGATTGAGAAATGTTTTTAATCTTTATCAACCATTCCAAACCCATTTTCTACTCTCACACACGTAAACATGTGACTGTGCCATAGAGGGCCAAGAGCTGGACTTGTTGGCAGAGACACATGCATTTGCACAAAAGTTGGGTGAATTTTTTTTGTTTTATTCTTTGAAAACTGCCTAAACCAATCAACTGATCAATTATTTTGCTTTCAAAAATCTTTGCTAACAAATATGTTGTTGGCAATCCATAACTGATTTCTCTGTCAATAACTAACAGTTCATAGTTTTCAGTGTATTCTCCTCCTGACCTGCCTTCGTCTCTTTGTCCAGTTTGCTGTGAATATGTTCAGGACGTTGCCGCCATCGTCGAACCCCACGGGTGCCGAGTTTGACCCAGAAGAGGATGAGCCCACGCTAGAGGCAGCATGGCCACATCTACAGGTACATCAGTTGCACATATGGACACGGAAAATGTATGAAAATTAATTCATACAGCTGCTGACGATTAAAAACGTTCTTGTCTTTCTTTTCACAGCTCGTCTATGAGTTCTTCCTACGTTTCTTAGAGTCTCCAGACTTTCAACCAAATATAGCCAAAAAATATATTGACCAGAAGTTTGTATTGCAGGTAAGATAATAACGGTGACAACAAATTGTAGAAAGTCTGTTCTCTTACATGGATGTTCTATATTTGATGAATTTGCTGGCGGTGTCAGAGTCATCTTTATGTTTTCACAGCTCTTAGATCTGTTTGACAGTGAAGACCCCAGGGAAAGAGATTTTTTAAAGACCACTCTTCATCGCATTTATGGCAAGTTCCTGGGCCTGCGAGCGTACATTAGGAAACAGATAAATAACATATTTTATAGGTGAGTTCAGATAGTGATAGCACCAGTTTGTGGTGTTGAATCTGTGTTTGATGTGCCTCTGGGATGCAGCAATGTGTTTTTTTTTTTTAATTTCAGGTTCATTTATGAGACTGAGCATCATAATGGAATAGCAGAATTATTGGAAATATTAGGCAGGTAAGGTGTCTAAACTGTGATGGGTTGTTCAGTAATGTGCATATTAAATTTTAAAAACTCCAAAGCTTAATTTTTCTGACCTGAACTACTGTGTTTCACCTGACAGCATAATCAATGGATTTGCATTACCATTAAAGGAGGAGCACAAGATATTTCTCCTAAAAGTTCTACTTCCTTTACACAAAGTCAAGTCTCTAAGTGTTTATCACCCACAGGTAATAACTTTATCAAGCTTCAGCCATTTGTTTACAGGTCTACAATTTTCTCAGAAGTGGTAACATCAAGTTGTTTTTCTCCTTCTAGCTGGCATACTGTGTCGTCCAGTTCTTGGAAAAGGATAGCACCCTCACAGAGCCGGTAAGGTAAAATGTATTAATGTTGTTATGTTGTTAAAGCTGTTGACTGAATTATCCTCCAATATCCTGCCTGCTCCAGATTAGTCAAAGACTGTATGAAGCCAGTGTTGGATTCTTGTTTTTGACATTTTCTAACTGATCATATCTTTCAGAAATTCTGATTTTAAACATGGCTATTTGGTTTTTGCTTGTTTTAGTAACAAGAGTAAAGAAAAACATGAACTTATTTTACTTAAAGGACAAATACAGTGGTTTACAAATAGGCCTGCATGATATGAGAAAAATGTGGAATATGGGATTACACTTTTTAATGTATGGATTACATTATAAACATGGATTAACCCTTTCATACATGGTGGCCACTACAGTAGACAGATATTTGGAATACATTTTAGATATTTGGAATACATTTTATATCCTTTAGGTTGCAATACCAGGTCAAAGTACCAGATGGCAGATTTCTATAGTCTCGTCAATAATCAATTTTAAAAAAAAGAGAAAAAACAATGAAAATGAAATGGACTCTCTTTAGAGAGAAGCAGCATGTAAATAAAAATCATTATACTAATCAAAAACACAAAAAAATAGACCCTGACTCTGTAAAGAAAAAAAAACTGCAATAAAAACACACAACAATAAAAAACACTAAATAAAATGGAATTTATACAGTTCCTGAATTGTTTGTGACATGTACATTCTCCCAGTCAATTCGTACTGTCTGTCAAACGAAATGCTGGCTTTTTAACCGTATTGAAGGGCTGCATTTATTTTGCAATGTAGTGAACAACACTGTTTGTGAGTGTGCACCATTTTGTGCTTTTATTTATAATTATTATTAATTATATTTATTTACTTTGCCGTACAAACGCATCAGTAAGCCGCGACTGTCTGGACAAAGGCTCCACTGCACCTCCCCTTCTTCGTCACCAATACATTCAAACAAATACGACATATCAGCTCGTCAGTGTTCATAAGCTCACACCTTGTTCATTCTGTTTAAAACTAAATATTCTCACACTGGGGCTGTGGCATTCAGCTTAGGAATTGTAGCTTTCGTGCCATCATTCATATTAGTCTTTGTTTCCTTGTTCCTCCTCGGGATGCTCACTCACCTCTGTGTGTGTGTGCACGAGTGGCCCCGCCTCCCCCTTAAAGATTGAACGAGTGACAAATGCTCACTCCACTATAAATCCACTAAATCAGCTATAAAACCAAAGCACCCAGGTGTTGAGAAAATTGCACAGAGTGAGCCATCTTCTCATCCAGCCTGTTTGGTAGAAAGAGAGGAGGGAAACAAACATGCATGCACATGTCAATTTATCGAAGCTGTCAAACTTACCGAGGACATTTTTATTTATCATGCAGTTAATTGATTTATTGATTATCGTGACAGGCCTACATAAAAATATTATCTTTGCTCGTTTGTATCATATTGAGATATTGCATCATAAATCCAACAAATCCATCCAACAAAGGGCAAATTGGGTATTGTTCCTGTATTCAGATTTCACATAACTTTGTGTTTTTTATGTTAAATTTTGGTGTAATTTACAAGGGTTACAATAGTTTGATGAAACAACAATAATACATATACTTCAGACTTCACCTTCTCTTTTATTTACTCTTAATTAATGTTTGTCAAAGACGTGTTTGTGGATCTCCATAAAGTTCCACCAAATTACTATTTATACTGCTGAGGCATGGAGTCGACTGTAGTGGACAGATTCATAACTCCCTCAAGATATAACACTGAAAAAATGACCCAGATTTTTAACTTGTCTGAAAGTAAAAACAAACATTTTAGTACATTTCATCAATAATGCAAACCAGTGCCCTGCATATTTCCTCACTCTGACATTATACAAATGAAGATTAATTCATGGATCAGGAAGTCTTGTTGAAATCTAAAATTTCTTTTATATAAGTGTCCTGGTGCAGATGTACAGGAATACAGTTATAAAAGTTTAACACACAAACAAGATAAGGAAAGATGCATTATTCAAAGAAAAACATGACACCATAAATACTTTGGGCAACAAAGATCAGTGAAGAACATCCCCACACAAAAACATTTAGATAACAAATACACAAGCAGATGTTTCCATGCATTCTACATCTTACAACATCTGCTCAAATCCTTTCTCTTGTCATATTTTGGCAACTTGGGAGGGGTCAGTAATCCGCACACTGTCTTCTAATTTTATAATGTCATTTTTTGTAGACGGTGATGGCTTTGTTAAAGTACTGGCCAAAGACTCACAGTCCAAAAGAGGTCATGTTCCTGAATGAGCTAGAGGAAATCCTAGATGTGATCGAGCCTTCAGAGTTTGTCAAAGTCATGGAGCCTCTCTTCCGACAGCTGGCCAAGTGTGTGTCCAGCCCACACTTTCAGGTCTGACATCCACCCACTGACATGTATAAGGAGATTTAGTGACGTTAACTATGTTTGTAACCCTGCCAAAATCAAATGTATCACCAGGTGGCAGAACGAGCCCTGTATTACTGGAACAATGAGTACATCATGAGCCTGATCAGCGACAATGCTGCCAAGATCCTGCCCATCATGTTCCCCGCCCTCTATCGAAACTCAAAGACCCACTGGAACAAGTATGTAACAACAAAAGGTGTCACTCATGCCTAGAAGTGTGTTAGGTGTTGATACCAAATGGCCCTTCAATTTTTGTCTGCAGGACAATCCATGGGCTCATCTATAACGCTCTGAAACTCTTCATGGAGATGAACCAAAAGCTGTTTGACGACTGCACCCAACAGTTCAGAGCAGAGAAGAGCAAGTAAGTGACAAGAAAGGCAGAGGCGTGTGTTCTTCAACCACAATCATTATGTCAGAAAATATTCAGACATTTTTTAGAAAGGAAACCGCAACTGAGCGAGTAAGAAAGACAGGAAATTAATTTAACTATGAACTCTTGAAAGCCTCCAACTTTCATGATGTGGTCTGTTAATTATCTTTTGCCGTTTTCATCTGCCGTTCTTGCTGATTTGCATTGTGTAATTTGTTGTCTCAGAGAGAAGGCCAAATGGAAAGAGAGAGAAGAAGCCTGGTTGAAGATTGAGAATCTTGCAAAATCAAACCCACAGGTGAGCAAATAGCTGTCACAGCATGTCTGTAAACTCTTTAGAAAACAGTGGAAGTTTATTATTAAGTTAGCAAAAGTAAGGCCTTGTGAAATGATTGAAAGTCTTAAACAAAGCTGTACATTATAAATTCTTCTGCTGGTTCCATTTTTTTTATATTGATAAAAGGTGGTTGTCAGCTTAGTTTTGTGTTCTTATTTTTGCACAAGCAGACCTAGTATTTGATAAAAACACACCAGGGTTAATTTACTCCCTGAACCTCTTGTTCACATTTGGCTCTCAAAGCAGGAAGCTGCCCTGCAGTGTGTCTGAGGGCGGTATCGACTTTGTCATCATCTCTCCTCCTCTTCTTTCCTCTCATTGCACAGTTTCTAATGCACATCGACTCAGAGGGCCCAGACGGTCCGATGGACATGGAAACAGACGGGCCGCTGCTTGATGATGTCAGCCTGCTCAAAAAAACAGTAGAAGAAGAAGCCACAGAGGTCAGCACATTAGAATCAAAGCAGTGTTCGGCAGAGCTTTGTGCAAATTAAAATATCAACCCCAAAGTTTGCCAAATTTGGCCAACCTCTGGCATTGAAATATGATTACATCTGCCAAGGAGGTTATGTTTCTGTTGGTTTGTTCATCTCACTGTCTGTAAGGTTACTTAATAATGTTGATGGGTTTTTTTGTTTTGTTTGTTTTTTAGTAAACCTTTAGGTAAAGTTGGTAATGGCAGAAGAAAGACATTGTTGTATTTTTGTTCTGATCCCTCTGCAGATATGGATGCAGGATTTTTTTTGAATGATTTATGATCATTGCACAATAGGGCAGTTTTCCACATTGTCAATAATAACTCATCTAACAATGTCAGAAATGCCTAGGCAGAGTTTCCTGCTCTTTGGGCATGTTAAGTTTTCTCAAGAAATGGTTACAAATAAGTTCCAGTTTTGGAAGGACCTGCCTTACCACAAATCCAAATGTCTTGTCAAACCATGCCTTTTAGAATGTGAGGTTTTGCTCCCTCGGTGCCTGTTCATGTCTGTGCACAAGTCATCGAACTATGTGTGTAACTGGCAGTTGTATGTGCATGCATACCTGACTAATAAAGGAGATTCTGATTGTGAACTTCAACTGAAACTGGCAGGCAATGATTTCACACACCTGTAACGGCGTGTTCACACCGAAAGCGTTGAAAGCGAATTTATTCGCGCGTCAAGTGAATTCGCGCCGCGCTAGACGCTCGAGTTTAGACGCTGGTACAAATATGCAAAAAAAAAAACGCTCAGCGCTTGCCGCGGCATCGTCCGCCATTATCATTTCCTCATATCATTTCATCGTCGAACATGGCTCTGATTACCATCGTCGCTGCTCTGTACCTACTGTGGAGAAGTCAGCTGTGGGCTAGGCGCCGACGGCGGTACTGGATGCATGCTACCCTACGGAGGCGGTGTGAGCTCGGTGAGTTTCACCCTCTCTTGCAGGAGCTGCGTCTGGACGACGGCCGGTTCCAGCAGTACTTCAGGCTGACTGTTGCCCAGTTTGATGACCTGCTAGCCAGGGTTGGTGCCAGGATCTCCCGCCTGGATACCAACTACAGGCGCTCCATTACAACTGCGGAGCGCCTTTCCATCTGTCTCCAGTTTAGCAGTTTGGTTAGCAGTTTGTCAGATTAGCAAGACTCTGAATCCCAGAATGCCCTGCGTCAGTGATGATCTCCATGCTGATAGGCGCCGTCTCAAGGCTGAAGACGCCGCCGCCAAAAAGTTCACAATTATTTCTAACCTGCCGCCAAGCTTTGTTGAGCGCAGCGCTTTTCGCTGGAACGCTTTAACGCCAACGCTAGAACGCTTGACGCCGCTTTCATGCATCGCGATGTGGAAGGCCAATTTGCGTCTTTACATTGACTTTGTATGTAATATCAACGCGCGAAAAATTTGCGACGCTTTCGGTGTGAACACGCCGTAAGACTGAAGGACGAAGAGAAGAGTAAAGAAATGCATGAAGCTTGGACATACAGTATTCAAAGTGCTGTGCAAGAGATAAATAAACGGTAATGATGAACATACAAGATAATGCAGATAAAAAGAGATTCAGTTAGTTTTTTAATACCTATAAAAGTGGTGCAAGGCAGGAATTGGCACATTTAAGTCCTGAAGTTATGTTATAAAAATTTAGTTAGTTGCCAAATTAAGTCAAAGGACCCTGACTTAGGGAACACATTCTTTTTTTGAAATCCAAATTTGACCTCTGCTTTCCAATTTACGTTCCATAAACACACAATTTATGTTGTACAATTGGATATAAAAAAAAGAAGCCCTCAGGAACATATGGATTTACAAATATATACATTTCTTTCTTTCTTCATCCAAAACTTAAAAAGAAATAAAAAACTAAAATAACGAGGTCAAATTAATGCATTTGTGCACCAAACGGCTGGACATGCTCAGCAAGTCAATGTACACATGTGAAAATAAGCATGTATGTTAACAAAACAACTCGTTTGAGAAGGGACAGAATGAAGCAAAAAGATTATGTGGTCCTGCCCCTTCTTTTAATATCTGCTTGTACAGAAACACTCGTACTAAACAGTGGTTAGATATTGCTTTATATCTTATCCTGGAATGGTAAGGGTAAACACTAAAGCCTCCTCTAACACAATGTTTCCCAAACCAGTGGGTCACGCAGGTCCTGCTGGTGGACTGCAAGAGGTTTAATGTATTACACTTATATTTATAGGCAGCAATCCACTTTAAGTGGATATAACCTGCATTTCAATGTAAAAAAAGAATGCATTTTTGCCATATTAGTCCTGTTTTTTTTTTTCTAAAGTTGTACTACATCTGCAGATTTCCTGCTACTTTTTATTGGCTCATCTCAAAGATAATTCAGAATGATGACAATGAGGAGAGCTGAGCCAGTACCAAACAGTGAAATCACACCATTAATTAAGTTCCAGTTCAAGTCATGCTCTTTTTGATACTAAAAAGACATTTTTCATCTCAAACCTGCTCATGCTGATAATAAGTTTCATATTTACCTTCAGATCCAAAGAGATCAGCGAAGGGAACGACCGTTGATGCGGAGGAAATCAGAACTCCCCAAGGACATCTGCACAGTCACAGCATTGGAGTTGCACAGGAGGGCTGAGGAGATGCTGACGACGCATGACGGCCACTAGGTGACCCCCCCCCATCCCACCCCCAGACCCACCATAAACCAGCAGCAGCAGCAGCCGTAGAGGAACCACAGGCCCACAGAGGCCAGCACAACAAACAAACAACACAACTCTGGTATCTCAGTCCAGCACAAACGCAGAACTGAACTGACCCGGCTCCTCTCGACACAGAAAATGTCTTCAGTCGCACACTTAAACTGGGCTGTATCGGGACAAAAAGGTGCTGGACGGTCCTGTGTGATCATAATGTGCACTTCGCCCTGAACTCCACTCAAGATACTGTTGTGTCGTCATCTCTCTGTTCTCCCTCGATTCTCTTGTCTTTCTCATGTTGTGTTTCTTGGGGTGCTGTGCTGCCCCCCTCTGGTCATTTCTCTCAGGTGTTCTGTTATCTGTTTGTGTGTGTGTGTGTGTGCGAGAGTGTGTGAGTTGTCTTCTCTTCTTGCCTGATCTTTATAGATGTCACGTGCTTGTATGTTTAATATAAGTACCCTAAACAGAGGACAATTTTGGTTTAATTTGTAAAAAAATGAAAAAAAAAAAAGACAAAAGAAGCATCAGTTTATGAGACAATATCAGTTCTTTCTATCTATCAGATAGCAGCTATTTTTCTCATTGCATTGGAACATGGCAACTGTTTGTATTTTCTATGACATGCTATATTTGGAGCTATTCTCAGATAAAACGCCCCCACCCTTTTATTGATAACTATCTCTGTATGAACATTTCATTAGTTAAAGTTCATTTTTGGAGATTTATTGAACATTCTGTGGATCGGGACAGGGTCTTACAGGTTAAATGTTTATCAAGCTGTGCTGGCAGATTTTTGTTACTTTTCAAAGCCTACTTGTGCCAATCTTTCATTGATTTACCCCCTCTCTTAAAAGATACATTGAAATTGCATTGGCAGTAATTTCAGACAGGTTTTCGCCTCTGAAGAGTGTGATGGCAGCTTATATTATAAGATAGTGCGGTATTTTAGGGTGTAGATTCATTGTTTGTCTGGCCAAAGATACATTTGCTGTTAACTGTGCAGATGCGTGACAGCCACGTGGCAGCTGTGGATCAACAGAGATGTGACAGAATCAGGCAGCAGCAAGAAAAAAAAGGAACGTTTTAAAGACAAACCAAAAATCAGTTTCGCTGTCAGCCACTTCTAAATAACTGCTGCTTTTCTATTTGTGGTATCTGCTCGACTTAGCTCCACCCTTCACTGTTTGGATAATACTCACTTCTTTTCCACTGCAGTATAGACTTTGTCAGTATGGCTTTATGGTAGGCAGACTCATCATAGAGTATGTATGTGAAACTACAGTGACATTCAAACAGCTGTCAGCCACTATGAAATCAGGAATTATAATCCAAAGACAGCTGGAAAACTTTTGGAAGTCATATAGCATAATGGTGTGGAAAATAGAGGTCTTTCATTTCTGTTTGATATTCCCTGACTCATGGCGATACTCAGATCATTCAGAGAAAAACTATTTCAGACTGGAATCCAAATGGAAAACCAAAACAACCTAGCATCGTTGAGCTGATACCACGTAGTAAAAAAGCCCCAAAAGTGTCACAAAGACTCCAGGAGCACAAACATGTCTGTTAATCTGATGACTAACAGATGAAAATTAACATTCTATTAAAAAAATTGCAAATAGGTTTGAATTGGTGATTTACATTTGACTTTGACTATGTCATTTTTGTGTTAGCCTTGTTCTTTCGCTGTATTTTCTTCAATACATAGTACTGATTAGTTTACTTTAAAATGTGGATAAACTTCCCAGTAAGGTACTCTGTCTTCTCTGGTGCTTTGACAACTACATCCCAGGCTATTGAAAGTCACCAGTTAACACAGTCACTCATTAAACCGTAACACCAACACAGTTACAACAGTGCACTAGGGAAACTGTTGTTTTGATCCAACAAAGAGTCGTTGGGTGATATTATTACTGTTAATCGTTAACTTTACTATTACAATTAGTCTAATGGCCCTTTTTTCACTAGCACGCCTTGGCCCTACTTGATTTTTAGGGTGTTTCCACTGGCCTGGTACCGCCTAAAACAAGCTAGTTTTGGTACCTGCTCCACTCTGGTTCCAAGCGAGCTGAGTCGAGATTGAAAGATGACGTCACCGACTGCCGGTTCCTGATTGGTCAGACAATGTCATCATTGATGAGTCATGAGCGCGACGACCTAGCATGCTCGCGGTGGCTACCGTTAGCTTACCCTCATACGTCTTTGCAGCTCGATTGCTCTCGTCCTCGGCTTCATTTTGTTGTATAGCTTCCAAAACTCTCCTGTGCTTCTCAAGGGGTATTTCTTCTTGCCACCTGCAGCCTTCTTCTGCTTTCCTTTTTTACTCAGTTTGTGACAAAAAGCCACAGATTGTTGTGTAGCGCTCAAAATGACGCCGTCGCAGTGCCGCTCAGCTGTTTACAGCGACACTGTACCCCTGTTGGGCAGGCGAGTGGGTCTAATGGAAAAGCAGCACAAGGCGAGTAGTGTATGGCTAATGGAAAAGGGCCATAATTGTCTCCATGTTTGTAGTTTATTTCTTATAAAGCAGGTAGTTGTATACAGCCTAAGCTCTTGTCTGCCATCAAGTGGCGTCTCCAAGTAACACACATCATATAGTGGGAAGTATAGCATTTATGATTGTGGTGAATGCAAATCTGTACACAAGGACAAACAGCAAGTATACCTTTGGTTTAGTTTAGATTCATGGTTTGTCAGAGTTCAGCTTGTTACATGAGCCAAGGTTATGGATTTATTTTAGTTTGTCCCCTCACATCCGGCCAAACAAGGAGTGTGTTAAACAGAGTAATAATTACTCAGAACATGTGAGGCTTTTTGAAGGTCAGAAACGTGTAGTTGCTAATTTTGGATTTCCACAATGTCACTGTGTTGAGAGAAGTCAAACAGGGGGCAGAAACTCACTGAAAGTGATTGCTGTTTTGTACTCTTCTCAAGCATGACCCTTTTATTTGAACTCTTGTTTGAGGTTTAGACCAATTATAACGTGAAGTGTTTGGTTCAGAGGTGTCCAACATGAGCCTTTCTTTTCACAGTGCCTTTTCTAGTTAAGGGGGAAATGCTCAGCTGAGAATCGAGTAGCATCAGAACATGAGAGAGAAAACAGTTTCTGAAGATATGTTTAGGTAAAGAGGATTTTTGTTTTAGGAGAAAAGCAGAGTGGTTTCCCCAAACCACTCCAGCAATGAAGCACTTCCTGATAAAACTTGAAAGAAAATAGAAACACAACTGAAAAAACAAACCAGTAAAAAGAATTGAAATCCGTGATGCTGTCTGTCATGGTGTGCGGGGTCTCCTCCGTTGGGTGTCTGTGATAAGCGCTAGCCTCCACAGGAGAGGAAATCACCTACCGTTGTGACCTTTTTCTGTTCCGTGCCCCCTCTGACCCATTCCACTTTCTATTTGACATTGTTTGACCCTTTCTACCCAGACGTGCACTCTGGCTGCAAAGCCCCATCGTTCGGTGAAACCCAGCTTTCCCTTGCAGGGCTTGTTGTTAGGACATCTGTTTGATCTGCTCCTGGATGCTTGCGAGTATTTTTTGTTGTGGTTTTATTCTTCCTTTGCCTGCAGAACCTCCTGTCAGTGTTTCAACTGAATGTGCAAACTGTAAATATTACTGCTGTCATGTTCTGTTTTCTCCATGTTTGTCTTGAAGAACAACATTCACCACAGGACTTCACAGACACCTCATCCCTGAGCTCTGGATCTGATGTGAATAAGGGAGTTACTGGTTATCAAACAGGAGAGTCTCACTGGTGGCTGCTGTTCTTCTTGAAATGGCTTTAATATTGGCTTCTTTGGAGCTCTCTTCATTTACATAAGCTTTGTTTTCTTTGTAAAAGAGTGTCTTTTAGTATCAGCTCACACTAAAAGGCTTCATCTTATATTGTACATATAATGTACTTTTATTTTGTGTTATAACTATTATTAAAAGATAGATTTCATATTTTGTACAAATTACTCCGTGTACAGAATACAGAGGTTATTAGAAAATGCAGACAGGTGGGTATGTGGCACAAAGTTCAACACAAGGTAATTTTCATGTAGAAACCAATTAGAATTTGGATAATTTTGTATCTATTTGTAATCCGGCATCTTCTCCGTTCTTTTGTTTTCCATCTCTGGACATGTGTTGAGATTCTACATACATGAGCTTTTTATGTGTGCTTTTATCCAAAATCTCCAGTGGTGTATATCTATCTATATACAGCAAATAAAGAGAACATGTGAGTTTTATATTTTCATCCTACAAAAAAAAAAACTACATTTCTTGGGTTGTCTTTTTCCTTCTTGCAGCATTCCTGATCAAATACACAACCAAATTCTCTCTGAGGAGGTGAAATGAAGCTGCTGTTTTCTGCATTGTGAGGTTAGCCTCTAGTCAGAGGAGGATGAGGACGTAGAAGAAGACTGGTAGAAAAAAGAGCATTTTATGTCTTAAAAAAAAAACTAGAGGAATGTATACATGACCAAATTAATACATCTCTGGCAAATCCTGAACTTTTAAAAGCAAACTACTTAAAATAAAGAAATGCTGTTAAAGGGATAGTTCAGTTTTTTTTTTTTTGAAGTGATTCAGCAGCTCACAGCAGCGCTGTGCGGAGGAATACATGACACGAGTTAGCTAGGTCCAGATAAACTTTATATTTCTGAAAGGTTAATGCACTTAAAAACATTCATATGTAGCATACTGTTAAACTGTGGTATTACTTTTTGATTCGAGTTCTTGTAGGTGGAGAAAATACCCTTCATTTTTGGTACAGTATTTTCCGGTTAGCGTCTATTTCTTCATCAGACTCTGACAGACTGTGGCTTACTGAGGGAGAGGAGAGAACTTTCTACTGCATCTAATGTCCTTAGTGGCCATATGGAGCTCATACAACCCAACTTAAAAAAAATTGAACTATCCCTTTAAAATCATTGTTTTAATTACATACTTTTAATTGAAAAAATGGATTTACCAGTAAAAGTATTAGCAATAGTTTTACAATTTAATTTCTTAGAGTATTTGCAATAAATCAAATGCTACCGGTTTGATAACCTTACAGCATAATAAAAGTTGCTGAGACCTAATATGGGATAAAAATTCCTTATTTTCATGAATTGCAGGCACATTCCAGCACTCAGCCTAAATTTTGATAATTCTATAAGTAGTGGACATTTGGAAAAGCAGATTCCATAAAAGTGCCAGTCCCATCCTTAAAGGGTTCCTGAAGATCCTAGGAAAGTCTTAAGTATGTTAAAACTGTTTTTTCTTTCTTCAGTCATGGGCAGTGCTCAGTCCCAGAAGTCCTAAATATGATCTGATATTTTGGCATTCAAGCCCAAAGGACACTCAAGACTTCAAAAGCCTTTTTTTAAGGAAATGATTCTTAAACTGCTTCTCTATTCTCTGTTTAGTCTTATATTTTCTTAATATAAGCTAGTTCAGTATTTTTTGGAAATCAGTTGTATGAGATGTGTGCCAATAATAAGCCACAGTGATCCGTTCTGCCACTGTAGAAAGAGAACCATCACAGAAGCAATGCTTTAGATAACTGCAGATGGGCCAAGAGCTCAGAGTTGTAGGGCAATTTTAGATGAGGGCAAACTCAAAAATTAGGTAATTATACAATGTATGGATTTTAAATGCTTTAGATTCCCCATCAAGTCTCTTCGTTTTGGATGTGCTGCAGCATACAGCATAAACTACTTGTCCCTTCATCTGCAGCTAAGTAGCACCAAACCAAAATGATGAAGTTGTATTCTATTTGAAAACAGCTCTTTTTAACCTAAAAAGACCTAAAATGCACCGAGTTTCTCGGAGCACTTGGCTCCATTGTAAAGTTTCATGTCTTTTCTCATCATACAGGAGCTTCAGTTCAGAGAGATTCAGTTTAACTGCTTTCGTATGGCCGAAGTCTATGACATGGAGATCGCATATAGAGGAAGGCAAGTCAACAAAACTCATTTCAACAATGGTCAGGCATAAACAGACACCGTGGAGGGAAAACAGCATGCACAAAACACTTTGAGTTGACTTGGTCATGGTATGAAGTTTACAACTGGTATGAGTTAGATAAAATGATCTGAAAAGAAAAACATCTGTCCTCTCCTGACGTCAAAGAGGCAGATATCCATCAGGGAGTCACTCTGAAAAAACTTCATGCTAGTGCTGATGATATAGTGGAAGTATCACTCAAATGGGCCAAGTTGACTGGCATCTACAAGTGACACGTACCTCGCAACTTTTGAAGGGCTGTTCAAAAGTCTCAAAAACTAAAACGAAAAAATAAGTAGCTCAGATATTGCTGTTACATCTATAAGTTAATAGTTCCATGATACAGTTACCATCATAATAAGATTCCTTGACCCTTAAACTTAAACCCAGCACCTGGAATCATGTAGATATTATTAGTTAAGACAGTTACAGAGCAAAAACAGTCCAAATCCAAATCCATCCAGTAGTTTTTGTGTAATCTTGCTAACAAACAAATGGGGCAAAACGTACCTTCCTTGGCAGAGGTAAAGATCAAGTTATTACAAACTGTCATTTTGATCTTTAATTTATTGACAGTGTCTCTGAATTTCTGGAAAGTGCTCTATTAATCAAATGCATTATTATTTTTAGTAATGGTTATAATAGTAATTAATCAAATGAACTTTATTATGAGAAACAAATGAGTGAACTTATCAGTCAAGTCAAGGCTTGGATCAAGTATCCATAATTTGCTAAATCAACTGCTCTATTCAACTTTGTTTATGACAATAAAACCATTTTACTGAATTAGCACAGTACTCTTGCACGTGTAATCACTGCTGTTTCTGTGTGAGGCACTCCAAAAACGATCACCCCTTAACATTTCTCCCAGTTTGTAATAATGAAGCGTCGCTTCTTTTCATGACCCTGAAACATCTATAATCTCAGTCATTCCCCTGAAATGCTTGTGCGGTTTATTTGTAAAAACCAGTCCTCTGCTGCCACTTGCTGGTCAACACTTGTAAACATTTCATCAGCATTTCAGTCCAGATGATTCATTTGTTGAGGTTTATTTAAATCACAAATATGCCTGATCACTGCAGTGTTGGGTTAAAACCATTTTTCATTTCACTGCATCATTAAAGCACTGACGCTAAGGAAATCCAGCACATACGTCAGACAGCTTTTTTAGGAGCTTTTAATGTACTGATTTTTTGTTTTACAAGACACCTTTGAATGAAGATTTTTAAGAAGCTCAAGTCAGCTTAACTACAGTTTGAGAAAAGTATAGATTGATGCCACATTATATACTTTTTTTTTATTAACAGAACAACATTGACTCTTACTGTTGTTAAACTTTAAGGCTGATCCACAAGATGTATATTGTAGAAACTATGAGATATTCTCATACAACAATCAGCCTTTTTGCTGTTTCAAAGTGTGCCGTTGTGCCCTGCTTCTGCTTAAACTAGGTTATGTTTTCTGTTGTTTGTTGTTTTGCCATGCCGCAGTACTGAATCAGGACACATTCGCCTTAATTCATACATTACCAACTAACCCCGCGTTGGTATCCTGCTTTGATTCACGAGTGGTGGTGGTGATATTCTCAAACGGCATCATTTTGAAGGACGCTGCATGCTTTTTTTTTCTTTTTTCCTTTGGGCGATGTTGCTAGGTGCAGCCATCAGCCATTCACAGTTGCCCTAACACTGGCTCGTCAGAGGTCACTTAAGTTCCTCTATTCATTTGAAGACAACAGTGAGGATTGGCACCCGCTCACCCTCTTGTGTCTAGCACCCCTGCTGGGATCTGCGCTGAACTCGAATGAACCCCTCGCCGGATTTGGAAAAATAAATACACTTTTCACATTTTTAGCTGCCTCTTAAGCACGCATGTGGGTGCTGCTGCCGTGATGACGCGATGACAAAATATGTTGCAATCACTGATTTGTCTCTACGGGGATGTAGATGGATTCTAACTGCATATTTTAATTGGAAAAAAACCTGAGTGCATTCCACACATCTCACTTCTCAGGGTCAAATCTAAACATATGTGTTTACTGTAAGGGAACTAAATATTGCTGAATGGCAGCCTTTGTGTCTAAATGGCTGTCCTAATGAGGTTGCAAATGACCTCCCAGAGAAAAACCCAATTTGCCTCATTATCGACACATTGTACCCCAATTATCTAAAAAGAAATATTCCTCTGGGCTTGATGCGCCAAAATCAAAATACGTCAGTGGTTTTTGTGTGTGGTTAAAAGACTCTGTGTATCTCTCACAGCTCTCAGACGAGGTCACTTCAGTTCATTGTTTTTGCCTGCAGTTGGAAAGCTTCGCCGTCTCCCAACTTTAACTCTGTGTTGTTCTTCTTCTCCCCCTTTTTTTTTTTTTTTGATCAGGACATTCTGACAGTCTTCTTTAACTGTCAACGCTGAAATCTTCCTTTAGCAAACCCCTCCTGGCTCTGCGAAATAACCAAAAAAAAAAAAAAAAGCATCTTGTCACGACAGGAGATGTCAGAACCTATTGCCATGGAAACAGAGCTCAAAAGTTTGGAGCGTCGACCCCTATTGTGACTACATCCAATCAGATTTTAGGAAAAGCTTTCAGCGCAGCATTACTTTAGTCTGAAGAGCGGTGTTTGTACATCTGCGCGGACCCATTTCTCTATGTGTGTGTCTGGTTCTGGATGTGTGTGGTGGTGTTTGTGAGGAGTGGGAGCCAGAAAGTGACTCATCACACCACCCGGGGGTCTGAGATCCGACTCAGCTCCACGGTCTCCTGCCCACCTCTTCATCCTCGCTCTCTCTCACACTGAACCTCTGAAGCACCCAAATCCCGCCTATAAAAAAAGTGTCGAGTCACGCCTTGCACCCACCTCTGCTGCCCCCTCTCTCCCTCCTCTCGAGGACAGACATTTGGGGTGCAGCCCAGTCCCACTTTCTTTGATGCTTGCTTGACACTAGGCTTCAAAGTCCTCGGATTCAAAGCCTGGGGCTCGGTATCGGACCCAGGAGCGACCTGACATCCTGGCTTACAAGCACACAAGAGGGACACAGAATAGAGCTGTCTGTGCCTTAGATTGTTCCGGATGTTACAAGGCCGACATGGGACCAGACAACAAGACAAAGAGGCTAAAAGTACACTCGGAGGCTTTTAAAGTAAGCTTCAAAGGTGGGCAGGTATCACACGGTGAACCTAATGAACAAACCAGAATATAAAAATTATAAAAGACAATTCATTACAACTGTTTTCAAACTCAAATACAAAGAGAGATGAAGGTAATTTAGTTAACTACAAAAGCACTTGGAGAGCGCAGACCTCCGCTAGCACTACAGTCCCCCCAATATTGTGATTTTTTTACCATAAATATTAGTCCTGACTTTATTTCATCTAAATATTTTGATTCCTTGACCAAGAAAACATACCATTAGCAACTGGATTCAACATGATATCTACTTTAGTTGAGTAGTTATTCACAAAAATCTAATTTTTTGTCATGGCGGATCCAGACTTTTTTGAGTTATCTTGCTAACAGAGAAACAAACAAAGTAACAAACAAACCACCAAAACAACTAACAAACAAACAAACAGACGCTGGCAATAACTTAACCTCCTGGCAGAGGTAATAAATTGTATTATCGGTAACGTAGTAGGGGCGGCACGGGGACGCAGCAGGTAATGTGCGTGCCTCACAGCAAGAAGGTACCCGGTTTGATTCCCGGGTCGGACAGGGGCCTTTCTGTGTGAAGTCTACATGTTCTTCATGTGCATGCGTGGGTTCCCGGGCACTCCGGCTACTCCCACAGACCAAAAACATGCTCATTAGGTTAATTGGTCACTCTAAATTTCTAGATTGCCTTTAGGAATGAGTGTGAGCGTGAATGGTTGTCTGTCTCTGTATGTGGCCCTATCGACTGGTGACCAGTTCAGGATGTACCCCACCTCTCACCCAATGACAGCTGGGATAGGCTCCAGCCCCAAAAGGGATAAAGGGGTATAGAAAATGGATGAATGAATAATGTGGTTGCATGCCATATGGAGGTGGGGCCCATACTGTTTACACTGTGACACCAGGGATGACAGTACTAGACACTGGAGACACCCACTATCCTTGAACTTGGTTTATCTAATATGTATTTCCATATTGTCAACACTGCCACACACACTGCCCACAACAACATGAAAGCTTAAAGGTCATTGTATTTGTATTGGTAACTAATTGTCAGGTATTATATTCATCTTTACTTGAATCTTTCATGCTGATGTGTAAGCTTTTAATACTTAAGGCTCATACCTCTTAAAATAATCAACCCTTCTATGTAAATAAACAGATTGAGAACACCTGACACCTTTCTCTGTAATTTACTCAAGAATCTGGAATTGGAGTGTTTGAGGGCTGTGTTTGATCAAATTAAATTAAAAAGCAACATCCACTTTTTAAGGGGGGGAACGACTCATGATTAGTCAAACTAAAACAGCCTGTTCTGGGCAGGGCTGAAATGAAGGAGTTTATAGGTGTGTTGAATTCAAATATTTGTGGATTTTGGAGCAAGAAACTTCCAAAATAAGTTCTGGCAACATCTGGAACCAGTGCTAAGTTGTTCAAAAGGGGTACAATATGGGACTTTTAAATAGTTAGATTAGGGAGGCCATATATATCTAGGGATGGGTACCGAATTTGGTACTTTAAGAGGTACCGACCGAATTCTGTAGGTACCGAGTACCGATTCACATAAAATCAAACGGTGCCATGTTTAGGTACCTAAACGCATCCTTGTGACTGTGAGGGAGTGGAAGAAGCAGGCATACTGTTGGGTAGAGTAGGTGAATTTCCATACCGGACTTGAACGCAGCACAGCAATAGCGTAATGACGTCAGCAGCCGCGGGCTCAATCAACAAAGCAAGCATGGCTGAGAGAAAGCGCTCGTAAGTTTGGCTCTACTTTATTAAACGTGATGGAGATTATGCTCGCTGCAATATTTGTGACGCCAAGTGTAAGGCCAGCGGTGGAAATACTTCAAATCTGAGGAAGCACTTGGTGACGCACAAAATTTTAACATTTAGTGATGGCAGCAAATGCGACAAGGAGGATACCTGGTCCAGGTAAATAAGCCTCGTGTTTAAGATGGTATTAGCTTGGCATTTTAATGTGCGTCAGTTATCATTATCAGGTCGGTTCCTCGTACTTTGTAACGTTAATGTAAATGCTTTTTTTA
This sequence comes from Scarus forsteni, assembly GCA_036419115.1. NCBI lineage: Eukaryota > Metazoa > Chordata > Actinopteri > Labriformes > Labridae > Scarus > Scarus forsteni. The sequence goes on along the minus strand of JAZDUH010000182.1, from coordinate 10,707,454 downwards.
TTTACAGCTCTGTCGAACCCATTGTTAAACTGCCCTAAAGTTAAAGTGAGGGCTGCAGTTAATGTATTAAGTTGTGTTTCATTTTAGTTACTGGTCATGTTGAAGACATTTTTGGAACAACGACAATATTACAATACAAACAGTTGAATGTTGTTCTGATATATATCTGTCAAATTTTATATATTGAGAAATAAATTTACATTGAAAAAATGTGAGATCTTAATATTAAATAAATTAATATTTATTACCCCATAAACACACGCAAAAGTGCCAAAAATTGGTACCGCTGAGTACCGATACTGATTCCCAGGAACCAGGCATCAGAATGGTATCAGTTCAAATGTGAAAGGTACCCATCCCTATATATATCAGAGTATTTAAAGTTACAAATACATGGAGCGTACCATCCATATGTCCTTCTTTGTTGTTTACAGTCAAAGTATAGCCAACGTTAGCTCTATCCACTCTCTTCTGAAGTTGGTGCCTCTGTTGGGTCACTCTAGTAAAAAAATCTGGACATTCAACAGATTCATATACATGTGTTTAAAGATATCACTGACCACTCTTTACCAAATCTAGTGTTTTTTCCCGTGCCAATATTGTGTTTCAAAAGTTGTACATATTCAAGATGCATAATTTGGAGAAGATCAGTTATTCAACCACAAGCTGCTCTGTACAAACATAAGAAGAATAAGATTATTGACTCTCTCTAAAGAAACCTGTTAGGCAGATTTGATATTAGTTATGATGTTGTTTAGGGAAAAGCAGGTTGGCTCTGGACTTCAATCCTAAATTGGGTCAAGGGTGAGGACTATGTTTGACAACAATAACTAAACTTAAAATGCATAATGTACTGGATCTGTTATTTTTTAACTGCTTTGGTTATTAGATCAACCTTGTAAAGTATGTTCAGGGGAATCTTAGAAAACAAAGACATGCTCATAACTTAAATATTAGATGGCCTATAATGCTTCTCCTTTAATAAACCCTTGCTTAAAAGGAGTTAGGTAATGAATCATTCATCCAAACGATTGCTGCTTCATTTTTTATCATCTATTGCAGTGTTTTTTCACAGTTTTTTCATTGCTGATCTGCTGAGAGAATTTAACTTCTGGTTATATTTATTTATTTATATTCTTTTATTTGGTTTACTTTTATAGACAACATAAAACATCCTGTGCTTGTTTCATGTTAGAATCTCCATGATACAGTGCTGTTTTAACAGAGTAAAGGTAAATATAACAGCCAGAAAAAGGTAAAAGCTGAAAAGGATGGAATTGTAAGTTTGGGTTATTAACAGACATACTATTAAAAGAATATAAAAAATGATACTTGGTTGTTAACTTTTGTTCAAGGTCATTCAGTGCTGTGTTCCTACAGACAGCAATGACACAGCGTGATGACGGTTAAAGCTGAGAGGGAGTATTTTCAGTGGCTACCCACCATCCTCCTACACTGACAACTTGTTAATGAGTCCAGATTTTTGCCAGAGGGCTCAACAGAGAATTTCGCTTTCCCAGAAAAGGCACCATTTTGTCCTCTTGGCCTGACACTTCTGTGCCCAGCAGGGGGTCTTGCCTTTTCATCTAAAGCCAGTGGCCGCCTCTCTCTGCTGTCTCTCAGCACTTCATCATGATGTTAAAACTATGTCAAACTGTGTCAGCCTGATTTTAACAGGTCTTTTAAAGTACACTTAAACATTAGGTTAGAAAGAAATTATACCGAACCAAATGTCTTTAAGTTGGACTAAAGCTGGGGACATGACGTGAGACAGTTTGAGACTGATGACCCTCTCTTAATCAAAGTCAGCAAGGACCCAATTATCTGATGGTTCTAAGGACCGTCTTGACAGATTATGCCCTTGTGCCAAGGGTCTTGACATGACGCTTTATATTATGGATGAAAATGTGTGTAAATTTTACAGCTGACTCAATATGTTATTTGCCTCTGTGATGAACAGGGATGGTTTGAATTTTTCATTTCCATTAATTTGAGCTGAGCCCAAAACTGCCATAAAATAAAGTATTTGTTCAAATCTAATAACCTATTGAACACATGGTGAATTAATTTCATCCTGTTTTTCTCTGGTGGAAGTGTCCCATGACACAGTTTTTAAATGAAGCTGGGCACATCCAAAAGCTAATTAAAACTTTTTTGGGAAAAATCACAAACCCTGTCAAGTAAAAAGCATATCTACAGTGGAACACATCACACACTCTATAGGTCCCCTCTCTGTCTGACAGTGGTGGTAAGCCGAATTTGACATTTTTTGATCTGAACATGGTCAATTTTTTTGTCCAGAAGTCCTGATGTGTGGTAAGAACACCAATGCCATTTGAGCACTGAAATGGAGCCAACAGCAGTCAATCAGGAGGCAAACTGGCTACATAGGAGGCACAACAAACAGTCATTGGAATAGTGAACACAAAGTATAAAGTTACACAAGTGTCAGAAATGGAGGTTCAACTTGTTTTTTGTGGCATCATCACATATTATAACACCAAATCCTGTATGTCCTGTACTAAGGTGGAGTTTTACGTATTTCTGAAAAGAAGTGACCCTTTCTTAGTCCATTTTTCCAGGGATTGTTTGTTGTCAAAAGGCCAAATGAAGCTATAACCATTGCCTGTTGTTCTTCTACTGGTGGGTCAGGACTAGAATAGGAATCGAAAACCAATTCCAGTTGTGAATAGTTAACAGCTCCATCAAAGAACCGATACCATGAGTCTTTCTATTAAGCAATTCCCTTATCAATTCCTCCCACTGACAGGGTTCAGTTCAACTGTGGCTTTTTTTTTTTTTTTTACAAAAGGCACCTTCTGCACAACCTTAAGTGAGTGGAAACATCAGCAACTTGCAGAAGCAGTTATCTATGCTGTGACATGTGTTTGACATTGTTGCCACTGAAATCTACTGGCCAACATTTGCTCACACGTAAAATCTGCAGGAATCTGTCAGGGAATCATTAATGAAGTGGACTGATTAGCAGGAATGTTAATAGCATTGGAATCAACAAAATCTAATCAATTCACATCCCTAGTTTGGACCCATAAGTGGGTTGCAAAGCTTTTTTTTCAGTGGGTCATGGATGTGTCTGAGCAAGACATTGAGGAAAGGACTCTGATACATGATGGCCATGGAAGGACCTTCATCCATGTTTATAATCTCACTATTCTGCAAGAAGTAAGTTTTGGTTGCTTGGTTGAGATCTTAGCTCACCACTTCATTTTGGCAAATCAAACCTGTTGTGCATATGATAATGTAATTTCTCAAGCCAAAAATTTTCACATGATAGTGTGGAGTAAAATTATAAAGTAAAACCAAATGTTTGCCTGCATATAAACACATGGTTTTATGTTCGTCTTGAACAATTTCATTCTGTCCTGTCTCTGTTCAGTTGTAGTTTTGGGTCATTCTACAGAAACGTGGATTTTTGGGATGGCTAAATGTCTTTTGTTTTATTTCTTTTTTTTTTAACATTTAAACTTCAACTACATTGTTACATATGACATTGACTTTATGAATACACATAAATGAAAGCTTGATGATTTTTTGTTTTTTGGTACATTTATCACAAAACACCATTTAATAAAAGCAGATCCACACATCTGATTGTCACTGGTGTTCCTTATTGTTACTCATAGGAAAGGTAACCAGTGACAGTTTCACAAAAAATGCCCTTTAACAAGAGCATGACACAGCATGTTACAAATCTTGATGTGTTCACTAAATTAGGTCTTCTAAATACATTTTTATTCGTTTGTTTGCAATCCCCTGCCAATAAAGTTGGTGACACCAGTGACATCAACTAAAGGCTTCAAATAGGGGTGTGCAATATGACGATATTAAATCGTTAAGGATTATAACGCAAGATCGTCCTCAGATTGTCTGTGTGGGCGAGAGACTTTGTCTGTGTGGGGCACGCGACTACTCGTGAGTATTACGACAGTGCATGGTAGTATCTTCTGTTTGGCATTGCAGTTTGATAACATTTGTTTTAAACTGTTTTTATAAAAACTGCACTATTTAAATTAAAACCTGTTCAGAAAGTTTCTTTGGCTTTAATTATCCTTTTTTTTCTTTTAGGGTTTTACATATTTATATGTTAAACATAGGGAAATAACGGTCAAACATGCAAATTAGTCTAGAAAAATGAAATAAAAAAGAATTGTGATAAAATCATGATCGTGATTTTATTTTTAAAAAAATCGTGATATGATATTTTTGCCATATCGCCCACCCCTAGCTTCAAATGAAATCATGAGATAAATAATAATTCTGAAAACTGAAAAGGACAATGTTCTTACCAGGGCCCCTCTTCATAGATCTTCAAGAAAGAGGTCAAAGGAAGCCAAGTGATGTCATCAGGGTGATTTCTTTTTCCAAAATAAAAGACTTTTGTCACATGGGTAACATGAGTGACATGACTGCAGGGGACAACTACTTTTAAATATATTCTATAATACTTATTTGGCATTTTGTCTCAAAATGTAATTTATATCATATATTTGATAGTTATTTATACATTTTTGTGCTTTTTTTTTAGAACTCAAAATACAGCACTTTCTCTCCATCAATGACTGTGGGGACGAGCACTTCTGTTGTGGTTGGGGTTCTAAATAATTCATTAAAAAGCAAATATTACCAAGCTGATGTCTCCAAATAGTGTGATAGCTGAAATATGTTTTTTAAATAAAATATTGAAAAAATGTAACACAAACTGTTTTCTTCAGGAGTAATATCTCTTTAGGCCAGGGACAGAAAAATGCATGTTTCTGTAGAATGAGCCTTTTATTTATTTATTTATTATTTTAAGTTTGCATTTGCAAACATCAAGAACAGTCAGACATTCCGGTTCATATTGGATCAGTGCATGTGTTTACAACTGTATGACAATAAATCATTGACAATAACATATAGATGAAGATAATAAAATAAGACAAAATAGAACAAACCTTGTGTGGCAGACTTCGTGGTCTCTGTTCAGTTGTAGTTTTTCAGGGGTCTACACTGTTCGTCGTTTAGGCGCTGTGAATTGGGTTACTGTATGAGCATAGCAGAGGCATACCTGCAATCAGCAAATCACTTAACGCGGGCCTAGAAAAAACTGAGATGTTACCTGACGTTAGATTCTGGCGCGAAACAGCAGCAGCAGGGGGCAGAATGGGGCCCCAGCAGAGATACGGACTTCGGGGCATCAGCGGAGAGGGGACTGCAGGGCCGTCAGGGACGAGGACGTCAATCCAGGTGGGGTTCCGTGACGCCATCGGCCCGCGACGCACCGGCAGGCATGTTCATTCAGCAGCAGAGAAGATGGAGCCAGGCTTGGGCCTGCAGGGTGGTGGAGCAGGTGTAGTGCTTCCTTTTCTCGGGTGCTCTCCTGCACACAGAGAGAGTACAAACATCTACTGGTTGTTGTCAGTTTGCAGTGAACAGCTGAAAACCCTGGTATCATTTTCAGACAGTTTGATGAAGCCAGGCTTTGGCCATTTGTTGACATTGGGAGTAAAAAGTCAAACTTTCCTCGCCTGAGCTCCAGCTGAAGGATCTCTCTCCCCAAAGGCTCCTCTCAGCTACAGATGGAGGATTTTAAATATTTGCCCTAACAGTTGATCTTGAAGGACAAAGACAGATATGAAGCAGCAGGGTGAGTAGATGTAATTTACCTTTAGCTTGTTGACATGCCTGGCCTCCAGGAAGCTTGCAGGCAGCAGTGAAGAGTTGGCAGGCTGGAGCCACTTAGCAGAGAGAAGGCCGGCAGAAAACACTTACCTCTTTTAACTCACCTCTGAAATCCTTACTCTGACACACTTTCATGGATGTGATGTCTTCATCTTATTTCTGTTTTTCTATCTCTTGAACCCAACTTATTTGTGTGTTTTATTCATGTGATTTTAATTTATTTAGTGTCATAGTTTTGTTATGAACTTTTACCTTTTTATAGCTTGTTTTACTTAATTGTTTTCCTATTATAATGCTTTAATTCCTTATTGTTTCCTGTTTTCACCTTTTTGGTTTCTTTTCCCTTTTCCTTGTTTGTATGTTGTTATTATTGATCCTGGCCCTCATGGTCTCATTGTATGTAACTGGGTTCATCTGTGGTCAGTGTTCTTATTACATATGAACAGGCTCTTAGTGTTAGGGTCAGTCTGGTTTGGTTTGGTTTGGGGAATGTAGAGGTTCTTTGATTTGTTGGACTGGTGGCATTGGGGACTGCACACATGTGTCTCAGCATGGGTCTGATACATGTTTTTGTGATCTCTGTTGTTTCTTGCACTATGGGCTGGAGGCCTCTTGTGTTTTTTGTACTGTGTTGGGGTGCCTGGGCCTGCTTTCTGTTGGGTCTTAGGTTTTTCCTTCCATGAGCACGGCTGGTTGGAGGGCAACCAGAGGTCCTGTTGCTCCCTCTTAGGTTCTTTGAGTGCTTTGGTTTATTTTGCTGTTTGTGCATGTGTGTACTTGTTCTTTGATTTAAATTGTGCTCTTTTGAGTTACAGTCATTTCTTTTGTTTTTAAGATCTTGTGATTTGTCTTCTGTATGTTCCTGTTTATTTGTCTAATAATAATAATCCTTTATTGATCCCCCAGATGTTTTTACCCCAGCAGTACCCCAAGAACAAGTTAAAATTCAGTGTAGCTAATCAATGCACTGTATTCCGTTAAAAAGTTATACGAGGGTAGTAGTCCATGGCTTATTTCCCACTATGCTCAAAGATAGTGATATATAATAAGATGGGACCAATGAGTGATATATAATAGCATGGGAAAAAGTATGAAATTCACATTGTCAAAATTAATCATTGCATACTGCTGAAGTGTCATTGCCGGCTAGCTGAGTAGTAGCATGCACTCATGCTCAAAATAATTACATGTTATTTAAGACAGACCAATGAGTGATATATAATAAGATGGGAAATCAATAAACTGTTCAGTAGCAGCAAACAAAGTATGAGGTATTCACATTGTCAAAGTGTCATTGCCGACAGCTGAGCCATCAGTGAAGTGCGGTGACGGTAAAGTGACAGTAATGCTAAAGTGACAGTGTGATGATTAACAGGGGTTAAATACAGCACTTACTGTACAGTGACACTGCAGTAATTTTACCTAGAAGAAATGTGACTGATAGACTGAGAGATATGAATCAATGAGGTGCATAATAGTTAAGTTTACAAAATGGATAGGAACTGGTTTAGCGCATATGGAGGATGAATAAATATTACAGTGCAGTACAGTGTAATATTGATTAAGTACCATTCAAAGGGAATTGTCTAACTGGGATGTGATGTAATTTCCACTCTCCTCATCTAAGTTTTGGTATAAATTCAATGCATCATAAGGCGGTGTGAGTACATTCAGCCAGTGGCAGCTTAGAGGCAATTAGTCAGCTGTTTAACAAAGAAGTGCTGGCATGTTAGCATGCCGTGTCGTGCCATTCAGTTTATCATGCATCTCTTCGCTTCATAACCAACGCAAAATCTCTCACCCATCACTGTATTCTTTATGATTTGGTTGGTTGGATTTCACAAGCAATTCGCAGACAACAGCACTGGCTGATTTTTATTTATAAAGCAATTCTGGGAAAACTTCCATCTTACCTCCGTTCCTTTCTGTATCAAAGCTCTGCTGGGTACCAGCTATGATCCTCTAACTTGCTGCTCTTCTCTGTACCCAGAGTTTTTACAGACCTGGGGAAAACTGCCTTTTCTTTTAATGCACCTTGGTCGTGGAATAATCTTCAAAAAGAGCTAAAACTGGATTCAATGATATCTCTTAATGAATTTAAGAGCATCATTAAGAGTGTGGTGACAGAGGCATGTGGTTGTTTTTCTTGAAAGCCAAATGTGTATTTGCTTATTTATTTTAAACCTGTTGATTGTGTTCTGTCATTTTCTATGTACCGTGACTCCGTACGTCTGCTATTTTGGCCAGGTCTCTCTTGTAAAAGAGATTTTTTAATCTCATGGGACTTCCTGGTTAAACAAAGGTTAAATGAAAATTACTAACTCTACGCTCAGTTTGTGGAAGGTATTTTATAAAGAAAACCTGCAAACTCCAAATATGTGAAGCCAATCGTTTTATCTAAGCCCTCTCGCTGGATATAGACCATATGTTCTTAGCAGAAATTTAATAAATATTGCATTTTTGGACTATGTCCATAATTTATGTCCATAAATCATCACTTTTTCTTGATTTTGTACATTTTACAGAACTTTGCTATTGCTTCCATGTTGAGGAGTGGGTTTAATAAACATCTAACCAATTTGAAGTACAATTATTTGATGTCAGGAAAATACAGTATTCATTTATTCACATGTTAAGTGTTTTCATTTCAGTTTTTATTTCCTTAAAAATAACTATTTTTGATGTAGGAACTTTGTGTCTGACAATGACATTAAAGAGTCAGAATCAGAAATACTTTATTAATCCCCAAGGGAAATTCGGTTGTTTTTGTTGCTCCTTGACACAGTGTAGCAGAAGGAAAATATCAATGATAGACATGAGAGTAGATATTTTTACAGTAAAATGAAAAATTGAAAAGGAAAGAAAAAGAAAATGGAGTTGGCAGGTTTCAACACTTAACAGAAATGATCACTACACAAATAATAACTGCACGTGTTAGCTTTCATATGATAGCAGCTAATGGCCGGTCAAGCATGTTTTGTCTGAAAAAATGTGGTCTGATATTTAAATTCACATTATCTTTTTTTTCTTTTACTTACTTTTTTAATTGGTAAGTGATTAAATACAAACAGCTGTCAGAATCTCAAGGTTAAAATTATTGATGATAGGTAGTCATACAACACAACAGCACATTTGAGTTTCCCATCCTCTGTGTGATGGCATAGGGAAATGGATGCCACTGGTTTGGGTCACTGGGGTTTGATGCTGGTGGTGGGAGGTAATTTCCATCCCAGGCAAGAAGAAAGGTCCCTCATGCTTGGCTGTGACACCATTTTACTTAAATGTCTTACACCATGTGATCAGTTCTTCTATAGAGGCTTGCTTCAAAGAAACTGCATCATCAGGATCCTAATAGAGATGAAGGATTTAAGAAGGACCCCACATGATGCTCCAGTGTGAACGCTTCACACCAACCACTGACATCAGGGGTGTAATTTACAAATCACCCGAGGCCCATATGTGATGCTGATTCCATGCCAACAGGGCTTTACACAGCCTTCCAGCTGATCTTCCTTATCCCACCCTCTCCCGCCTTATAAGCCTTCTCTATAGTATGTGCCAAGGACAACTGCTTTGGCCCACCTTGCAGCATCCTCCTGACAGTGCACTTCCTCCAACCCCTTCTTTGTTTTGGGTGCTGTGGCCTCATTCCAAGCTGGGCAGCTGGTTGTTCCCCTGAGACCTCCGCTTTGTGGCTGAACATGTCCCACAATGTCTGCATGTCTGAGAGCTTCTGTTGCCTCACCCACTGCTTTGGCTGGCCTCCATTTGCCAAGGTTGGCGCGTTCTTGCTCACTGCTGAGACATTGTGCTCTTTTGGTGTCATCTGGTGTCCTGCTTTTGCACACTTCAAGTCCTCTGTGAGGCTGAAAAGATGCAGCTTAAAGGCAGCATTTCCATTAAGTGCAAGGAAAGGAGACAGTGGGACATTTAGAGCATTTTTAATGTGACCCATCCATCCATTTTCAGCATTTTTATCACTGGGATCTCAGCAAAGATTGTTGAAAGTATCATACAAAGCCTGGTTGACGTCAGCAGACTGGGACTGAAGCTAGTTTTTCAGTCCAACTTGTGGTGGCAGCAGGGCTGCCAACTTTTTAGATGAGTTACAAGTGAGATTCCAGGGATAAATACCCACATTGGGACTTTTTCGGTGTGCTCATGCACAATTGTGAAAACAATGCAAACACAGTTTTTTCCCTTGGACTTAAGTACCTGACTTAATGATAACATGACACGAGACAGCATTGCTCTTTAGTGATGGAGTAGTTAAGAAAGTCATTCGATCCTTGTCTTGTGGTTTCGATTGGTCCATTCACCAAGTTTTACTGTGAAAAGGTAACATAAAAATGTCTAGGCGGCCTTGGGTATGATTACTTTTGCCACTGGGAAAAGTAATCATAACAATCATAATCAAGACATTCAGGGTTCATCTGGGGCATTATAGAATTTTAGGTTCCATTTTTTCTTTCTGAGATGTTTCCAGTGTGAGAGCAGTACCTTCATTTAAAAAAACTGCCTCATGGACATCAGCACAGGAAGCCAGAGCTCTGCTGATTTGGTGGGCTAAATATGGTCCATTATATCAAATCAATAAGCTGCTAATGAAAAAGAAACATTTCTGATGGATCAGCACTGGTCATCAAAAATAATAATTCCAATGAAGAAAATGTTAGAAGACGGATGATTGTATCTACAGTAGGCTTGTCACGATACCAGAAATTTAGTAGTCGATACCAATACCACTTAAATTCTACGATACTCGATACCATTTGATACCATGGTAAAAATAAAAAAATCTCCTGTAGTTCAACATATACTCCTTTATTTGAACAAAGTGAACAATAAACAATATTATGCTTAAATTGAAAGCGTCCGTTCTTGTTGGCTGTGTATATTGATGCTGGCTTTGCCGCGGCCTGTCAATGTCCCTGTCCTCCTCTGGCTTGTACTGTGAAAAGAAGATAGAGATTTGGGGATAGCTTAATGACTGTATGAGAACAGCAGAGGCAATACTAACACAAACAGAGAGAGATAGGGAGCAGCAATTTACAGACATGGTGGAGAAACTTTTTAAAAACCTTTATATATGACAGTGCCTATAGAATTTACTACTATTTATACTACTACTACCATATTGATGATCTTATTTTGCTTTCTTTATTTCTAGGACCAAATAATATCATACTTGGATACTATGATAATTTAACTAGCTAATGTACATTTCTATAACATATGAAAGCATTCCCTACACCTGCTTCCTCTACTCACTGTCAGTGTTTCCTCTTCTACTCTCTGCAATCAAATTAAATGTAAAGTTATTGGATGTGAAAAGTATGTGAACAGGATACACATAATTCTGGGTTAGTAGCCTCCGCATTGATTTACGTTCTGAACCAGCCTTTACACGGAGCCATAATCAAAGTAGGTTATTTACTAGCCCATATCTCAGTTATTGATCACAGCTGCTTCTGTTGATGTACCTTCAGTGTCATACTGCTGCATCTGCACTACACAGACAGGATGTTTTTAGCAGTGTCGCCATGCTATCCTGCCAGGCTACGTGCTACGCTAACGCCGTTTGACATCAGACACACTGCACTGTGTTTTCTTTTCGTCCCTTCTTGTAGCGACCACACACTTGGGAAACTCTCTGCCATTTCTTCTGCGGACTCTCCCTCTCTTTTCTCTTCCTTCATGATTTTACACACCGTGCAGCAGCAGAGGTAGCAGGCGCGTAGCATTTACTATGGTCTGGGCTCATCTCGTCATTGTAACGTAATTAGATATGAGCAACAGTGATAACACGCGAATTCAAATGCACTCACCTTGAATTCTCTGTACAAGTCTGGATGCTTGTCTTTTAAATGTTTCGTTGTTGACGAGCCAGGTGAGCCGTGTGCCTCCGTCATGTCGAGTGTTGTCGTTTTAGCTGGGTAATCAGTCATGTGATCAGCACTGCGTGAGGGTTGCCAGATAATCGCTCATTTACAGCCAAAAAGCAACGCTAAAGAAGTGGCCAGATCTGGCTCCTCGTTACCTACGGTACTTTGGGTAGTCTAGAAAAGTCAGTACCGTCACATTTTCTGAATCTTAGTACCGACTTGGTACCGAAGTATCGGTTCTTGTGACAAGCCTAATCTACAGAGCTTACAACATTTATTAGACCACCACCCAACGTAAAATTTATGCCACAGCTGTCCCAAGTTAACTGCATGTCTAATTATCAAAACCATTAAAAGAAAATTTGTATCATGTTTGTACACCAGTGTGCAGAAGTTCTTTTAATGGAATATTCTAAATATCCATAATTTTCTGATTTCATGATCTACAAAAATACAGACAAAATAGGGAAGTATATTCTGATTTCTTGATTAAGATGTCCAGGTAGAGTTTTTTACTTGCATGGTTGATCAGAAAAACATAATTTTATGGGTTGAAATGTATACTTGATTAATTTTTCAATTTTTAGAGAAGCCCAATATGTGGGCTCACATCCGAACATAAAAATTATAAAAACATTTTCAGTCTTTCAAAGTTTTTTTTTTTTGCAGTATCCAAGTTTGTATTGTTTTTAACAGAAGAGCATTAGGGCCATTTCAGGTGGGAACATTTTTTTTCGGCACGTTGAAATGATGGGAATAAAGTTGAAATGTTGAAGTTGAAATACAATTTGTGATAAAAGTCGAAATGATGAAAAAAAGTGTGTTCCACATAGGAACACACAATTTCAGGGAATTACAACTATAGGACCAAATCCGTATAGAATTTGTACAAAATATGTTAATGTGAGAAAAGATAACCGACTTGCAAATTTTTCATTGCCCAAGAGGTGGTGGTCTGTGAAATTATAGTTATCATGAGCCATGTAATACACAAGCTTATTTGTTCCCCATCTTATCCAACTATACTGGATCTTTGATGCATCATTAGGTACCTCTGTCAACAAATTTAGTGACCTAACTTATCCTGCTGGTTGCCAAAACATGTAGTACCCTCAATGTCCACTTGAGGCTGACTGCAGTAACCTGACACCTTAATGTTTGCTTGCAGGATTTTTTTAAGCCTTAAAACAAACTTACAGCCTGGTTCAAAATGGCTTTGGGGGTGAATTTCATATATCATGGCTTTTTTTCCTTTGTTAAAAATTTATTGAGGATTAACAATTTTGGAAATGTGAAGTAACTATTGATCAGTCTTAAGTCCCTCCTCAACATGGCCTCTGTGTCTGTGAGGAGGCTGAGCTAAAGTTTGGTTAGGATAGCATGTGCATTATGGCAGCGTCCATTAGAGGGCATCAAAGATGTTCCTAAGGCTTGACTGAAAGTCAGAGAACTGGTGCCACATGGCTTTATTCATTTGTTTTGTTTTCTATGGTTTTAGCCCAGATATTAACACAGACTGATACAATACATATTTTCAGCTGACAGGACTAAAAACAAAACTTTGGAGATTATGCAGCATCTTTTTCACTTGAATGACAGAGTAGTAGGCGCAGCAAACAGAATAAGTTTAAAATAATAAATACTGACTTGAAATAATTGGGACCTGATTGATCAGTGTACTTCTAGTATCATTTGTATCAGATCACATTGTATCACATTGTTTCTTGACAAAGCAGTTGTGTGTGTGGTCTTACAACAGATTGTATCATACTGTGCTGTTGTTCTGTTCTAATGGCCTTTGTAGCTGAAGCCCCTGGTCATTTTCTTCTAAGTTTTATTCACCTCTGATTGTTTGAGCACAGTCACCTGGAAGGTCAGGTAACCAGAGGAGTTAGTCGAAGATGGTTCAGGTGTGAGGACAGGTGGAGAATTGAAGAGTGTTACAAGTTATAAGAACAATGGTACATGTCCTTGAAGGACTGAGCAGAAGCTGTGGGAAATGAGAGCTGGAAGGTAAAAAGTGTGATCAAGTTTGAGCTGGAGTGCAGCAAAAAGAAATATGAACATTTAATGTAATGTAAAAAAAAGCAGAAGATTGTCTAATGCACTTTCACTAAAAAGCTCTGATGGCAGGAGCATAAACAAACATTAAAACATGTATTTTATTAAACAAGTCCTATTCTGACAACCACACAGACACAGTTTTATATGAACATCGTCAGCACATTTACCAAACAGGATCACCAAAACAGAGTGACATTTTTCATTTTGCATTCACAGCAGAGTTAAAACATGATAATGATTCACATTCAAGGTATTAACCTCCAGGGTATCCTAGTGATGCTGCTAGATGGTGCTGCAGTAACCATGGCAGCAGAACTTTATTTTGAAGAAAATGCATTTCAAGTCCAATTTTGTTTTTTGAGGCTGAAACAAGAAGTTGTATCAAAAAGTCATCATCTGAATGCAGTGAGTCTTTGATACATGCAGGCGCTGATATATGAGGATGTTAATGTCAGACTTTTGTGTTTTTGGATGACATGACACCTTAAAATGTGCCAAATATGCTATGAATACACTATCTGGCCCCTTCATTAGGCACACATTGCTTGGGTTTGGCACTGTCTGCCTTCAGAACTGCCTGAATTTGTTCTGGTGTAGATTCAACAATATGATGAAAACAGTTTGAGAGAGATTTTGTTCCACATTGATATGGCACTATTTGGAAGTTGATGCAGATTTGCTGGTGATCCATATCTCTTGTTCCACCACACCCCAGTGCAGCTGTAAATGATTGAGAGCTGCTGACTGTAAACTCATCATCATGTTTACGATACCAGTTTCAGTTTGAGTTTTGTGACATAACATGGTCCTGTGAGACCTAGCCATTAAAAGATGGGAACATTGTGGTCATAAAGTGATTGATACGGTCAGCAAATTTATTCAGGTAGGCTGTGGCATTTAAACAATATTCAGTTGGTACTTATGAGCCCAAGTGTGCCAGGAAGATACCTCCCACACCATTACACCACCACCAGTGGATAATCATTGATAAACTGATCAATTCTGTCATGTTACTGCTGCCAAATTATGACCCTACCATCCTAGTGTCACAGCTGAAATTGAGACTTGTCAGATAAGGCAACATTTTTAAAATCCTCTGTTGTCCAGTTTTGGTGAGCATCTGCCTCAGAACTAGTCAGCCGACAGTGGGTGGGAGGCAGGGTACACCCTGGTCACCAGCAGATTGTAAGGCCACAAATAAAGATGGACAACCATTCATGCTCATACCTAAGATTAATTAAGAGTCACCAGTTGACCCAACAAGCAGGTTTTTGATCAGTGGGAGGAAGCAAAAGTGCCTGGAGAGAACCCACACATGCACAGGGAGAACTTTAGGGATCGTTTGGCATTATATCGCGATATAGTATGTGACGAAATGCATCAAGTTTGGAAAAAAAAGGATCGTGAAATAAAGACACCACGTCAGGTAAAAGCACATGTGACCAGAAGTGACGACAACAAACATTAGCACCAACTACCCTGTCTCCAAAAAGCCGAATGATGGAGTCGAATGAAGTCAAAATTGAGGACGCTCCGCCTGGATACAAGTCATCTGTCTGGCAGTATTTTGGCTTTCTCATTAAAAAAGACGAAGACGGCGAAAAAGAGCCGACCACTCGTTAGCATACACCCTCTCTACCCTCTCTAGGGTTAGAGAGAGTGTTATTGTTTGTGTTTGGCCTGTTAGGCCTTGTGTTTTCCTGTGTGCAACTCAAACAAAAATAAATAAGTTTTAATTACACAGTAATATTTTTTCTTTTTTACTTTTTTGATATTGTATCGTGACGTATTGTATCATGACCCGGGCATATCGAGGTGCAGCGTATCAGGAGTTTAAGTGTATCGTCCCATCCGTAGAGAACATACAAACTCAACACCTAAAGGCCCTGACAGACATAGGGTTTGAGCCAGCAACCTTCCTGTTAGGCATGAACACTACCTGCTGTTCCGCCATGCTGGCCATTAGCATTCATATCACTTAAATCACCTTCTTTCAGATTCTGAAGCTTGGTCATGTTGTCTAGACCAGGTCTATGTGTCTGAATGCACTGAGTTGCTGTTATGTGTTTGGCTAACTAAGTGTTCTGTCCTGTACTTTTCAGTTAGCCGGGAGTTTTGTAGCTTCCTTTCCAACTTAGCTGGTCTCTTAGGCGTCCTTCAAAGTGTTTCTATTATTAATGAGGAGAATGAGGACAGGGGAAGTGAAGTGTGCATTGTCCCCAGCCTTAGTGACCCCTTCGGAGCATTTTCTCAAGAGATATGTTCCTTTTTACTCTGGAAAGAATAAAAAAGTGAAACATCAGCCATTTACATGACACAGTATTCTGCGCTTATATTGAATTGTGCGTTTAATGTCCTACTTCGTGATCCTGTCCATGATTCTGTGGTTGCAGATTTTATCGGGCCCCTTCAGGTGCCCTTTGTTAGTAGGCCCTCACTTGATCCTGTTTGTGCATGTGATTGTAACACTGGCAAAGTGTGCATATCATATTCAAAAAAGAATGCTTCACTCTGTCTCCTCTGGGATTGACAAAGCATGACCCCTCCTCTAACTGTACAGGATTATTTGTGGCTTTGTTGTGGTCTTAGAATTTATTGTTGTCCCATCAAAGAGGTGAGCTTGACATGTAACTTAAACAGACTAATAGCTGCAACAAATAATTTAAGAATATTTTGCAACACATTTCTTGCAAAAATGTTAACCATCTACCAGCCAACATGTGAAGCCTGAGAGCAAGTTAATCATTGCTGGAGATCCATATGTACATGTGAGAGCATTTGAGAACAGGCAGGACATTAACATGCAGCTTGGAATACAGAAGTGGCGGGTCTAGGATTTTTGTAAGGAAGAAGTCATGAAGGGGCCACATTTCTCACAGAGGGGCCAAAGATTTTTACAACATGCATGCAGTCGATTTTATGATAAAGCACACCCAGTCACACCTTTTTATTTTGATTAAAACAGTGTAGACAGTAAAACTCACTTTCAATTTCAAGAATGTTAGCAACTACAGATCAACTAAAACAGTGTTCAAAAACATGTTTCACAATTTTGTATTAAGAAATTTTGTGTTCATTTAAAATGATAGTCTTCTTCTGTCTGCTTTATTAATGGCGGACCTCCCTATCTGGAGCACTACTGCCACCAATGGTTTGGCATGGAGTTGCATTCATCAACTTTTTGATTGGCATTCTCTAGCAAAACAACAGATTATGACAGCGGCACTTCATGGGGCCAACTAGATATCAGATGGGCCAATGCCCTGTGAGTTAGCAACATATACAAATGGGGAAAATAAGTATTGAACATGTCAACTGTTTTCTCATTACATATATTTTCCAAGATGCAATTCAAATGAAATTTCTACCAGACATAGGTATTAACTTGAATAATCAACACATGAAAAGAAGTCATGACATTCAGGTCCATAAATAATGATTATGTGGAATAAAGTACAATAACACTGGAAAAAGTATTGAACACACCATGGAAAGGCTGTATACTTTGGCAAGGAAATGCGCTATACCACCTGACATCTGTGAGCAATTATTCCTTGTACTTCCAATCAATGCAAACCTACATCAGCTGGGTTAGAGCAAACTGATGGTCCTATAAACAGGTTGTTTTGTCACCAAGCAGTCAAACAAGACACATCTCATGATGGGTAAAGGCAAAGAGCTCTCTGAAGACATTCGCAACCTCATTGTTGCTCAGCATCAGAGTGGAACTGGCTACAGACTTATACCAAAGCACCTGAATATTCCAGTCAACACCGTTGGGCCATTATCCGCAAGTGGAAGAAGCACCACCTTACCATCAACAGGCCACGCACTGGAGCTCCTCGCAAAATTTCTGAGCAGGGAGTCAGAGAGATGGTCAGAAGAGTACTCAACGAGCCAAGAACCACCCTGAAAGTGCTCCAGAAAGACTTGGAGGCAGCAGGTACAATTGTTACTGACAGAACAATAGGCAATGCACTCCACCGCCATGGCCTCTATGGACGCTCAGCCCGCAAGACTCCATTCCTCAAGAAAAGGCATGTTGAAGCTTGTCTTAAGTTTGCTAAACTACATCTTGACAAACCTGCAGAGTACTGGGAGAATGTTGTCAAGTCAGATGAGACCAAAATTGAACTTTTCAGCTGTCATACTACACACCATGTTTGAAGGGGAAATGGCACTGCACATCACCCAAAAAACACTACACCAACAGTGAAGTTTGGAGATGGAAGCATCATGGCATGGGGTTGTTCCTCATCTTGCGGTATTGGCAAACTTTATATAATTGAAGGAGCAATGAATGCAGCCATGTATCGGGAAATTCTTGATATGAACCTGCTGCCATCCACCAGGATGATGAAGATGAGACGTGGCTGGACCTTCCAGCAGGACAACGACCCAAAGCACACGGCAAAGTTGACTCTCAAATGGTTTCAAAAAAAGAAAATCAATCTGTTAGAATGTCCCAGTCAATCACCTGACTTAAATCCAATTGAACATTTGTGGAAAGAACTAAAGAAAAGGGTTCACCAGAGGGCACCAGAAAATATGAAAGATTTAAAGACGATCTGTACAGAGGAATGGGCCAAAATCACACCTGAGCAGTGTGGGCGATCAGTTAAAACATGCAAGAAGTGTCTAGAGGCTGTCATTGCAAACAAAGGCTTCTCTACTAAGTATTAGATCAGTCTCAGTTAGTGTGTTTAATACTTTTTTCCTGTGTTATTGCACTTTATTCCACATAATAATAATTTATGGACTTAAATGTCATGATTTCTCTTCATGTGTTGTTTTTTTGAGTTAATACCAATGTCTGGTAGAAATTTCATTTGAATTGCATCTTTGGAAATAAATATAATGAGAAAAAAGTTAATGTGTTCAAAACTTATTTTCCCCATTTGTAAATGTTTCTCATGAGAAGGTGAAAGACTTATCTGCTTGCTGAAGTACTCACGGGAGATCCGAAAAAAAAAAAAAAATCAAACATGCTAGACTTTGTGTCAGTAAGTCATGAGGTGCGTGGCTGCTGTTAAATATGACATGCTACATTAGATGATCCATATGGTATTGGGGCCGACAGGTTAATAAACCCTTCAACTGTTAGGTTAGACATCATTGTATCTAAATCATGTAGTTTGACTCCAGCATCTATCTGCATCTGACACAGTCTTGTACTAGAGGTAACACTGTGTCAAAAACATATTCAAAAAAGCTTGTTGCTGATTGGTCAAATGAGATTAAAACATCAAATGTCCAACAGTATCCTTCTAAGTTTGAATATTGTACCCTATGAGTTGAGATAAACCTTGTATGTCAACTTACTCAACTTAATTTTACAACATCAATCAATCAATCAATCGTCAAACTTTATTTTTATAGCACTTTTCCTACAACATATGACACTCAAACACTGTGTCAAAACACCATTCTGTCGACCTGACAACAAACAGATGTGGAGTCGAGATGGATCTTATGATGCGTTATTTAAATAACTCAGATGTCAGAAATGGGTATTGATCGAACTACAGTTAAACTTGTCCCAATTACAGCAAGACGATCATGTAGGTATGTTGCCCTGAGGGTGCATTCCTAGTAAGAATATCAGTTTGCAACTTAACTATTCTGGCTCTTGTTATCAAGTGGGACCTCTGCTAGACCTCCAGACCAGCAGCAACACCACCCAGGCTTTGTTGCTTGCTGTGTATCAGTGTTGTCCCCAATATTGCATTAAACAAATCCTGTGAGTTCACACATTTTACTCCTTTTTGAAAAATTTTCAGCAGTCTCAAATGTCCTGGGTTTTATAATTTTTATTTTTTTGCCAATGTTTCACTCAATGTTTCTTAGACAGAACAGACTGTTTGAGAACACATTATCATGAGCTGTGTCTGACCATAACCTTGCATAGCAGATGGGCCTGCCTGATTCAGTTCCTGAAATCCTGCAGATCCCCATCTTGTAGCGCACCGTGGACCAATGGATTCACTCGGCTAAAATTTTAACGGCCCAATCAGGGAACAGAGGCGGGAGCTGCGGGAAGAGCGGAAGTGACGAGAAGGCGTGACGTCAGCAGACGGCTACCCGATTTGTACTGCGCATGCGCGAAAACTGCGTCACTTCCTCTCGAGCCGCGATGTGTATAAAAAAAAAGATATCGATATACGCGATGGATTCAGTCATAGAAATACGTACGGATCGGGTAGTAACTCCTGTCATAGATACTCAGTACAACTTGGCGAAATCTGCCCTCCTCAGAAGTTTACTTGTAAGAATTGTCTTTGACAAGGTTCATGTTACATATAAAAGTTATATGAATCAACTGTGTGGTACAATTTAGTGAAAGAGGATAGTATGAGGCCGTTAGCTGTTAGCAGCTAAGTTAGCCGCTAACAGCTAACTTTAGCCGCTACGCACATAAGCTACGTCATACCGGGGCTTGATGTGGATTGGCCTGTGGTGAGTGTGTCAATCAGAACGGTCGCCCAATCCTCTTCTTCTTTGGTTCGAACGGTCTTCCAATCGCCAGCTACTGATTGTTTTGAAGGTCCCGCCTCTGAAAGCTAAACAGAAGAGCAGCTACCCAGATGGACTTGTGAAATATTCCTGTGGCGGACATATGAAACTATCCATCTGGCGTGTCAGGTTAGTCTGACCATGCCCCTCTCAAGATGTGGATGTAGCTTTAGCTTTCCAGCCCTGTGCGTGCTCTAATGTTTACTATGGATACACAGAGAAAAACTGAATATACCTGGTTTTGGGGGTGTCATCGATCAAGAGGGGAGCTGGCATTTCCTCTGACGACATTGAGGAAATTTTTAAATAGATTGAGCACACATATTCCGAACAGTGGAGCAAGCATAAGGAAGATTAGAGGATTTTCAAATGCTCTGGGTGACCATGGTGAAATCATTTTGTAATTTAAAGTCATTAAAAAGGGAATTTTACATGAAAATGGACCAGTAAAGATAAAAAAAGGGTTATAAAAAGAACACCCCCTATGGTAGGGGCACATAAAGAGGAATACATGGATAACTGAGCCACTCGCTGCATCTCATTTTTAGTGCATTTAAGTCGTAGAGAGATAACCTGAGCAGCAGAGATTGGAGACTCTAACGCTTATGTTCACTGTCAGACACAAAACAAGAGTAAACTTCAAGAATGTTAGAGCTTACAGATGAATATTGTAGTACACTTTGAAAATGAGACCTTTCGACAAAGTAAATAGCAGAAAAAGTGCATTATCCATGGTATCTGCTGTAATTAAAATGTCGTTATTCATTCAGCTGTTTCAGGGGGCAATTCAAAATGGGCAGAGGGCGGCAGTTGGACACCCCTGTCCTGCAGTGTGAAAAGGTGATGATATCATTTGTTTTAACCAGGCTTTAAACTTTTTATCTTTAATGTCAGAATCAGATCTATTACAAATAAGTCAGAACACATTTGAAATAAATCAACAACTATTTACTTTGGAAGTTAGGTAAGTGATTAAAGAGCAATGTCTTTGTCAATTAGACTCAATCATGATGTTGCCATGTACTTGAGGGGGTAGTGAGGCCATAAGAAGGATTGGATTACTCTCGACACAGGTGATGGTGATAGTGAGGAATGCAGGATCAGATCAGAAGCAGACCACCAAGGAGCTTGCCTGTACATTGATGAGATGGATTTTAAGACATAAGAGCAGCGGGATGATTGGCATAACAAAGTTGTGGTAGAATCTGGCTGGTTCACTGCTTCAGTGAGTGAACGCCTATCAGCTACCAGCAGTGCAAGTGGACAGGTGGAGTGAGAGAGATGAATGAAAGGTGAATTAAAATCAATGAATTCGCAGAGACACATCAGTTAGCTAGAGCTTAAGCTGTATGCTTTATGTGGTGTGTTTTTGAATTCCAGTTCTTCTGCAGCCAGCCACAAGTAGACACTCAAGAAACTGTTCTCATCAGACTCATTTGCATGAGCTTCATTTACAACACCAGAGCTTTCTGCCTGGTTTCAGGGGTTTAGGTGGGGGCATTTCTTTTACAACATGTCCTAACTGAACAGGGGCAATGCTCTGTGTTGTACTGCACAGCATCACAAACTGTATCTGTTAAAAATGGACTTTTATGCCCCGTTCCCCTTGCAAACAGTACATCAGGTACTTTCCCTGTACAGCACGAGAAACAGACATGAAGTGTTGAGGAAAAAAACAATGCACCATATCGCACAGTATTGCATCTGCACTCCATGGCCGTGGACACACACATATGATTCAGTGTACTTAAACTGATTTTATGCCTGGTGCTTGAGTGTGCGTACAGTAAGGACACTCTGTAACTTAAGACATGCAGACGGTGTTGCGTGCTCCAGGTCCTACCGGGCTGCTGTACTAGTCATAGCTCAACCCCAGATGCCTCTTCTGTATGTTGAAACATTAGTGGTGTTGACATTGTAAGTTCATTCTCCTTAAGCATGTATCTGTGTGCTTGCTCTGCCTGTATGTTTGCACTAGCTCCTGTATGTTTACTGTATGGAAGAACTGTGGTGACCTGTGGATCGGTGATCATACTGACTGTCAGTCCGACTGGCGGGGTGCTCTTCTTCTGTGACTGTCTGGAACATGTAAGCACGCATTCACACATCAAACCTTTATTAGCTTTCAATATCTGAGCCATCTGGGGACATCCCTATTGTCTGGAGTCATGCAGAGACACACACATAAGCCAGAGTCTGTACAGGGGACACAGGTAGCCGTCTGACTGTATGTGGGGCAGATGAACCAGAACTGTGCAGACAGTGCGGCCTCACCTGACCGTCTGGAGCCTCGCTGTTCTCGGCACACAAGGTCAGGCTACACATGAGAGACATGAGGGGCAAAAAAAACACTGTGAGAGGAGCAACGGCTTGTTTTCTGAAGTAAGACACGGAGAGAGAAGTGTGTGTGTGTGTGTGTGTGTGTATGAGAGAGATACACACAAAGAGGTCTGTCACACTTTGCTCTTTTTCCACTCGGCTGAGCAATGGACAGAATGTGCAAAAAGTGATGGAGGCACCCTTTTGCAGGAGGGGATGTTCAGATGAGAGGCTTTATCTAAACAACTCGGGTGAATGGTTTTTCTCAGTGTTTGCCTGGATGCATTGATGTGCCGTGGGTGTTTGGCACTTGCTGTATAGGTAAAAAAGATTATGCTCAGCAGGTAAACTGTTTTCAAAACTTTGGTGCGTGAATAATAACCACTTTGACCCTAAGTTTCTATAGTTTCACTCATGTCTTTGAGCAAAGAAGACCCAATTTCAAACTCATTTTTGGGTCTGCTATCACCAGTGACAACTGTGTATCTCTTTGCTGACTGTGGCTTAGAGGGAGGATGGATTAGAAAAAGTTCGACCACAGCTAAAAAGGTAATGTAGTATGATAAAATCACCTTTAAGAGCATTTATTTGGTCATATCACTATTGTTCATGGGCGGCACGGTGGCGCAGCTGGTAGAGCACATGCCTCACAGCAAGAAGGTTCCTGGTTCAATTTGTGGGTCGGGAGGGCCTTTCTGTGTGAAGTTTGCATGTTCTTCCCGTGCATGCGTGGGTTCCCACCGGGCACTCCGGCTTCCTCCCATAGACCAAAAGCATTCTCATTAGGTTAATTGGTGACTCTAAGGGGCCATTTGCATGGCGCCGAAATGGCCAAATTTGATAAGTTTTCATTGTGTTTTGGCCTTGCGTCTACATGGAAACTCGTTGAAAACGGAAACTTTTGAAAGCAGGCTCCAGGGTGGAAAGTTTCCAAAACGCCCGCCATGCAGCCCCATGTAAACCCGCATCGGAGCGTTTCAGGGTAAAACGCCGGCGTCACCGCATGCGCAGTACTTTCTCAGATGAGGGCTGCGCGTGCATACCAGGAACAACAACAGCTTCGGCCATCCGCCGAGTAACGTGTGAGCATCTTACCGTGCTCGGTTTGTTATCCAGACAAAACCATCCAGACATCCGAACTGATGTGTTGTCCAGAAAAGAAACTCCTGCTTCTCTGTGTGTCTACTCGCCATTGTTGTTTGTGAAGGTTTTTCTTCTTCGTACATGTATTGTAGCAGCGCTGCCTCTCTGCAGACCTACACCGCCATCTACAGAACCGGCATGCACACTACAGCGGATTAACTCGTCTCCGAGCGTCGTCTGAACGCAGAAGAATTCTAAAACGCAAAGGAAAAATCTTTGCGTCTTAAGTCAGGAGAATCCATGTAAACGTAGCCTAAATTGCCCCTAGGTGTGAGCGTGAATGGTTGTCTGTCTCTCTATGTCGCCCAATGATAGCTGGGATAGGCTCCAGCCCCTCGCAACCCTGAAAGGGATAGCCGGGTATAGAAAATGAATGAATGACTATTGTTAATAGACTCCATTTTGATTTTGATGTCCACAATTGGTTATGTTCAAATAAGTCTGATCCACATGTATTCTCAGTCTGTATGAGACGCTCTTGACACTTCCCCAATGAACCAGGCCTCTCTGACTAGTTTACTGGTCTACTCTGCTGTTATTGGTTGTGTTGGCAATGGCTTTGCAACCACTTTATTCTCTGAAAAAGGGTGCAGTTCAATTTTTAAGGTCCCAGGACAAAGATCAAGCTCACAATGTCCAATGGTACACTTTGAGTGATTTCCATCAAATTTTTATACAATTTTCAGTCTTGCTCGAGAAATAGATTTCCAGCTTAAGAGGTCATTGACTGTTATGATCATCCTTTCACAAAAAAGCTTCAAGGGTTTTCTTTGGGCAAATATCCAGCATGACACAAGTCTGAGCGGAAGAGATTTTGGAGGACATGGGTGAATGACTATTGAATTCACCCATATCTTATCTGTGGCTAAGATATTTTTATGGCCATGCTTTGATTGTGAATTTTGTATCTCAAGATAGCGTTTAGAGATTTCAGTTATTCGTACATGTTGCTGCTTGAAATAGCTAGATCCCCCTCCCAAATAGACATACCAGTGTGAGGTCTTACCATTGTTTCATTGACAATTAAAGCCCACTGGCTTGGTCTTGCAAGTCCAGTCCAAGCCATGTACCACAGAGTTGTCCTGTAAACCAGTCAGTAAAGACTGGGCCCACATGAGAAGGGGGGCTTAAAGTTGCTCTGACAAAGCATCTCAGATGAAAGGGGAATACATCTGGATCAGGGATATTCAATATGTGAAATCTTGATAGATTTATTAATTAACATTAGTGATTGTAAATATACTCTTGCAGTCATCAACATAAATATATCAGAACCCGGACTAGGGGGATATAAAGACACTTTAAAGGTGCAGTGTGTAGACTGTGGCATTTTATACATCCACCGCATTTCGCCAAACAGAAACGGTGAATATAGGATATAATGTTTCTATTTGTATGTAAAGTCCGTCAAAATAGGAGTACAATCATCCCCATAAAACGTTTGTTGTATTTTTATTTAGTTAGAAAAATCTTTATAAAAAAAATTACATTACCGCGGGCCGCTGTTTTGTGTAGGCTGACATATTGATCCGCCGTGTTGTCTACGGGTGGTTTTTAGGGACAAAAAGAACGAAAGGTGAATCTGTCCGCCGGTTCTGAAATCTACCTGGAATGCAGTTGAGGAAGAGGAGGGGATGGCAGTGGATGCATAGAAAATTATTACTCTGTCCTAGGGATTCAAACTGTGTGTAGAAACACACACACAACATAAATTGTGCGCTGTGTTCAGGATCCTTTTTGGTCTTCTCAGGATTCCGTTGCTCAGCGACGTGACGTTTTGGCTACGGTTAGGTTCATTCTAGAATCTGAACGCTAGATGTGGCTAAAATGCCAAGTTCTACAAACTGCACCTTTAAATTATGAACAAATGTATGGGGCCAAAAGTCCTTGAGCTATGTCAATCAATCAGTCAATCAAACTTTATTTTTAAATCACTTTTCATACAAAAAATTTAGAACAAAGTACTGTATATTCAAAAACACAAGCAAATACGTGTCAGGGGTTTCAAAACAAAATACAAAATAAAGTGCAAAATAACACCCATGCTAGGGCTGGGAAATTAATCGAAAAATAATCATAATCGACATTTAGACCCTCTAATCGAAGTAATTTTACTCATGTTGATTATTTAGATGTTTTTGTTTCCTGGTCTAAGCCACTTGACCACGCCACTTCCGTACAGTCTGCGTTCACTTTCACCGAAAGCGAAGGACGAGTTTCCAACATGGAAGAGACAAGCGCCAATCTTATCAGAACAAAAATACTGTTTAAATTATTTGGGGTCATTTTTGATTCCGTGAAGAGGACACTGAGCAGTAAAAGTTAAGTGTAAATACTGCAGGAGGACTATTTCAACACCTGTCGGTAACACCACCAATTTGTTTCAGCATAGCATAAAATAATCGTTCATTAATCGGAATCGAGGTAAGAGCTTCAATTAATCGTGATAGTAAGATTAGGTAATATCGCCCAGCTCTAACCCACGCCCCCAATAAATCAAATTCAACACACACAACCACTCATACACACACACAAGGACACTAAGTGAGGACTTTTAAATCAGTCACAGATGACAGTGGAAACGCTAACTTGGATTAAAAATGACAAAAAACAGGACCTAAGACTAAACCAATAAAACCATGATAAGATGTAATAAAGGCAGTAAAGCACTGAAAGTTAATTAAAATAAAGCAGTCTTAAAACCAGACAATGAAAGAAACTGAAGAAAAGGAGGTAATAAAACACAATACAGTTACTCTGAAACTAAAATAGAGTAAAAACATTAAATGCAGATCAAGAGAATAAAGCCAAAATCAACTAAAAGTCAGACTAAAAAGGTAGGTCTTGAGTTTTCTTTTAAAAATATGAACAGTAGGGGCTGCTCTCAGGTCTGCAGGTCGACTGTTCCACAGATCGAGGACATAATATTGAAATGGTGATTTACTATATGTTTTCGTTTTTACTTTGGGAGCCATTTAAAGGCTACTTCCTGAAGATGTGAGGGCTCTACTGGGCTCATATGGAAAAAAAAACAAATCAGATAAACTGGAAGGACCAAGACCATTAATGTTATTAAAAAAAAGAACCTTAAAATCAACTCTAAAAGGTAAGGGTAGCCAAAGCAGAGACTTCAAAATTAGTGTGATGTGATCTCACTTTCTGGTTCTTGTCAGCGTGTGTGCAGCTGAGATTTGTAGGAGCTGAAGCTGTGAAATGTTCTTTACTTAATCTTGAATTTCATATGCCAAGAATATTTAAGGGATTTTTCTTTTCAAATATGCACACAGGTCCTCTCTGACCTGACAATAAATTGATAAAATAAGGGAGGTGTAAAGTCAGAGGGCAAGCTAACCACTATTGTTCTTTCACTCTCTAGAAAGGTACACCGTGTGTATGTCTAAAACCATCATACAACAGCTCTACTAGTTAATGTGTCTGCCCTGTGATTACATGCAGCTATGGCTTGATCATTCTTCCAAGTTTGTCGAGTAATGCAAGACGAGATTTTTTATGAACTAAAAATGCTACCTATAAGTCACAAAGATACGCTGGAACAGTTATTCTATTAATAATCCTCTCTGAATAATATTTTTGTCCTCGGTTAACTAGGTGAATCAGTGTTAAGTGTTGACTCAAAGATGGATTCCTCATGCTAAAGTTTGTATACTGTCCATGCTTCATTTTTTTACAAGGTTAAAATTTGTCAAGACTGTTTAAACCTGCTGAGAACTACATTTATCCTGTTATTCTGTAGACCAAATATGAACAAAACACAAAGTAATGGGTGGACAACCGGAGCAGTGGGAGAAAAAGGTAAAGCTTACTGGGCACCATAGGCATGCAGGGGTCCACAAAGGCTTCGCAGAGACATGGTCAGTCCTATATTCAAACAATGATTACCTTTTCTTTTAGTATTTGATCACAGTAAGAACGAAAAAGGATTCTCTTTTTCCAAATATAAGTCTGCTCTTGGTAAATGGGTATCAGACTTTGTTTTTTCCAATATTTACTTAATTGTAGGCCTGTGCTCAAAATATCGATACAGCAAAATATCATGCACTCCTTGGGGATACATTTATTGATAGAGATTCCACTGAATCCATACAGCCTCAATGTTTTGGCAGTTGTTGTCAATACACTTTGGGTTAATAATGGCACAAAAAGTAGAAGCAAAGCTATATAATGAAGCATATGTTCCAAATTTATATGTCGGTCTACCATCTATGAAGAACTGAATTTTATTTTCTTAAGCTGAAGAATCATTTAATCGTCATGCGTCTTCTTTTTCTTCTTGTAATAAGAAACAAAACTTGTTGGGAATTTTGTTAAAAGCGTAGTCAATGTTCACAACTTACATGTATCGGGCTACAGATTGTATCGTGGCCTCAGTATCGGGATATGTATCATATCATGAGGTTGCAGGGAATACCCAGCCCTACATTATTGGAGGGCTTACTGACCTGCATTTTTTGGTCTGTAATGTTGATGTGATGTGTGAGGCCATGATAAGCCAACACACCAACAGACGTCTTTCAGTCAACTCCAGACCTGATGCTTCGAATCCTACATGTGCATGCAGATTGTAGCTGTCACTACTCTTTTGGAGAGAGTATCTCCCCCATTAAACTGATTCATTTTAGCACTTTGATCACTTCACTGATAGTAAAATGTTGTTCATTATTCAATAAATTGCAATCAAATTGGGTTGCTTTTGGTGCCGAGGCACTTAAAAGCATTGAAATAGCAACAGGATAACATTACTCACTATCATGTCAGTAGTGCTTTACGGGGCTCGATGCCGTCAACTGCTGCAGAAGCTTTTTTAGTTCCTGGTGTTCCCCCTCGATCAACCAGCTGCTTGCACTGCTACATATGTTACGGCATAAGGAGCTATCCAAGGAGCTACCATTCAAACTGGTGACCTCTGTGATTAACTCTGTAAACTCTTGAAAGCTATATCCTCTTTACATACTTACATAACTTTTATGATAGTCTTGAACAGTTCACACTTACCCGTTTGTTTTGTATGCACACAATGGTAGTTTTAAAAGCTTTGTAAAGTGCCCCACAAAACTGGCTAGTCCCATTCATTTCACACAGGTATACTCACCAGCCAATTTATTAGGTACACCTGCACAATTGCCTAGTCACGCAAGTAGTCAATTAACCAATTACATGGCAGTCACACATTGAACTTAGGCATATAGATATAACCAGGGTGACTTGCTAAAGTTAAAACCAAGCATCAGACAGGAGAGGAAAGGCGATCTGAGTGAGTCTGAACATGATATGATTGTTGGTGCCAGAAAAGCTGGTCTGAGTGTTCCACAAACTACTGATCTACTGGGATTTTCACACAGAAGCATCTCGAGGGTTTACAGAAAATGATCTGCAACAAAGCAAATATCCATTTAGCAGCAGTTCCCTGGGTGACACTTCCCTACCATTGAAGTCAAAACAGAATGGCCATGGTGGTTTCAGATGACTAAAAGGCAACAGTTACTCAAAGACAACAACCAAGATATGCAGAACAATGTTTGTACAGTTCATTAAATCTTAAAGCAGGTGGGCTGCAGCAGGAGACCACACCAGGTTCCATTTCTGTCAGTGTGGAACAGGACACTGAGCTTGTAACTTCCACTAGCTCACCAAAACTGGACAATAGATGACTGGAAAAATGATGTTTTGTTTGCTGAGTCTTGATTACTGCTTGGACATTTAGATGGTGAGAAAAGTGGAAGCAGCATGACAGGATGAATCCACCACGTCTTCTTTCAGCAGTTCAGTCTGCTGCTGGTGTAGTGGTGGGGGTATATTTTCTTGGCACACTTTGGGCTCCTTATTCCTAACTGACCAATGTTTAAATGTCACAATCAACCTGAGTATTGATGCCATGTCCATCCCTTTCCATGCCCATCCCATGTCCATCCCTCTGACCAAAACCCTCTGATTGTAACTTCTAGCAGGATTACACACCATGTCACAATGCTCAAAATTATCTTAAACTGGTTTCCTAAACATGACAGTGAGTTCACAGAGCTCCGGTGGTCTCTGCAGTAGTCATTTCTAAATCTATTTGAGCACCTGTAAGATGGGATGATCTGAGTCATGGATGGCAGCTGAATAATCTGTAGAAATTGGTAACCGCTTGATACTATCATGTCAATATGGACTAAATTCTCTCTCTAAAATGTCCAACACATTGTTGAATTTATGCCACAAAGACTAAAACCAGCCTTAGAGGAAAATGGAGTATGGGTATTAGGTATACCTGTTAGCAAGCCCTATGTTATTTATTGACCAGCAGTTTTTCATACCATGACAGCAGTATGTCTTGCCAAAGGACACACTGACACTCTCTGAAAATGAGATGTAGCATCTCAAGAGGCTAACCTCTAATAAATCAGATGACAGGTCTGTGTTCATGAACCTGTCCCTAACTTTAGTTTTATTCTAGTCCACTTGTCTCCTCTTACCTCCCTTCCTTTGCCCTCACACCCATCACAGCATTGTGTGGATTTGCTGTTCATCATGAGACTGGGATCCACATTCAAGATTTCCTGCTGCTTAACAGAAGGTTTTTTCTTGCCGCCATGATGGAGGGATTCATGATTGGCTATATGGATTCATGTTGGGTGTTGGATGTATATATTATATATGTATATGTGTATCTTTATATGTATCTATGCATATATGTGTATCCACAAAATGAAGAGTTCTTGCTCTATTGTAAAGTGTCTTGAGATAACACTTGTTATGAATTGGCGCTATACAAATAAAGATTGATTGATTGATGATTGATTGACTGACATGTAACCATAGGAGCAACCTCAACCTACCAATTGACTGATGCTGACTCCCTGTTGAGCCACTGTCATCCCATGTCTTGGGTGGTCGCCTCCACTTGATAAATATGATCGTAGCTCTTCTGCTAATAAGAAAATTTGACCTCCTGTCTGCCCCTACTCAAACCTAAACTCCTTTTGTTGGCAGTTTTGCTTGATAATTAGCCCTACATTATAGAAAGGGCATCTGGGCATGTTGGAACATGGCATTTGTTAACAGATTCATCAGATAAAGCAAGCTGTGAAGGTCCTGTGTGTGCTCTAGCGTGCTTTATAGGAGCGTGAACACAAAAGGAACCAAATAAAAATGTAATACTGTGTAATTTTTTTAATGAATAAGAATAAAGCAAACGAAGTACAACTGTGAGCTGTGGAGTTGATAGCGCCCTAAAAGGAAATGTGGGGCTCCTTCACAAAGTCTCTCAGAATCCCAGTCATCTCAGGGACAGTGGACTCCACTCTTATTAACACACACCAATGTTGGAAGCCTTTCCTGTAATGGTGGCTTGTCAACTTAGTTTTCCCCTTAAATCCTCCATAGCTTTGGACACAAAATCCCTACTAAAGTGTTAACATAATGTTCTGATAATCTTAATTGTAACACAAATAAGAACAAACACACTGAATGTAGTGGGAAAAGATAGTGTTGTTAAAGATGTCCCGTAATAACATGTCAATAATGCAGCCGCCGAGCGCCACGCTGCAAAGTGAGTGATCTCTTTAGTAGATGAACTACAGTGATAGAAAGCAAATCTTCTCCATCTAATTGAAATGTTCATCTGATATCCTGTAGCCAAATAGGGTCAAGCTGATTTCTCCTGGGTATCAACAGGGGAAAAAAATGTCTGGATGGATTCAGCTGTAGGTGGTAGGAGGATAATCACCCCCCCTGTCCATGCCAAGGATATGGATTGTGCACTCATTGCTGCTTGGGAAGATAAGGACAGATAAGATAAACTACAGGTCATGGCCAATCACTACCACTGTCTGCACGTGCTGTGTCGACTTGGAAAAATCACTTCTGGAACATGTTGCCTCAGGTTACCTCAGGAATCTTGTGAGAGGAGGTTCAGTGTATGGTGGTCCCTGCTAGGAGAGATAGGGAGAGAGAGAGAGAGAGCTGTGAGGAATTTGAAGACATCCGCATGCTCCTGCACACTGAACTAACACGTGTGTTCCTGTATGTAGGGAGCATCTGAGGTCTGCAGAGTCGACTGCTTTACAGGGGGAAAAACAGGAGCATATCTTAACCAACACATGTGAGTCTGGTTCAACAGAGAACCCAAGGTCAAGTTCATCAGCCTGTTTTAAAACATATATGGCCCAAAATCCAAACATGGTTATCCTATCTTACAAAGGAACAACAGTTTGTACTCTTCTTTAACTTACTAACAAAGACCCAAAATACATTCACCAGTGAGAATTTACTTAGTGAAGGCTGAGAAAGACTTCATCTTTCTTGACAAAAACCTTGGGCTGAAAAACACAAGCATTTATAGACACAACTAGGTCAAAAAGTGGAAAAGGGGACGAAGGAAAGAGAGGAAATATGAACTTTAAGACCACATGCAATAATAATGAAAGATAATAACAGACATGTGGCTATCATAACAATAAGTAGGCTAGGACTGTCACTTTATAACCTTACAAGCCAGATGGACAGCTCCATATATCTACCACAGAAATATTACAGGAGTCCATCTGGGTAGGAGCCCTTTGAATTTGTTTTCAGGGGCAGAACGTTCAAAAAAAACACAAGCTTGTGATTGGACAATCGTTTGGCTCGTCACATTCATCACAGACTAATCCACATCAAGCAGGGTTGCCTCCTGTAATGTAGCATACATAGCAGCTAATGTAGCGGCTAATGGCTAACAACAGTTAACAACAGTTCATGGATGTTAGCCATAGTGGCTAACTTAGCCGCTAACAGCTAACAACAGTTAATGACCGTTAGCCACTAACTTAGCTGATAACAGCTAACGGCCTTCTACTATCATCTTACACTAAATTGTACCACACAGATGATTCATTTAACACTTAAATGTGACATGAACCTTGTCAAAGACAGTCCCTACAAGTAAACTTCTGAGGAGGGCAGATTTGGCCAAGTTTCACCGAGCCCCCATGAGGACAATAGGCTAATCGGCATGTCCGTTCTCACCTTTCGGTTCTCAACTTCCGGTTTTCGTCACGTCCGCATTCTGCAGCCCCCGCCTCTCTTCCCTGATTGGGCCGTTTAGAATTCAGCCGAGTGAATTCGTTGGACAACGGAGGCTGGCAAGATGGACCTGCAGGATTTCAGAATCAGGCAGGTCTGTCTGCTCTGCAAGGCTGTCACTTTGTATTTGATATTTGAATAACCGTTTCAATATGGGGATAATTATCCATAACCAAATAGTTCATAAATATTTGAATGTAAAATATTGAGTGTGGCAGCACATCAGGGCGCCTGGAGCAGTGGACCGTTCCATCCAACAGAGGGCACTCTGAGCGCAGCTTGACCCTCAGACACACCCGCTGCTCTCTTGACCTCAGTAAACAAAGAGTTTCTACTCCGAGCGGACATTAACAGCACGGACTCGTGAGGAGAGCTGTGTGGAAGTATTTTTGCTTCTTCACCGTTGATGGCAAACTTGAAATCAAAGACCAGGCGGTGTGTTCTGTGAAATGCAGTTTAGTCACTCGTCCTCCACATCAAATTTGCGAAGCAGCACTTCGTCAAGAGTTTAACCCCGTGTGACTCTGTTTTTTTTGGCAGGGTCTTTACCAAAAGGGTGGATAAGAGAGTCTCTGTCCCTAACTAGGGGTGGGGGGGATATAATCGAATATTTTCGGTTATTTGGGTTATTTGGATGTTCAGAAACAGTTCGAGTTTGATTTTTAGGAAAAGTGACAGCCATAAAGTAGGCTATAAAAATGGCTTACATTATTGTCTCATTTTATCTTGTATCATTTTGATATTACTTAGCACGCAAAAAAAGGTGGAATCTTTTGGAAAGCTAAAGAAAGATGCTTGTGTGTTTATGTTTGACTTTGACTGACCAACGATCATGTCTTCTTTAGGCGGAGTCTTTCAGGTTCACGGCACAAGACACTTGGCAAAAAAAATCTACCAAACCCCTTTGACATGAAACCCTATGAAATATGAAAAGGATGAAAGTTGGTACCAGTGATAATCTAAAACTTTGTTTCTCAACTGGTTTGGCTTTGGGATCCACCATCACCCCTTAATTACCTCTGCCAAGGAGGTTATATTTTCGGGAGAGTTTGTCCGTCTGTCCGTCCGTGAACAAAATAACTCAAAAAGTAAGGAATGGATTTGGATGAAATTTTCAGGAAATGTTCAGCATGGGAAAAGGAAGAACTGATTCAATTTTGGTGTTGATTTGGATCAGCGTCTGGCTGCCATGGCGAAAAATGTGATTTCTGTGAATAACTACTGAACTAAAATAGATATCATTATGAATCCAGTTGCTAATGGTATGTTTTCATGGTCAAGGAATCTAAATATTTAGATGAAATAAAGGTAGGACTAATATTTATGGTCAAAATGACAATATGGCTGAGGACTGTGGCGCTGGCAGAGGTCTGCGCTCTTTGAGTGCTTTCTAGTTTCAAGCTGTGGCCCAAATCGCAAGAAATTTTCAGCTTTCAAATTCATTGAATAAAATTTGCTGCTCTTTGAACCTGGAATAGTTTGAATAATCACACTATGCCAACACAAAAAAGTGAGAAACCAAAATGACCTGCATGTGGTAAAAGAGAGAAATATTTCCTTTTACACTTAATTAGCCAGATTTTAGTTGAAAGAGGTGCATCTTAGAGACTCAAGGTCATCGGTAATGTTCTGTCAGTTGTACTAAATTCATCATCGATCATGGGACTGCCACAACACACAATGCACTTTAGTAAATACGCAGTGGTTCAATGGACAAATTTCAAATAAAAATCATTTAAAAAATAATTAATATTTGACTTCAGCTGAGTAATTATTAAATATATCACAAACACCCTTGAATTGAAATCTGTGTCAATTAGCATTAAAGGGTATTTTTCCATTGCTAAGCAGGGTGAAAAGATAGTCCTTCACTGAATATAAAATCCCCCTCAGAACAAAAGCACAGGACTCCTTTGCCCAGGCAAGGCGTGGGACCCATTAAAAAAGCGACCGCAACCCACCAGTAGATAACCACTGATCTAAAAAGTTTGTGTCAAGTTGGGGGGATTGGACCTAAAAGTGGGTGATGGAGTTGCTATCAGCAGGTCTTGAGTATATGATGTTCATAAACAGCAAAAGATTTAAGAGAACAAAAATCCAGATTAATCAGCCCACCGACATTAAAGCTTGGCAAGAACAGTTGCACTGCTTTGGTAATTTGGTAAACTTCCTTAGGAAGGGGTGATGCTGGTATCTGAATTACAAATGAATAAATAAAAAACACCTTCCCTTTTTGGAAAATAAGAAACAGTGTTTATTTTTATACCCCATATTTGTAAGGAGAATGTTCACATGCACCTCCACAGGACATCTATTGACCAGAACAACTGTGCCCTGCAGAGGCTCTGATTTAGTTTTGGAGAGAACTCCTCATAACTGATGTAAACGCAAAGTACTTTCACCAGATTGATGAACTATCTGACACCCACCTGTGGGCTGTTACCATCAGCCGGGATATAAGGACCTAAAGAGATCATGGAGTTGTTCTACAGGCAGCATGGCAGGAGTCAAACAGTGTACTGCTTTTTTATTAAACACTGAAAACACTAATAATTGTGAATAATTGTAAAAAATTTGCTTTTTTTGTCCATAATCAGAATATTTAACTCCATTAGCTTAGTGCTGTGCATTTTTTGTGACTCTGAATTGCCCTTGGTTGTGGATGAGTGTGTGGGTGCTTGTCTTTCTCTATATAAGCGCTTTCTTACTAAAATTAGCATGTGAACATAGGCTTTAAACGTGGGTAAACCCGCTAACAATCAGCAAGTGCCTACTTTCCCACTGCCAGCAGACCTGGGTCTAATGCCTAAGTCACACATTCCCATTTCTCATGTCGATTGTGCACCACTGTACACGATTGACGCGGCTGGTGTGATCGCTATGACACGGGATGAAATGACTGTCTCACCCCTGGACACACCCCGTAAATACACCGTCAGTAGCGCTTCTACAGCGCTTCGGGGGCATTCGTCCCGCTCCAGCTAGGTTAATAAAACGGTATGACGTGGATTCCATTAATTTTCATCCCGCAGACACGACGTCAGCCCCACTCGAGGTCAGTTCGCATCACATAAGGCCTGACTGAGCCCCCTCGCTTGCGCCGTCTTGAACGGGACACAGTCGGGGCACAAATGGATTAGGGCTGAACAATTAATTGCAAATGACATTAAATCGCAATATGGCTTGTTGCAATTTTCAAATCGCAGACAGTGCAATATTTTTAACCCAAAATGTGTTGAACATTTTGGCATAGTGATGTAGTTTCTTGCAATTTCATGCCTATTTTGACACAGTTTTTACAACTTTATGCCTATCTTGCTCCCTTTCATTTTTTTTTTTGCCACTGTCAGACCATGTTTGGAATTTTTACATGGTTTTTGAAAATTAATCCCAATTTTGCTGCTATAATCAGTTCTCCTTAGACACTTTTGAATTTTTTTGCCTTTTTTTTTCAATTTCATACCTATTTTGCACCTATTAACTTTTTTTCTGCTTTTGTACCATTTTTTTTACCCAGTTTTTACAATTTCATACCTATTTTGCTTCTGTTCTTCACTTCTCCACTTTTTCTCAAATCTTTTATCCTTAGATTGATTTAATGTCATATTGGTTATACTATAAAACGATCTACTGCTTATGTTTGTTTAAGAATACATAAGATGAGGAACATTAAAACAATCGCAGAATAAATCGCAATTGCAATATTGGGGAAGAATATCACAATTAGATTATTTTCTCAAATCGTTCAGCCCTAAAATGGATACATCCTTGTCAATCGTCCTCATAAAGCTTTCAGGATTGAGCCACGACTGAGCTCCATACATGCTACGCTAGTACCATTCTCATTAGGACTGCATTAGGCTTCCATCCCGCTATACTTAGAGCGGCAATTCTCCACGACAGTTTTGGACAGTTCAAAACTGTCTGGACCCTTCCCCGTTCCCCGACGTTCATCCACGACTACACAAGGCTGATCTAGACCAAGTAGCGCGTGCACCACGACCAAAGCACGTTTTATCAGGATTATGGCAATCGTGCACAATCGCCATGAGGAACGGGAATGTGTGACTGGGGCTTATTCTCCAGCAGATGAGCTGCGTGGCTGTTTTTTCCTCTGATGTATGAAGTGATGTCACCACATTGATGACACCATCAGCGTGTGAAACACGGCCAGGTAAACAATGGAAAGGAGCATAGAAGCCATGGACACGGTGTCAAGTGTTTTCTGTACTTTGTACCTTTGTCCCTCTTTGAAAATTTACAAACTCAGCACTGACTGAACGACATTCGAGCGCTGATGATAGGAAGGTGGATGGAATTTTGTTGCTGGGATGGCAAAAACACGCAGAAGTTACAGATGGAGGAGAAAGGAGCGATGTCATGCTGTAGGCATGTTACCCCAATGTAATTCCGTAAATGATTGTGTTCACCCAGGTGTGATGTTGCAACTGGAAGCTGATCAGAGGCGAGTTGATAAAAATCCCCTTTCACTTGCAGGGTCAGTTGACTCTGAAATTAATTCAGATTAGACCCTTTCCCATTGCTGACAGGAGCCGGTTGTTAGTGTATTTAAATGGGATTTTTTTGGCTTTGGGTACATGTGTCCCTGCATTGGCTGATGACTGGTTCAGAGTGTACCCAGCCCATGACCTAGTGTCAGCTGGGCTCTAGCTCTCTAAGACCTGAAAAAGAGATAAGCAGTATAGATAATGGATGGATGTTTACCTGCCCTGTAAAAGTGTAGTTTAAGTTACACTGACAAAGATTTGACCTTTGCAAATTGTATGTAAACCTTGTAAAACTGTCTGAGGAGCAAGCACAGCAAAAACCATCCAAAAACTCTGATTTGTACAAATAAGGAAGCTTATTTGCTTAAATAGAGCACAACCCTTGAATTTATTTCAATCTACACCCTGCATAAAATGTACTGTTCCCGATGTCACCCCCTTATCTCTTTAATTCAGTTTTAGCCTTTTGACCTAAGAAATCAACACATAGAGGCAGAAACCTAGATGTAGTTTTTGCCCTACATCAGCATCTATCTGGTGAAAGCTGTCCTTTTACTAAACTCCTCATGCTTTGCATAAAACTTTAAAATCATTTGCTCATGTCATTACGCAGAGTGATGGTACTTGTTTGGACATTCTGTCCTATCTTTCATAGAAGCTTATGCTGACTTTAGCCAGACCCAAATATCTCCAACAACTTCTGTCAGTAGTTCTTGAAAAACAGTGTTTTTATTTTATTCTCTCTGTGATGAAGGCATAATCAGACATAATCAGATATAAAACTCTGCTCAGGGGGTATTATGTCCTGGAAACATGTAGGTGGTATTCCCAGCTTAGTGGAGATCCACACGTCAGAGGTTGAGGAGACATGCGTCATGCAGGGGCCGCTGTGTACAGCACCAAGGCTCTGACGTGGGGGAGGATGGGAGAGAGGAGGGGGCCGCCTGGGGGATGGATGTCAAGTTGCACTTTGATCCTAGCTGGCATCTCCTGGCGTTCATGCAATGTACAGGGAACTTCAAAGTGTACATATAGAACATCGGGATGGGGGGACGAGAGGAGATGAAGGTGCATCTGTAAACTGAGAGATTCACTGCTCGTACCATTAGAACAAGAAGAGCGTGAGACTTCACTCTCTGTAATTTGACCGAGGCTCTGTTATTGAGAGTAGCACTTGGTGACATCAGGCGACGGCCAGATCCCCAGATAAATTAATCTCGTAGCAACCACGTTGCCATGGTAACCAGGATACAGATGTCATGCTGAGGTGATGCGGAGAGTGACGGGCTGCCAGACTGGCACTTTTTCCAAAAGCAAAAAAAAAAAAAAAAGCAAAAAAAAAACCTAAATGCATGATTCATCAATTTTCCGTTCCCAGATTATTTTCTTGCATCATTGGCCTCCTACTATTTCCTGCCTGTTTTTCTTACACTAATTATTTTTTACCAATTCTCCAAAGCAGCCTCTCATACCCTGATGGATACCACTCTTTTATCTAGACCACAGAGACTTGTAAAAGTAGAAAATGTTCACAAAATGAAACGTATTCTTTTAAGTATTTTAAAACATGTTACACTCATCATACACTAGACTTATCATGACTTTAAAAAGTGCAGTCTGACACCCTCTCACATCCCGAACATTGATACGCTTCTCTTTTTAGACACAGACTAAAAATTTACAAAGGCTGTAGATCTTACAGGGTCACTGAGACTTTGAACGACAACTGGATTTAAAGCTCCCAGGCCGGTTGGTCCTAAACTCTTGATTTCAAGGCCTTTTTGTGTGACCATTCATTATCACTACCATCTCAGTGCAACCAGTATCATTAATAATGTCATGGTTTATAATATTAAGGTCCTATGGCAATGTTTTGGGCATAAATGACATATATATTACAATATATTTACAAGAACCCTAAAAGCCCTTACATCACTGAGAAGTAAAATACTTTGGTTGGAATGATTTTGACCCTCAATAAACCTCATGAATATTCTATTGCAGGGTTTGCCAGCATGGTGCACCGGATAGCCCACAGAGAGCCTTTGACGTTCTCGTAGCGACACTCGAAGGGGCCATTTACACAAGGCATACTAGGAACAACAACAGCTTCGGCCCTATGCCTGGTATCGAGTGAGCTGCTCACTGTGCTTGGTTTGTTATCCAGACAGAACTATCTAGTCTGATTTGTTATCTGAACAGATTTGTTGTCCATAAAAGAAACTCCTGCGTGTTTGTGCTTACACTCGCCATTGTTGTTTGTGAAAAGTTTTTCTTCGTCGTACGTGTGATGTAGCAGCACTGCCTCTTTGCAAACCTACACCACCATCTGCTGAACCAGCATGCATACTACAGCGGTTTCATTTGTTTCAGCGTCTCTGTCATAATACGAAAACAACAATTTTATCACGTGTATTACATTGTGTTTATTCTGTTTTCTTTTAAGCTTTACCTGTGAGGGTCACAACGTTCACACTTATGCACTGACACTACATCTCCATCACTGCTGGTACCAGCTAGAGTCCTTACAGTGCCACTTGTGCAAAACAAAATATGTAACTGCTGTTGATTATCAGTTAAGTTTACCAGATTACTAAATAATCTATAATGGCTGGGATGTAATTTTCTTTATCTTAAATATTTATAGTTCATTGGCATTAATTATTGTGAAGAATCATTGAAATTTAAAAGTTAGAATACTGTGCAATATGCAGCCTTCTTAAAGTATAGTACTTTTATTCTACAGTAAACTATGAAATTGTATGTTACTCAGTCATACACATATATCAGAAAAGTAACCCTTTTGCTTCAGGACAAACTGACAGGATATGATTGCTTTTGAATTGTGGTTTAATAGAATAATTTAAAAAAACAAACTTAGGTCACTCTCCTAACAAAAATGATGGTTCCCTAACCCCCGGTATTTTGTTGCACAACCTTTTGAGGTAATCACTGCAATCAGACAATTTCTGTTACTCTCAGTGAGACTTCTGCACCTGCCCACAGGTATTTTGGCCCACTCCTCATGAGCAAACTGCTCCAGCTGTCTCAGATTTTACGGGTGTCTTCTCCAGCATGTTTCAGTTCCTTCCACAAAATTTGGATTTAGAAAGGATTTAGACTAGGGATCATAGAAGGTCACTTCAGAATAATCCATTGTTTTGTTCTGGGCCATTCTTGGATCTTTTTAGTTGTATGTTTTGGGTCATTATCCTGTTGGAGGACCGATGATCTGCGACTGAGACCAAGTTTTCTGACATTGGGCAGCACATTTGCTCCAGAATGCTCTGATAGTCTTAAGATTTCGTTGTACCCTGCACAGATTCAAGACACCCTGTGCCAGATGCAGAAAAGCAGCCCCAGAACATAACTGAGCATCCTCCATGTTTCACAGTAGGTACAGTGTTCATTTCTTTGTATGCTTCATCTTTGCGTCTATGAACATAGAGCTGATGTGACTAAAATGTCCAAAAGACATTCTCTCAGACGTTTTGTGGCTTGTCTTCAGTATACATTTTGGTAACTTCCAGTCTCGCTTTTTTATGATTTACTTTGACAATGATGTCCTCCATTCAGTCCAC
This sequence comes from Scarus forsteni, assembly GCA_036419115.1. Lineage (NCBI taxonomy): Eukaryota > Metazoa > Chordata > Actinopteri > Labriformes > Labridae > Scarus > Scarus forsteni. The sequence continues at coordinate 10,666,693 of JAZDUH010000182.1, read as the reverse complement.
TTTTGCTCAAACAGTGGCTCATTGGTTGCCATTCACATCATTCATCTTTACAATTTGCCATCAATTTTCCCCCTGCAGCCACGTCCGGGGAGGTTGGCTACAGTCCTGTGGACCTTAAACTTCTGAATAATTTGTGCAGCTGTAGTCACAGGAACATCAAGAGGCTTGGAGATTGTCTTATAACCTTTACCTTGCATGCTTGTTGATAATTTTCTTTCTAATCTCCTGACACAACTCTCTCCTTAGCTTTCTGTGGTTCATGTTGAGCGTAGTACACACCCTGATACAAAACAGCACAGTCTGACTATTTTTCACCCTTTAAATGGGCAGACTGACTGATTACAAGCTTGGAGACACCTGTGATGCTAATTTCAGGACACATCTTAGTTTAACATGTCCCAACGTCAAGTCATTTTTAATCTTTTCAAGGAGTACTATCATTTTTGTCCAGGCAAGTGTCATTAGTTTGTTTTCTTAAGATTATTCTATTAAACCACAGGTTAAAAACAATGTCTGATTTTCATTAGTTAATTTTAAGCTAATTTTTATGTATCACTATTTTTGTCAGTTTCAAGTTATTTCAGTGGCCATGTAGGTTTTTTGTCTCCCTCTGCAAGTATTTACTGTTTACAGAAGCACTCTGCACTGTTAGCTCATACTGTAACTTTCTTTGCTTTTGTTAAGGCAGCTACCAGAATATATCAAGCAGTTTAACCCATTTCCCAATATAAACACTAACAAGAATGCCTTTCATCACCTGAGTCTAAAACTCAGATGAGACACTTAATGTTGATTAATGGATTAGTCTGCAACAGATTATACTGGTTACATCATCTTACAAATCAAGAATAAATGTTCAGATACAAATGGATGGGTTTTCATTTTGAAAGTCTGTATTAAAAAAACCTCTTCGCCAGGGTTAGCCCATATGTTTTGCTCCTGAAGGCAATGCAGTGAAAAAAAATACAAAATTGACTGAACCATGCTAACTAGTCTGCATGCTCCCTTTTTTTTAAATGTATTTTTTGGGCATTTTGTGCCTTTATTGACCAGAGAGAGACAGTGGATAGGCTTGTGAAAGGGGGTTAGAGAGCAGAGGAAGACACACTGCAAACTGTCCACTGGCTGGAATCGAACCCGGACCGGCAGAAGTATGTACATGGGATGTGCATGGTTGCTAACAACTCCGTAAAACCAGCACCCCCTGCATGCTCTCTTTTGACAATGACGTAAGGAAGATAAGGTTTCTTTCTTCAAGATATAAACCCGAGTGCTTTTTGAGGTGGGCTTGGGAACAATGGTGAGCTTCTTGACATAACCTGTGACTTGACTTGCCCACAGCAGAAAAAACTTGGAACTTACTTGAGACTGGGAACCAAATGAAAAGACTCGACTTGGGACTCAGATCGGAGGGACTTGGCCAATTGTCTGGAGACGACAGAGGAGGAGTACAGGAGCCTAGTGAGGGACTTTGCTGTAGTCCCTGGAAGTCCAGTCCAAGACCAGTTCTGACCAGTTCGGTGAACTCCAATTACCTTGGTCGGTGGCTGGTCAACAAAGTGGACTGGACGATCCACACTGACCACCTGTGCAGGAAGGGACAGAGCAGGCTGTACTTCCTGAGGAGGCTGCGGTCTTTTAACATCTGCATTAAACTCCTGCAGATTTACCAGCCTGTGGTCGCCACTGTCGTCTTCTACTAGGTGTTGTGCTGGGGTAACAGCACATCCAAGAAGGACATCTAGAATGGAAAAACAATCAGGTGGGTCAGCTCTATGCTCAATATGAGGCTGGACCAACAGACTGAGAAACTCTTTTGTCCCTTAGGCCACCAGACTGTACAACTCCTCACTGAGTGGAGAACAGGATGACAGAGGGTGGGAAGGATCCGTTATAGCTTTAGATTTATTAATGTATGTATATGCATATATTTGCTAATTGTTTAAAACTTCTTGATATCCTGTGGGTGGGCAACGCAATTTCAGTTGCAAGGCTGCGTCAGTGTGAACGCAGCTGTAGGCTAAGTTGGAACAGCTCACTCACCAGTATCCTTGGTTCTCAGCTAATTTTGACTGTTTTTCCTTTTCTTTAGTACATTGCATGTCATTATGAAACGCAAGACATTGATGATATCAAACATCAAGACTACAGAAACACTGCATAAAAATGCTAAGTGGGTGATTTTTTTCCCCACATTTGAAAATGTGTCTGTAACTTTAAAGGCCAGTGGTCTTCTTACATTTGTCAGTGTCGTGTATATATGAGTAAAAAAAAATATTTCTGCTCTTCAAACGCAACTAGTTTACCACACTCTGTAATGTTTTTTTTTTTATTAAATTAAGTTTCAACCCTCCCAATATAAACACTCAACACCAATGCTTAATTCACTCAACTCAAGTGCACTTGTGATTATGATTAGTCTGCAAAGATTATATTTACATATCTTACAAATCAAGAATAAATGTTCAGATACAAATGGATGGGTTTTTCATTTTGAAAGTCTGTATTAAAAAAACCCTCTTCGCCAGGGTTGCCCATATGTTTTGCCCTGAAGGCAATGCAGTGAAAAATACAAAATTGACTGAACCAATCTGAAAATCTCCAGTGCTATCATAGTTTTAAAATACTGGGTTTGGCCAATCAGATTTCAGGGGCCCTGGTTAGCCCTGCATCCCCAGATCATTTCATTTCAGGAATGTTAGAAGAACACTTTGTGCAGCAGCAGTAGTAGTAGTAGAGGAGACTCTAACAGCTCAGATCCACATGTTCACCACACAATACGAGAACAAACTGCCCAGAGCTAACAAACATTTTTACAAGTGTTCAGTGCTTAGGATGGTTGATTTAATATGCTTATGCAAGGTCCCAGATTATGCAAAATATGCGTGTACAGAAATATGTGTCCATGGCCTGTCCACAGCCCACCCCCTCCCCACACTTCCTCTCTTTTGATAACTCCACCTCTCAGACAACCTGCTCAAACAGTCTGTTTGGGAGTTTTCCCCTGAAAGGATGTTGTCAAGGATATGCCACCTCCCGCAGATCACAATTTTCCCCCAGCCAAATGTTTGTCCAACCCAGAGATGGCTCATGCAGAGGAAAAAGATCAGATCAAAGGACAAAAAATTAAAGACATGCATCCCGACTAAACTTTGAACCCGTGAGTACTTGGATCAGTGTATAATGACGTAGCAACATAAAAAGCAAAATGAACCGCTGCAATATAATAATATAACAATATAATAACAATAGTACTGCAAACTCCCCCTGCGGGTCACTGGGTTCAGGACGTTTAAAATTGTAGAGTGTGTTGAAAGTGTGCGTCTGGGTACACTGTCTCATGCTTCCAAACCTTGTTTTCTTCATCATATGACTCGAAGCGCTTGCAGCTAAATCAGAAGTCATGGGATTGGCTAGATGAGAGAGAGATATCATTTCAATAAGACACATTATGTTCTGTATAGCTGTACTTTTCCTGCCAGCAGAGTGATTGTTTAATGTAATGAACTGTATGTGAAGCTTGGCTGAGGAATGCTCTTTCGCACGTGCAAAGTCAAAGCAACAGGCCCTAATTTAGCACAGGATGGAGGGTGCTGCTTTTCCTTTTTTTTTTAACGCTGCGCCAAATGTGACCAAGATGGACCTCATGTGCTCTGTTTGTAATGCAGCATGCAGGGGGAGGAGATATTTGTGGGGCTGGTTGAATGAACAACATCATGGGAAAACACTTAATACACAGTGCAGCCAACATGAATACAAAGGAAATGATATTAGAGACATTAACAAGCATAAATCCTGCTGGTCAACCTGAAAGCAAAAGAGATTTTTCTGGAGTTTATGTATCACTATTGATTGTGTGATCATAGCTTGAGTAGAATATACATGTATGCTTCTGTTCATTCTAATCTGTGAGACCACGAACACAGTCAAATCCTGTAGCTTTACATAAATGTCAGCTCTGACTCAAGGATAAGCACAATAGATGGTTAAGGTAACAAAGTCAAAAGTGAAAGCAAGGGAATTAAAGGTCAAGATCATCAAACTCCAAATTCATCCTGACGCTCTGAGTGCAGCATTTAAAAAGACTTCTTAAGTTCATTAGCTCCACCTTAAAGGGACTGTGAGGAGAATCTATTACCGGCGACATTAAGACTCTGCTACCCATGAGCACGTGCGATGACTGTTGTAATGCTGCGTTCCAGTAACCTCGGAACTGGGAGTGACATCATCTCCGATGTTCCAGTTGAAGTCTGAAAAAAACATGCCGATCTACCAGGCTATTGTTAGCTGTTGTTAGCATGCCCTGCGTTGTTGTTCATAAATATCACATGAAGAATGTGATTATCACTATGGCAGCATTTTTGTAAATATAAGTCTAACAATACTATGTATACAGCTGATCTAGAGCGACACACCCCAGTCAGACTTGCAAATAAATTGATTATTACAGGAGCTAAATAACTGTTCACACTGAGGGCATCCATCTTTGATTGTCAACTCGGGGGTGGCGAGGTTTCACCGAGTTCCCAGTAGGAAATTCTGACTTCTGACGTTCCAGCTGCAGTTTCCTACTCGGAACTCGGAAATTCCTACTTCTGACTACAACTTGAACGCACCACAAGATGTTACCAGAGCCAAAGCGTGTGTTTGTTGTGATGTAGCCCGGACGTTCCTCAGAACTCTGCATTGCCTTACAGCTTCTTTTTTCAACAACTTACAGGATGCAAAGCGATGAGGTAATGTATCTCTTTCTAGTTACGTAGCGGTAGTTTTTAATGTGTGACAACAAGCAATTTTTGGAAAACTTATTATCGTTGTTTTGTAGCTGGCTATATATCGCTACTTACAGCCCGGTGCTCTATGATGTGTCCGAATAATATAAATTTGCTCTAGTTTTAATTGTCTTGTTCTCGAAGTTGAGTATCCAGGCCAGTCCAGCTCTGTCCAATCCGATCGGAAGGCTAAGGAATAGCATTTATAGATAACCTGTTTTGATGCTGTAAAACTCATCTTATAGTGTGTATTTCGATCAGGCATATATCTAAAAGTGAGACTTTTTTGCAATTACTTAGAAACTCCTCACAGTCTCTTTAAAATCAATATTTCTAGATTTTGAGAGAACAAGGTCAAAGATTAAAGTAAGCCAGCCTCGCACACTGTTACCTTCTGGAGAGGTAATTTAGGAACCATTAGTAAATGATAGAACCAAGCTCAGTGTTAAAGTGTGTGTGAATAAAAAGAGCATGGCTAACTGTTTGATTGAATGATTTAGAAAGTCAATGAAAAACAGCAACACGGAACTTTTTCTTGTCCATATGTGAATAAGTTGTTAACTACTTTTGGGATTTAGGAAATGGTAAGGGTCTTAAATCAGAGTAATGAGGGCTCATAATGTGAAAAAATATGAGGAACAGATTTACTTAATAGTTGATAAGCAATATTAAGATTTTTGACAGAGAAAGTAATTTGGATAAAGGCCTATCATTAAAAGGATCAGTTGTGTCTCCTCCTTTGTGTAAAAAGTTTAACTTGTGAACTTTTTTAAATACACTGGGAATTCTCCAGGAAATACATGAGTTGGTACATGTAATTTGTGGGCAAAACAAGGCATCCTGGGGTGCTGGTTTGGTGGAGTGGTTCGCAACCAGGCACCCCATGTACTTGCTTCTGCTGGTCCAGGTTCAAGTCCCGCCTGTGACCAGTTTGCAGAGTGTCTTCCCCTACTCTCTCTCCCCCTTTCACAAGCCTATCCACTGTCTCTCTCCTATCAATAAAGGCACAAAATGCCCCAAAAAATACATTAAAAAAAAACAAACAAAAAAAAAAACAAGGCATCCCAGGAACAGAACAATTTTGTCAACACCAGTGACAGATTCTATGTTAGCATCAACTTTGAGACATATCTGTGATTATTGGTTTTTGCATGGAAAGGTCATAGTCGCTTTTTCTGCAGGAAGCACCCATTAGCCTTGAAAGAATGTGGGTAATTTTGATTAACTGTATGTTTATCACTTTAAGTTATACATTCTCAATACACATTTGATGCTGGGGCCACGTAAAGTGAACTTAGAGTTTGTTTTTGTATGAACATGAGTTGCATGGGATTTAATATGATTTGTGATCAGATGATTCTGTAAAACAAGACCATAGAAAATAAAAAGCTCCATGGTCACTTTGTCTTATCATTGGTATTTGTTCATATTTTTGAGTCCCGGCTTGCTCTACTGGAATTTCCCTGCATACAAACGTGTATTAAGCTGAGACAAATTTTTGTGTTATTAAATGTTATTTAACTTATTTAGTCAGACGTAGGCTGAATGAGATCCATCCAAATCAAATTATGTGCATATTTAATACAGTAAAAGTCTATTTTTTGCTTTTTTGCCAAGTGTCAATGTTTTTTTTTTAATGTAAATGCTTATGAAAAACAGGCTACAGTATTTCTAAATGTAGGAAAATTGTCCTTCCCTCCTTTGCACCACTGACAAACTTCTTTATTAGTTCAGTATGGAAAAGCAGAGGATCTGAGATATGTTTCCGCTCAACAAACCCAGACTTTGCACTTTGAATCTCGGCAGGTTTACAGTTGGAAAAACTGTTTGCTGCTAAGATCAGGTTCCACCTTTAGACCCTCAAATATCAATACTATTCTTGCATTGATTTTGTTTTATAACTATAAACAAATATGTACCCAAATATGTATGACCTTCGATCCCTCAGGCTGCACTCCATCAAAAACGAGCATCAGTCTGTGCTGAATAATGTGGGCTTGTAAAGTACCGTAGAAAACCATTTTCAGTAGATACAGATTGTGACTGTATCAAAGAATGTTATGGCTGTTTCACAATGGATGCATTATGGTTGCGTTATGGCCACAGTGCATGCCTATTTAAATTTTGGCAGGCATGCCATCAAGTTAGAACTCTAAGACTGCCAGCGTGGGCGAGTCTCATGGGCTCAAGAATCTTGAGAACAGACTGCTCGCCTATTTTTACCTTGAGCTGTATACATTTCAGCCAAGTGGATAGGAAAATTGAAAGTACAGTGACATAGTCGCTTGTAGTTTGTTTAACTCAATAAGCAATGAATATATTTCAGGAAATTTTCAGGACAGGTCAGAAGTAGGCCAAGGACCAGTTGATTATATTTTTGGGGTAATCTGAATGCGAATGCAGATACAGACAGTTTTTTGAGGATTTGCTCACATTGTGAGATAGGGCAGTTTTCCACAGTTCTGACAAGGTTGGAAATGCCTTGGCAAGATGTTTGTGATGCCAGAGCATTTGTTTCAATTTATTTCTGCAGTCTACGTATCATACACAGATGCAGAAATAAATTAAATTAAATTTGTTTGGTGCAGAAATGACAGAAAATATCACTTATCAGTCATTTGAAAACATATGTCAACCATTCTTTTTATATTTTTGACTGAAAAGAGAAAAATAAATAGAATAATAAAAATCGTATTGCCTTCTTTTTAACTGCAAATCAAAATGGCAGTATAGGTCATGTTCATCCCAATTTAATATCTTCCCCAAGTTGTTGAGCCCTGCTTTACCATACAAAATGAAAAGGAATATCGGCAATACATAGGGGAGTTACTGGTTTCTCTAAACCAGGGCTTCTCTGATATGGATTGACCTTAAGTGGAAAAGTGTGCTCCATCTTTGTCATTTTGTGGAAAAGGTCTAAGTGTGATTTTGTTTTGGCAAATATTGCGATTTCAATTTCGTTCATATTTTTCTTCAAATCAAGATTCAGGGCAATATTTAGTATGTTTAGGGATATTCCAACTTCTACTCCGAAATAGAGGCTATGTATTGCTGACCTGTTTACCAGCACTTCCGTGAATAAAAATTACCAGCAAATTTGTAAAATAGTATGTTTGAAATAAAAAACAAATTGCAACTTTAGGGGTCACATGATTGTTTTATCTGAAATTGATATTTCGATCCAAACAAGGATAAATCGTTCAGCCCAACTTTGATCTGGCAAGAAAGTTTTAAATTGTTCTTTTGGAAAATGGCAGCACCTGTGATAGAATGGTGGTTCGTAGTGCCCATGGCATGGGTAACTTGCACACCTTTGAAGGCAACATTGTCTTCAGCATGACAACACTGAGACACAGTCTGCATGAGCTGAAACAGCATGGCCTCACAGTGGCCATGGTTACATGACATTATTTTAATTTGGAATTAAAGGGACTGTGAGGAGAATCCGTTTCCGGCAACATCGTATACAGATACATAGATATATTACCTTGTCATCAGCGACAAGGTAAAGTATCTGTTTCTAGTTACGTAGCGGTAGTTTTTGATGTGTGACAACAAGCAATTTTTGGAAAACTTATCGTTGTTTTGTAGGTGGCTATATATCGCTACTTACAGCCCAGTGCTCTAAGATGTATCCGAATAATATAAATTTGCTCTAGTTTTAATTGTCTTGTTCCCGAAGTTGAGTATCCAGGCCAGTCCATCCCTGTCCGACCCGACCGGAAGGCTAAGGAATAGCATTTATAGATAACCTATTTTGGTGCTATAAAACTCATCTTAAAGTGTGTATTTCAATCAGGCATAAATCTAAAAGTGAGACTTTTTTGTAATTACTTAGAAACTCCTCACAGTCTCTTTAAGTATTCAAAATTTAAAAAAATGGAATTAAAGTAATCTCCTTCACATCTACATGAAAATACTGATTCTCAATTTAGGGTTTACAAGGAAAACATGTTTATTCACCTTTATTAATTCTGCCTAAGGTCTGGGGTTGGGAATGGTTCTGATTGTCTTGGCTCGAGTCCAACGCCTCCTTCAGGTGGCCATCTTGTTCCTGTAAGCACAGAATGTGTTGATCATCATGACATGGTAATGGCATGTGCAGAATGACAGGAATTAATTTGAAGTGGAATGAATGTATAAATGGACAAGGAATTATTCAATCTGGATTTAAAATCAGAATAACCAGCCACCTACTTCAGAAATTAAGTTTACTTCAGAATGGTTGTTTTTATTCAGGATTAGGTGTTTACAGGGTCATTTTTAACTTTTTTAAAGAGGATTTAAGATTCATTCTGAATTAAGGGGGAATTAAAGCTCTTATGTAAACATAGCCAGTAATAGTGCAAGCACTGCCATGGCCCTGCTTTAAGTCCAGACCCATCTCTCAGTGAGAATGTATTGTGACACACAGAACAAAGCAACATAAGTGCTGCACTGTTTAGAAACTCAAGATATGCACCAGAAAGAAAAAGTCAGAACTCTCCTTTCAGTGTTTCATTCATAACTGTCCTCAGTCCGCAGATGCTTACAGAGTGCCGTTAAAAGTGAAGCTGATACAACACATTGTTTTATGCTCTCTGTCCCAACTACTTTTGAATGTGTTGCTGGCATCAATTCATATTTTGTGTTTATTTCTCAACAAAGGAGAATCAATCATAAAACATTTAGTCTCCCTGTCGCTGCATATAATCAAATCAAGGTCGAATAGTATTTGCAAATCACTTTCATTTGTTTTCATTTATGTTTCACACTTGTCCTCACTTTTTTGGAATGAGTTAGTATGCTTATCTATTTCCAGACACTCTCTTCAATCCTCAATTTAAACGTATCGTGTATCAGAGATCAACATGTTCTGAATAATCCAGGGTTAAAGTATTCATTTCCAAAAGTACATAGGTAACCTTTTTATTTTATCTGGGACAGTGTTTATATCTCTGTAAAATGATATGATGCATGTTTTTAAAAAGGACTAAAGAACAATCAGTTTTGACCATGTTGTCCCACAGACGTCTTATGACATTGAAAAGGCTGAACAGTTTGTTCCCAGGTGGCATTTATTTTTGTAATGATAAGAAAAGCTGCCACAGGCCTCACGGTAATTTGCACACACCTTAAACCAAGGCATTTCATGAGAAGGAGCATTTAAACCAAACAATTGTCTGGTGGAAACATGACTCCATGGAAGACCTTTTCATGTGATGAACATGGTGGTGTGATCGGATAAAGTCCCAGGCCTAATGCACTTTTATAGTATGACATGTTTGAGCACCTGTGGCTTTTTATGCTGGCTGCAGTAAAGTTCATGTCCATTACAGATCCAGACAACATTATTATTTTTGTAATAGATCCTATACTTACAGTATAGATCCTCCTGCATACTCAAATATTACTCCAAAACAAAAAAAAGGTCACTAAAATTAATGCTTGAGTTAAAGCATGAGAGTTTTTGGTTTTAAAGGGATATGCAAACTTTTTTTTCTTTTCATGTCTTGCCTCACTACCAAGTCATTGATAGGCAGATAGACACGAGTGAGCCATTAGTTTGTGAACCATTCTTAAATGCAAATTGCCTGCAAATTAAGGAATGGCTCACCAACAATAGCCTACTCACAACTTCCAATTGGTTCTCATCTTTCTTATTAAAGAGCTGTTGAAAAGACTCAACGTCACATCAAAAGGGCAAACCGTGGAAGTAGGTCAGGAAAACAAAGCTTCTGTTTCGTAGAAAAGGATGATAATTTGATGATAATAGAAGAGACCATAATGTAATGCAGTTAAAAACAGTTCTTAACAAGCACACAGGAGCATTTAGATTTGCTAAAGAGCTTATCTGGTGACTGTAGGCTGAGGCAGGCTAATGTTACCCATTGACTTCCAGTCTTTGAGATAAGCTAATTAGTGAGATCAAAAGAAAAGTGTCTATTGGCTTATCCCTTTAAGCAAGTACTCAAAAAATCCCAATGTGAGTGCAGTCACAAATACAGTCGCGCAGTTGTTTTCAAACTTTTTTTTCGCCCAAGTCAAAGTTAAGTCAAAATCTCAAGGCCCACCCTATTCATAATCACCCATCCACCTATTGTCTCTACTGCTTTTTCCTTTCAGGGTCATGGGGGGCTGCAGCCTATCCCAGCTGACACTGGGTTAGAGCAGGGTACTTTCTGAGGCTACGTTTACATGGAAACTCCTGACTTAAAGACGCAAGATTTTTCCTTTTCGTTTTCAAATTCTACTGCGTTCAGACGACGACACTGGAGACAAATGAATCCGCTGTAGTGTGCATGCCGGTTTTGTAGATGGTGGTGAAGGTTTGCAGAGAGGCAGCGCTGCTACAACACACGTACGAAGAAGAAAAACTTTTCAGAAACAACAATGGTGAATAGATGCGCAGAGGCGCAGGAGTTTCTTTTCTGGACAACAAATCAGTTCGGACAACAAATCTGTCTGGATAGTTTTGTCTGGAGAACAAACCGAGCACGCTAAGAGGCTCACACGTTACTCGGCAGACGGCCGAAGCTGTTGTTGTTCCTTCATGTGAAAGAGTACTGCACATGTGGTGACGTCAGCGTTTCACCCTGAAACGCTTTGATGCGGGTTTACATGGAGCTGCATGGAGAGCATATTCTAAACTTTTCACTCTGGGGCCCGTTTTCAAAAGTTTCAGTTTTAAGACGAAACACAACGCGTTCTCATTTAAACCCAAGGCAATTTAGAGTCTCCAGTTAAAGTTGGAGTTGGAAAACTAGCATGGATTTTGAATGCAGTATCTCCTCAGGACTCTATCTTAAAGCTGGGGTTGGCGATTTTGGAAAACTAGCATGAATTTGAAAGTAGCATCTCCTCAGGGCTCCGCCTAGCCCCACCCCCCGCTCACATGCACGCGCACAGCCGCTATATCCAGAAGACAGATTCAACTCCAAACCCTTAGCACAACGTGTTTGTTTCACACTGCACTAAGTCATGTCTCAGTCAGCACGAAGAAAACACCAAACAAACGTAAAGTCAGTTAGTACTCACGGCCGATGTTGATCGGGGTATAGGTAGTTCCTCTGACATTCTCCACATGGCTGTCAAATCTCCTGTTTTGGCCATGAAACTACCGTATTTTCTGTATTTTCTCCTCTTTTCTCCCGCCCTCCTGTATCAGTATTCTCCTGTAAATCTCCCGTGTGACGATATAATAATAAAAGCGTTCCTCTGCCTCTCCAAACTGAACTGTCTCCAGCCTCAATGGGGCGGTAATACTCCAAAATGATGGATGCCAACCACCAAAGAAGAAGAAGTCTCGCGAGAACTGCCACCTGCAGTAGCATGGATGGCAGTTCTCGCGAGATTAGAGCCAACAGCGGAACAAACTTAGAAAAATAAAGAGTTTATTTTAGATTTCTTGTACATCTGTCTTAAAATGTGAGGGATACTGGAGCTTGGTTGGTGTTGTGGGACAGCTCACAGCGGACTTCCCTTATTTTCAAAGACAAAACTTGAAAGGTAAGCATTCTCCAGCGGAGTCGGTTCCCTACACGCTACATACTACACGCACTGTCTGTGCACGCCGGGAAAATGCACGCGCAGCAGGCACGCAGAATGGCGACGGGATTTGATTGGTGTAAAAAAGGGTATCCCTGCAAGATTATTGGTTGGTGTTTTCCCTGTTTTACTCCAGCTGTAGGTAGCGGATATTTTTTGCTCTGTTTTAAGAACACATTTTGAGTTGATTACCATCAGGTCATAAAGACCATTTTAACCAGTATTTCAAAAAGTGTATCTAAATCATATCGCCAACCCTAGCTTTAACTAATGGTTGCATAATAACCAAGGCATACCTAAACTTTGCTCAAGGTTTCACCAGTAAACCCTGTCACGCCATTTGAGAACCACTGCACTAGTGTACATTTTGCTGCACTGAGTTTATTAAAAAAAAAACATGACTTACATTTTTCATCATTAAATTCATAATTTCGTGATTTTTTTGGCCAAAAATATTTAACAACTTTCTCGACAGAAAGGATATTATCATCCCGCTTCTGACATGTTCGGTGAGAGTTTGCATTATGAAGGAGCATACGTTTTGTACTTTACACCACAGCAGTACATCCAGTCTACTAAATGATCTGATTGCCGGGAGATTCAAATGATTGAAAGAACAATCATTCAATCATCTGCTTGATACACTTTTAAAAGGTTCTGCCTGTCCCCAAACTTTTTCTATTGGCTATTGCCTGGATGGACCAGCAAAATGTATGGGAAGGTCGATTTGGTGTGTCAAGATAGAAACTAATGGAGTGAAGTAAAGTTGGTTAGACTTTATTTGTCTTGCAAAGCAGCAAGACTTACTGGATCAGTATATATTGTGGATAGTGAAACAGTCCATTCAGTGTGTAAGATCATGATAAGGACCAGAAATGTCCAAAAGATTTACCAGTAGATCAAGACCTACTGATTTGTGACCTCTGTTTTATAGTATACTTTTTTTCGGTAAGCCTTCAGAGGTCTGTCTGACTAAGCAGTACAATGCCCCTTTTGGGGGTGGTGGGCTGAGACATGTACTCCTTTCAGACTGGCCAAAAAATCCAACTAAACTCAGTAACAATCGGCTCCTGATGGCAGTTTGAAAGAGTTTAATTGCCATTTCGACCTGGGTCAATTGAGCCTGCAAGCGACGTGGGTTTTAATTGGTTCACCTCCGATCAGCTCCAGTGTGAACATCACACCCGGGTTGACCTGCTAATTTATTGATGACGTCAGCGCAATGTCCCCATGCCATAACATCGTGCCCGTCCCCTTCGCCTGTAACTTACGTGACTCTTTGCCATCTCAGCAACAAATTCCATCCGCCTTTGAATCATCAACACCGAGTTTGTACATTTTTAAAGAGGGATGAAAGTACAAAGTACAGACAACCGTGTCCATGGCCTCTATGCTCCTTTCCATTGTTTACATGGAGGGGCTACGTTGCACTGATGTTGTCATCAATGTGATGACAACAGCTTGATGAACCAGAGGAAAACAAACAGCTATGCAGCTCCTCTGCTGCCGGTTAGACACGGGTCTGCTGGCAGTAGGAAAAGAATCACTTGCCGAGTGTTAGCGGGTTAAGCCGGTTTCAAAAAACCTGCATTGACCCGCTAATTTTAGTGTGAAAGCAGTATTAGATTTACCTTTATGGGGGGAGAAAAAATACATGAAAATGACAGCACCAGAATAGAACAGCCTCCTTTAGCAGGTCCTACTTCCTCATACATCACATCATATGTTTACAAACCCAAAACCAGTGAAGTTGGTACGTTGTGTAAATCGTAAATAAAAACAGAATACAATGATTTGCAAATTCCTTTCAACCTATATTCACTTGAATACACTGCAAAGACAAGATACTTAACGCTTGAACTGGTAAACTTTGTTATTTTTTGCAAATATTAGTTCATTTTGAATTTGATGCCTGCAACATGTTTCAAAAAAGCTGGCACAAGTGGCAAAAAAGACTGAGAAAGTTGAGGAATGCTCATCAAACACTTATTTGGAACATCCCACAGGTGAACAGGCTAATTGGGAACAGGTGGGTGCCATGTTTGGGTATAAAAGCAGCTTTCCTGAAATGCTCAGTCATTCACAAACAAGGATGGGGCGAGGGTCACCACTTTGTGAACAAATGTGTGAGCGAATTGTCCAACAGTTTAAGAACAACATTTCTCAACGTGCTATTGTAAGGAATTTAGGGATTTCATCATCTACGGTCCGTAATATCATCAAAAGGTTCAGAGAATCTGGAGAAAGTACTGCACGTAAGCGGCAAGGCCCAAAACCAACATTGACTGCCCGTGATCTTCGATCCTTCAGGCGGTACTGCATCAAAAACCGGCATCACTGTGTAAAGGATATCACCACATGGGCTCAGGAACACTTCAGAAAACCACTGTCAGTAACTACAGTTCGTGGCTACATCTGTAAGTGTAAGTAAGTTAAAACTCTACTATGTAAAGCGAAAGCCATTTATCAACAACACCCAGAAACGCAGCCGGCTTCGCTGGGCCTGAGCTCATCTAAGATGGACTGATGCAAAGTGGAAAAGTGTTCTGTGGTCTGACCAGTCCACATTTCAAATTGTTTTTGGAAACTGTGGTCATCATGTCCTCCGGACCAAAGAGGAAAAGAACCATCCGGACTGTTATAGGCTCAAAGTTCAAATGCCAGCATCTGTGATGGTATGGGGGTGCATTAGTGCCCAAGGCATGGGTAACTTACACATCTGTGAAGGCACCATTAATGCTGAAAGGTACATACAGGTTTTGGAGCAACATATGTTGCCATCCAAGCAACGTCTTTTTCATGGACGCCCCTGCTTATTTCAGCAAGACAATGCCAAACCACATTCTGCACGTGTTACAACAGCGTGGCTTTGTAGTAAAAGAGTGCAGGTACTAGACTGGCCTGCCTGTAGTCCAGACCTGTCCCCCATTGAAAATGTGTGGTGCATTATGAAGCGTAAAAAATACAACAACAGAGACCACGGACTGTTGAACAACTTAAGATGTACATCAAGCAAGAATGGGAAAGAATTCCATCCGAAAAGCTTCAAAAATGGGTCTCCTCAGTTCCCAAACGTTTACTGAGTGTTGTTAAAAGGAAAGGCGATGTAACACAGTGGTAAAAATGCCCCTGTGCCAACTTTTTTGCAATGTGTTGCTGCCATTAAATTCTAAGTTGATGATTATTTGCAAAAGAAAATGAAGTTTCTCAGTTAGAACATTAAGTATCTTGTCTTTGCAGTGTATTCAATTGAATATAAGTTGAAAAGGATTTGCAAATCATTGTATTCTGTTTTTATTTACGATTTACACAACGTGCCAACTTCACTGGTTTGGGTTTGTACATAGCATGATGTATTGTCAGTGTGAAAACTATTTACATTGTCCCTTTGAAGCTCGCTCTAACAGAATGAAACAAGAGTTTTCCAAGTAGCCAGGGTGAGAA
Organism: Scarus forsteni; assembly: GCA_036419115.1. Taxonomy (NCBI): domain Eukaryota; kingdom Metazoa; phylum Chordata; class Actinopteri; order Labriformes; family Labridae; genus Scarus; species Scarus forsteni. Next base: position 10,650,950 of record JAZDUH010000182.1, on the reverse strand, counting down.
TAAAAGAAGATGACATATTTTGAAAAACTTTTCAAACTGGTGCAAAGTAGTTCTGTTTTGTTCTCGTGCTTAAGATACTTTCACTGAGGATGTATGTGAAGTTCCCCGAGTTCATGTCGTGACGCTCCGTCTGTTCTCTCATACATAAACACATGCACCCCCAGCAGTTCGTGACAGGCTATCCCAGAGAGGATACTGTATGTGCAATGTGATGCGCAGTACAATAATGTGGGTTAGAGAGTAGGCCACAGTGTCAGCTGCACAGACCTTGGTGACCTCCCTGCTTCCCTGCACGCAGCCCTGGTCTCTATACTGTGTGGGTTTAATGTATGCAGGCTCTGTGATGCCAGGGTTAGATCTCATTATCCCTCCACATGCATGTACCGTATGGCTATGCGTGCCTTGATGCATTAATGTGGCACGCTGCATTAATGTACAAGTAGAGGGGTGAGCTGAGAGCAGGAGCACTGTCATGCAACATAAATTCAGTCCGGACAACCTTTTACTGTTTCTTTACGTTAACAGGTTCTCTGTGCGTCTTTTCAAGTTAAATTTGAGCACTTTTCAGGCAGTTTCAAGTTGCATAACTTGCTAGCATTTTATTCAATCACATTTTTGAGTAAGACATTTATTATTTAGGGACCTTCTGAGGCCTTAACCAGCTAGATTTGTAATTCTGAGAATGATGAGATAAGTAAGTAAAGATCAGGAAAACAAACCCAATTTTGAAAACAAGCTCAAATTGAGGTATGGCGAAGGATGTATCAATAATTAGTCATACTTGGAATGCATTGGCACAGTGATGGGCAAGCTACTTGTGAAATTCCGAGCTAAGTCAATACTTATTGATGGATAAATAATCAGCTTCACCACGCCAGGCCTGGTAAAAAGCTAAGTTACAACAACACAACAAAATTACCTCAATACATTCAAGCTATTATATATATTTCTTTAAATAATAGTAATACTGATAATAAGTATTATTGTTATTTTCATGGTCATAACAATATCAGTGTTATCTCAATGATTATTTATATTATTGTTTGTGCAGTAATTATTACAAGCAGTAATATTCTTAAACCAATTTTAACCACAAGCAAAACTTGTACTTGTAAAAAACAAGCTGGACTTGTTCCAGCTTTATGCAATACATCTTCTTATATATTTTTTTCCTTTACCGTTGTATCTCTTTGATTTGCTCTTTTAAGTCATCTTATTACTTTGCAGCACTTTGCCTGGGTTGCTCGTGTGGTTCTGTATCAATTACCTTTATCTTCTTTTTTTAATAGTTCAATACATTTTGAGATAATCATTTTGGTCACCTAAAATCAGACTTATTCCTATACGGTAGACACAATTGTACAACTATTTTAACTGTCCTAAATCAATTAGGTTTAACTTTGTTTTCATTTATATAGACCTTACGAAACAATGATTTAATGGTCAAAATTATATTTTATGGGTAAACAGTCCAATAAACCATCCCTGCACTGTTAAATAAATACAAAACAAACTCATAAAGCAGCTCAGCAATGACATCAGCCTGCATATCTTGTCCAGTGGTTCACTTTGTTCCTGTCCCTGAAAAGCAGTCCAACTTCACCATTTGTTCCTCGTCAGTTATGTTCCTGTTTTCCCAATTCATGCACTACACTGTCCCCCAAAACTACATACATTTCACTGTATTGGCAAACATCTGTAACCCTTTTAAAGCAACTCTGTGGCCCACTTTTAAGGACTGACCCACCAGAACGGAGTCACTGTGGTACGAAAGTGTGTACACAAACTGGTTGCTGTTTTTTTATGCATAGTCCTGATTATGTTGTAACATCTCCAGGCCCTATTGCAGCTGTCTCTGAACTGTTTGGTGATATCATTTTGTCTGTAAATTGTTCAATATCTTTCAAGGAAGCACAGCTAATGACTATGTTTAATCAAATTTCACATTTGCATACAAAATCAGAGACTGTTGGATGTTGTTGATTAGATTCTTTATTACTCCTCAGCAGAAACAATATTTCATGATTTGAGCTGTTGGAGACAATGGCAGACTGATAGTCATGTATTGTAGTCCTGGCCTGCATGGTCCTTAAACTACTGGGGGAATAAATCTGACCCTGATAGAAGATCTTCAGGGGCTCTTAGTATCAATTAACCATCATTTAGAAGCCACAGCCTACCTGAGTTTTGTTGCTGACCTTATCCATCCCTTCATGACCACAGTGTCTTCTGGTGGGCACTGTATACATAGTTCCAGCAAATTTTGCTCCTGAGTAATTACCGCGTAACCATGAGAAAAATACTTATTTTTTTCTCATGACAACAAATCTATTACATTTAATTTAGTATTAGCTTAATCAAACACTGCTGTAATGACCAATTTAAGTCATCTCCATTTCAAAATCATTGTTCTTGGTCAGGATGATGTCTCTGTCCATGTCATTATTGCTGTCGCCATAGTAATATCTTTACCTTTAATTGAAACTCTGGAAATTCAGTCTGCCCACCTTCCTATCTTTCTTCCTCTCTGTCTATCATCTTACACATCTCACACAACCCCAACCTGGTTTCAGTGGATCGCTGCTGTTCAAGATTTACTGCACGTCTAACAGAGGGTTCTTTTCTGCCATCCGAGGAATTTGGTACTGTGCAAATAAAGATTCATTGATTGATTCTTCAAAAATTCTGTGATAAATATCTAGAGATTTTGAGGGGAAGTAATTATCATTGTATATTCCTGTATGATATTTGTCCAAAGAGAAACTTTTTTTGTCTCACATTATTTGAAACACCAGCACTCAGGGCCACATAAAACCAAAGTCAGCAATTGTTGCTGGCATTTGTTTGTTTCTTGACAGAATAACAAAAAAGGTTACCAACAGAATGATGACATTTTCAGGATGGGTCAGAAATGTGCCAAGGGCCAGTTGATTAGTACTGATGGTGATACTGGAATTTATTTAAAAGATTTGCACACATTCACTGTGACATTGTTTCGATAAGCTTCTTGTACAGTAGGCACTAGGTATGATGGGTGCATCACTTCACCTGCCTCTCATCTTACCCCGATGCACCCATCACTCTGGAACATGGTCAGTCTGGACCACATGACCTTCCTGCAGTCTTCCAGAGTCCAATCTTTATGCTCCATAGAAAACTGAAGCCTTTTTTTTTTTTTTTGGTTAGCCTTACTGATTAGTGGTTTTCTCAAGGCTGCACAGCTGTTCAGTCCCGATCCCTAGAGTTCCTTTCGCATTGTGTGTGTGGAAATGCTCTTGCTGTCACTATAAAACACACCCCTGAGTTCTGTTGTTGTTTTTCTTAGATTTTATTTGGCCAAATGTTTGAGTGGTTTGCGACCACGATCATTCAGGATTTTTTCCAACCACATCTTCCACGAAGAAGATAGTTCCCCACTATCTTTCCAGTTTTTAATAATGCATTATTATTAGTTTCTGCAATCTCCTTAGATGTTTTCTCTGCTTGATGCATGCCAACGATTTGACCCCTTTTAAAGGGACTGTGAGGAGAATCTATTACCGCACAAAGACACAAAGACTCTGCTACCCATGAGCAGGCGCGGCGACTGTCGTAATGCTGCGTTCCAATAACCTCAGAAATGGGAGTGACATCATCTCCGACTTATCAGCGTTCCAGTTGAAGTCTGAAAAGAACATGCCGATCTACCAGGCTATTGTTAGCTGTTGTTAGCACGCCTGTGTTGTTGTTCACAAATATCACATGAAGAATGTGATTATCACTATGGCAGCATTTTTGTAAATATAAGTCTAACAATACTATGTATACAGCTGATCTAGAGCAACACACCCCAGTCAGACTTGCAAATAAATTGATTATTACAGGAGCTAAATAACTGTTCACACTGTGGGCATCCATCTTTGATTGTCAACTCGGGGTGGTGAGGTTTCATCGAGTTCCCAGTAGGAAATTCTGACTTCGGGGGTCGTTCCAGTTGCAGTTTCCTACTCAGAACTTGGAAATTCCAACTTCTGACTACAACTGGAGCGCACCACAAGATGTTACCAGAGCCGAAGCGTGTGTTTGTTGTGTTGTCGCCTGGACCTTTCTCAGAACTCTGCATTGATTTACAGCTTCTTTTTCCAACAACTTACAGGATGCAAAGCGACAAGGTAATGTATCTCTTTCTAGTTACATAGCGGTAGTTTTTGATGTGTGACAACAAGCAAGTTTTGACAAACTTAGTATCGTGGTTTTGTAGCCGGCTATATATCGCTACTTACAGCCCTGTGCTCTAAGATGTGTCCGAATAATATAAATTTGCTCTAGTTTTAATTTTCTTGTTCCCGAAGGCCAGGCCAGTCCACTCCAGTCCAGCCCTGTCCGACCCGACCGGAAGGCTAAGGAATAGCATTTATAGATAACCTATTTTGATGCTATAAAACTCATCAATAAGTGAATATTTCGATCAGGCATATATCTAAAAGTGAGACTTTTTTGTAATTACTTAGAAACTCCTCACAGTCCCTTTAGACAGACTGACAACTTTTCTACAACCACAGGATGTGTCTTCGACATGGTTGTTTAAGCAATGAGAAGCTACTTATTGCATCAGCTGAGGTTAAGCAACTTGTTGCCAGCTGAATTATAATCAACCGTGCAGTAATTAACCAATAGGAGGCTTGTACCTTTTTTCTTGATTAAATCCAGGTGATGACTTTTTTTTGGCTAAGCAGTGTATTTTCAGGGAATGTTGGTCATGGCACAAGTGTGAAATTATTTGATTTTGGTGGTGATACAGTCCAGCCATTGATCCAGCAGTTTTTCAAGGATTTCTTAACAGTGGGAGGTATGGCAGTTTCTACATTTTTGACAGTAACTTGATTTACTGTGTTTGAAATGCTTTGAGGTTTGTGCTCTTGAAGCTCTTATAGTTTGAGGAATGTAATAAGTAAACTTTTTGCTGAACAGGAGAACAATTCCACATCTATGTGATATACCATTCCTTAATTAGAAATCCAAGCCATTTTCAAACATTAGAATTAGACAAAGTCTCACATATTCAAGAACCTCATGAACCCTGTAAAATTGAGTGGGTGGGAGGGTGTGTGGTGGGGGTTAGTCATGTCCCTGTTTAACCCATTGTTCTACATGTATGACACAGAGATAAGATGGTCAGTCAATCAGCCATAACTTATGAAAGAGGTGTTGCACTGACTGACTGATTACACAAACAGTCAGACAATAGTCAGCAGAAAACATCAGTGTCGCTGACATGTGAGAGGTCATCAAACCAAGCAGCTTGTTCCATGTCATGTAACAACCTTGTAAATATTTGTTAATAGCAATTCAATGTTAAGATCCTACCATCTCATTCAGCAAAAGCATTTGTTCAAAGCAACATATGCCTGAGGTAGACCTGCTGGTACTGACCTAAGGGTCCACATGGGCCCACACACCCTGACAGAGATTCAAACCCCTCATAAAATACTCTATTCAAGAGTAGGCTATTTTGTTCAACAGTATGATAATCGCACTGAGCAAGAACCACTGATTGACCTTTTGCTTAGATCCTTCCTCTTTGGTTACCGTGGAGAATAAATGTATGATGGCCAGACTTCTTTCCATTTGAAACAATTAAAAGAAGCCTACAGTGTGACCTGAATACTCTTTATTAATTTTCATTGATGGACAGAAACTTGTAATTGGTATAGTATTATTGTAAAAATGTCTGTTTTTAGGAAACAAGGGGGTAAGGGATTACAGTTTCAAAAAGTAACTATGTTAAAGAGCCTTATCAAGTCCATGCTTAGTTACTTAGTTACTTTTTTTTCTTAACGGACTGATAATAATCATGAAAGCATGAAGCAACTATATGTAAAAGCCCATATCATGCTTTGTGGCGAATGTGATGTCCTAACATTGTTACCTCAGCAGTTTAATCCCATTGACCCAAAGTGCCAAGCCCAGTGCAGAGCACTGACTACAGAATGAATGCAGAGTCATTGACAACATGGCACAAAGCAGCAATTACCTGACCAATAATCAGGGTTGACCTGACAACCAAACTTAAGCACTGACTTTGAGCTTGTGTCAAAGAGCACTTTAGTCTGTTCTGGGCAGGATTCATGCCTGTTGTAGTCCCTTTTCATAAGAAACAATGGCAGCTAAAAGTAAAGTAATAAACTACTTTTGATACTCAGAAATCAGGCTTTTATTTTTTTATTTACTTTTTCGGGAGTAATGAGTGGGCCATTTTTTAGGATTGGAGCCACTCAAAAAACAATTTAGAGACTGAACTTAAAAAAAACCAAAAAACTATGAATAAAGCAGAATTCTGACCTGAATCTTAGAAATCTGACGATCTTTCTCAGGATAAAAAGAAAGTTCAAAGTCATTTTTTTTCAGTGGTTCTGATTCTTTTTTGGATTACATTAGTAAGAAACAAACTCAATTTTTAAAACTCCATGAAAAAAGCCAAATTCTGATTTGAGTCTTAGAAATCTGTCTTTCTCAGACTAAAAAGCAAATTTGAAGTCATTCTTCTCAGTGGTCCTAATTCTTTCCTGCATTACATCAATAAGTATGAAGTTATGTTTTTAAAAACTCTTTGAAAAAGCCAAATTCTGACTTGAATCTTAAAAATCTGAGTTTCTTTCTCAGGATAAATAGAAAGTTTAAAGTATTTTTTTTCATTGGTCCCAATTCTTTCCTGCATTACATTAATAAGTAAGAAATTTCTGAATAAATACGAATGATTTTTTTTGAATAAACTGCCCAGCACTGTTTATATTCAGGAAAGACATTTTTTAGTTGGCTGACCTGTAACTCATAATTGCACAGACTCCTTTAACCACAAGCCTATGAGCTTTATCAGAGGACTTTTTCATGACACATTTTGTCCCTCAAGATAATTTGCAAGGTGTTTACAATGATTTTAGTTCTATAGCTATGACAGATTTATGTCTCTTCTCTTGTCTTAAATGATATATTTTGACAAAAAAAAAAAGAAAATTAAGTGGATGTTTATTGATGGACAGATGCCTTTTGTAGGTCCTCTTTATATTTATCCTGCTGCAAGAAATGTACCGTTATTTTCTGTGGCATTTACATGTGCGTTTTTCACATTTGCTCCATAATGTTCAGTTCAGCTACTTATTTCCCACCCTCTCTGCTTCATAGGCCTTTTGTTACACCAGCACACAACAGTAACAGCCGATTCTAGAGACATTATGTTTGGAGCTGTTTTGATAACAAACACTGACATGCCTTGTCACGTCTAGACTTCCTCTTTGAATGCTTCATTGTCGACTTTGTTTGATACAACTGAGTGGAATATGGAGGGATGATAATCCTTGAATGTTTGCCATGATTCAGGTGAACTGCAAGAGAAGAGCACAAACTGGCATCCAACTGGTGATACAAAACATCAACAGCTTCAGAATTTGAGATATGAAGCTCTTTCTTTGCCTTGTCACCTGATAGGGTGGATTAAAGTAATTTAGCACATGTTTAAAGTACTGTACAAGGTTTAGATAGTTTACTGTTTTTTTTTTTAAGTTATTTTTTTGGGGCTTTTTATGGCCTTTATTTGATAGGACAGCTGAGAGAGACAGGAAAGCGGGTGAAGAGAGGGGGGATGACATGCAGCAAAGGGCTGTGGCCGGGATTAGAACCAGCAGCCGCTGCTGGGGGTTGGCAGCCCCCGTACATGGGGCGGAAGCTCTACCAACTGAGCTAATGTCCGCCCCCAGGTAGTTTACTTTTGATGTGCTGTAACGTGCTATTAATTTTCCAATTTTAGTTTGGCTTGTATGTTGATGGATTAACATCACTAGTACAAAATTAGTTGATTAATGTGCATTTTCTGTCTCTTAAGTATGAGGTTTGTAATTTATTGTTATGTACGGTAATGTAGTAATCGAGGTGGTTGTTCCGATCAAAATCTTTAAGTTTATTGTATGCAAAATCTGATCTTTCACTTCTGTTTAACTTTCAAAATTTCAAACAAATCTTTTAATTTTATTTAGTTTCATTTAAATGTTTCAGAAAGCTTGATCCTCCAGGCCTGATTACCTCCGCCAAGGAGGTTATGTTATTGCCAGCGTCTGTTTGTTTATTTGTTGGTTTGTTACTCTGTTAGCACCATAACTAAAAAAGTTCTGGACGGATTATGATGAAACTTTCAGGAAAAGTCCTAATTGATACAGTTTGTCTACAAGTCTTTAACATTGTGAGACAGGACCATTATAGTAATTTCAAATCAAATCAAATTAAACTTTATTTATAAAGCACTTTTCATACATTTAAAATGCAGCACAAAATGGTACATGTTAAAAACAGTCCCTACCCCCCCTCCACCCCCCATTCAAACTCCGCCCCAACACATACACACTCACATATACGCACACACAAACACACACATAACATAATTTAAAATGCGTGATTTTGAAAGTGTGTGGTTGAGTACAGAGGAGCCAGGTCAGGAAATGCCAGGAGGCCAACTGCACTGGGCGGCGCCCACGGCCCAGGGCCAGGATGCCTCCACCCAGGTGGGCCTTGCAACAGGGCCAGCGAGGGGCCCACCGCAGCAAAGCAGTGCTGTAGACCCCCCACCTGGCCAAGACGATGCCCACCACGAGACAGAAACATCCCAGTCAGAGCCAACCATACCCCCCAGTGCAGGCGGCCCCCCTGCTGAGGAAGCACTGGAGATATGGAAATGAACATAAAACTACATAGGCTAAGAATCATAAAGTAAGTAAAATTAAATAAATAAAATTATAATAAAAATAATAAATAGTAATTGCATAAGAATAACAAGTAAAAAGGAGGGCTAGAATGTATAAATAAAATAAAATTAAAAAAAATGTAGATAAAAATAACAAAAATATGGGATTAGTTAAAAGCTAAATTAAAAAGGTGGGTCATGAGCCTACTTTTGAAAATATGAACATTCTCTGCAGCCCTGAGGTCCTCTGGCAAGCTGTTCCATAGGCGGGGGCCATAATGCTGGAAAGATGCCTCACCGTAAGTCTGTGTTCGAGCTTTAGGAATCATTAAGAGGCCAGTACCAGAGGATCTCAGGGTCCACGAGGGTTCATATGGTAAAAGCAATTCTAAAAGATAAGAAGGTCCAAGACCCCTAAGGCATTTAAAAACCATTAAAAGGACCTTAAAATCAATCCAAAAGCACACAGGGAGCCAATGCAGTGATTTAAACTGGTGTAATATGTGTCTGCTTTCTGGTCTTCGTCAGCACACGTGCTGCTGAGTTCTGTAATAGTTGTAAACTTGAGATGTTTCTTTTTGGAAGACCAGAAAGCAGGGCGTTACAATAGTCAGGATGACTGGAGATAAAAGCATGCATCAGCGTCTCTGTGTTAGCCCGGGAGAGAAACGGGCAGACTCTGGGTATGTTCTTTATGTGATAAAACCCTGTTTTTGTTACAATTTTAATATGTGGAATAAAATTGAGCTCAGAGTCAAAAATGACACCCAGATTCTTCACCTGATTGGATGGAATTACAGACAGGGTTTGGGGTTTTGATAAAAGTTTCTCTCCCTGAGCCTTCGGATCAATAATTAAAACCTCAGTCTTGTCCTGGTTGAGCTGTAGGAAGCTTTCTGCCATCCAGGATTTAATGTCTAAAATACAATTAAAAAGGGCATCAATCGGCCCTGTGTTTGTGCATATTTGTATGTTTTCATGGCCAAGGAGTCTAAATATTTAGATGAAAAAAGGTAGGACTAATATTTGTGGTGAAAATCACAATATGGGTGAGGACTGCGTCGCTGGCAGAGGTCTACTCTCTCTGAGTGCTTCTCTAGTTTTGTTTTGTGTCACGAGTAGAGATGTATATCGTTATGATTTTATCGATACAGATACAGATACAGATACTCCTTATCAGTATCGATACTTATTGATACTCTTATCGATACTACAACACGTAATTTTGTGTGAAAATAAAGACTTTACAAGATATTATAAGATTCAACCTTTTTTTGTTACCACAAGGTAACAAGAAAGCTTCAACAGAATAGAAATAATATATTACAAATGCTTCTCAGAAGCAAAAAGAAAACTAAGGAGATGGCCAAACCCCTTCATGCCACCCAACAGACTGCATGTGCAGACAGACCCATAGATCTTGTGCTGCTAAAACTGATTAGACCTCCAGAAAAACACAATTATGCGATCGCATGAATTCCCGCATAAATCAACAATCTGTCGCTGATTATGCGGGGGTCGAATATTTCCCAAAATGCTGCATATTTACCCGCAGAATGGTGCATAATTCCCGCAATAATCACACATTTTCGCGGAAAAAATGCGAAATATGCGGGTCATGCTTGATTGTACAATTTCCGCATTAAAATTAGAAGACTGTAAACGAAAGCGCCCAGCGCAACCTCATCAGGTAGCGCCTTCACACACACACGAAGAGCGTGGCGCTCAAAGGTGGGGGAGAAAAAAAAAAAAACAAGAATGGCGAATGCAAGTTGATCGCATCTGTAGGGATGGGAATCGAAAACCAATTCCAGTTGAGAATCGTTAACAGATCCATCAGAGAATCGATATCATTAATCTTTTTACTTATCAATTCCCTTATCAATTCCTTTCAATTGACAGGGTTCAGAAGCGGTCAAAATTGTGGCTTAATTTTAATTACACCTACTGCACAACCTAGAGTGAGTGGAAACACCAGCAACTTGCAGAAGCAGATATCTGTGATTTATGTTTGGCATTGTTGCCACTGAAAATCAGACCATTTGCCCACATGTAAAATCTGCTGGAATCGATAAGGGAATCGTTAAAGAATCGGATCGATTAGCAGGATTGTTAACAGCATTGGTATTGATAAAATCTTATCAATTCCCATCCCTACGCATCTGCCTACCAATATTTCTGCCAGAGATCGAGCAAAACAGTACCCAGATTTACTGCATGAAAGTGGCGGTAAACTTTTTTGCACCCCGTGCAACATCGTTCTAGAGCACAAGAGAAAATCCATGTTGTTACAACACTTCACCACCACGAAACACAGCAAAAGGCTTGCAGAAAGAAAAGGAGGTAAACAACTTACTGTAATGGAGGCAGCAACATCCATGACTGAGGCAAACGAGAAACGAGGTGAGTAACGATTGAAACTGTATAACGAACTAATATGAAAACTGAATGAGACGGAGTGTGTGTAGGGTGCCCGTGTGTGCATGCATGTGTGATAAAAACTTCCAAATTACATTTTTTTCTAAAAAAAAAAACAAAACAAAAAAAAAGGGAATAGGAAAGTGTTTTAACCTCAGTGATGGGGGAAGGGGAGTGAGAGAGATGGATATAGAGGTAGGGAAGAGAAATGGAGGGTGAAAGAGAGGGAGACAGGATGAAAAAAAGAGAGGAAAAGAGGCTGTGAAAGAGAGAGGGGGGGGGAGAGATTGACAAGAGGGAGCAAGATGTGGATAGACGAAAATGGAAGAGGAATCTTTTTTCCCAGTTCTTGCATATATTGCATATTTCGCATCTATTTTACATATTTCACAACTATTCGCATACTTTGCAAATTTCCGCAATTTTCCTGCATAAAAAGCCCACATATTTAGTCGCGTAATCAAGGATTTTGGCCCCCATAATCAAGGATTTTGGCTCGCACAATGAAGGATTTTTGCCCGCGTTTTTCTGGAGGGTCTAACTGATGCTGTAATGATGACTACTAGGGCTCTCACTTTATATTAGATAGTCGCATAGCTGTTCGAATATGGGGATAAATATCTGTAACTGAATAGTAAATAAATATTTGAATGTAAAATATTGATAGTAGCAGCACATCAGGGCGCCTGGAGCAGTGGACCGTTTCATCCAACAGAGGGCGCTGTGAGCGCAGCTTGACCATCAGTCACATCCGGTGCTCTCTTGACCTCACTAAACAAAGAGTTTCCGCTCCGAGCAAGCTAATACTGTAGCTCTGATTTGTCTGAATAGAACTGTGCCGTCGGCTTTTCATCCAAGTTATACGGCCGAGTGCAGCAGCGCTTCGTCAAGAGTTTAAACCCGTGTGACTGTGTTGTTTTGGGCAGGGTTTTTACCGAAGGGGCGGATAATAGAGTCCCTGTCTTTGTCGGTGCTGCAGTCTTTAGTGTTAGCCGGGCTGCTAACTTTACTCGTGTTGCTTTCGCAATCAAACAGCCCACACTCCTTTAGCTTTATACTATGCGCGCTCTCCGAGTGTCTGGTGATGTTGCTAGTATTCCCCCCTTGGACGCAGCTTCTCCCTGACAAAGACTGCATCGGGCCGAGTTTTCATTAGCGTTGCTGAGTGAGCCCAAACCTTTGAGTGCTTAGTCCTGACCGACATGCTTGAGCCGGACAGCGGTAGTGTCATAACTACATGACAGTTGAAGAGACGTTTAAGTACCGATAACGGTACCGTTTTTCCAGATTCTTCACCGTCTTTGGATACTGACCCAATTGTGGAACAGGGATCCCAGACTAGGCTTGGGTATTTTAAGTGGCTCTTGCAAACACCCTCACGACCCTACGTGTATGTACTGAGACCATAATGAGCAGTAGATTAAGGAGAAAGACCACCATGGCTCACTGAGGAAACCCCAGTGGACCAGCAGAGATCCAACAAAGAATCACTTTATGACATGTTAAAGAGAGTTCTAAAAACAATTTCCTGTCTTTAAAACAACTGCAGACATTAGACACGACTATAACAACCCATTTAAATGCATTGCCATGACGCACAGTCCTAATCTGTCAAACTTCGGCACACTGAGACGCCTCTTTTCCTCGGCCTTGAAAGGACTAAAATCACATCACTCAACTGCCTTGGAGACAATGTTAAACTGAAAACAGTGTGCAAGGTGTTCTGTTATTTTATTCTGCATTATAACAGAAATCCATTTGTCTCCCACAAGCTGCTGCTGGTGAATAAGTTCACTCAGGCACAGTCGTCTTAACATTCTTGTGTGATGGGAGAGAAGTGATTTATTAATCTGATTGACCCCAGAGGAGATCTTTCATGATTCCGAAAAAGTAGTTACTGTCGACATTCCTGGCAGGAAACTTGGACTACTGTGACCGAGGGTAAATAAGTTAAGTAGGTTAGCTAATTTTTTTGTCCTGTCATCAGTGATAGTGAGAAATGTCAGCTATGTTGCTGTGCTAAAGGAGAGACCCCATTTCCTGTTCAAACCTGTCATGTCAGCCCTGAGGCTGCGATTTCAGTTATGTTGCTGTTTGTTTAAGTTGAGCATTAGCCTTGGATCCACACTGCCTATTTTCTTAATGGTTTGATTGTAAAGGTGACCAGAAGAATCTTTATGGCCCCCTGACAACGTGATTGGTCTTGAATTTAAGCAGTTGGTACCTTTTTAAAGCTAAATACTTAACAATTAAAGCATCAAACAGGCTAATTTTTTTACCTGATTACTCATTGCAAAATTGACTCCCCCTCTTTCAAAATGGTTTGAGTCTGTTTTTATTTTATTAACGATTTTGGTAGGTTTCATGAATCAAATCAGACGGTGTAATTATCCCAAAGACCTCACCTTATTTCACAATCTTACTACTAATAGGGGGCTTCTCAGAGACAATGGCTGCTACCACTATAATTTCTCGGTTATAACACACACTTGATTATTCCCAATTTTTGCTTGGAATATAACAAAAATTTCCCAGGCGGGTCTTATGTGTGAACGCAAGCAGCCAAGTTTCTTTTTCACTTGGACTTTACCAAGTCATTTCCACGTTAGTGTTTGATCCACATAATGTCAGAGGGAACTCATGTCTGACCACTGCAGTGCATTCTCAAGATACATTCACACCAAAAGCAACTCCGCAATCAAAATCACATCGCCCACTGAAGTTGCATCTCGTGTCCATAAATACCTCATTTTGGTCACCGTTGCTGTCAGTCGTCGCTCAGTGACGTCACGTCCGTATGAGTTTCACCACGACTAGGGCTGAACGATTTGAGAAAATAATCAAATTGCAATTTTTTTCCCCCAATACTGCAGTTTACTCTGCAATTGTTTTAATGTTCCTCATCTTATGTTTTCTTAAACAAACATAAGCAGTAGATCTTTTTATAGTAAAACCAATATGACATAAAATTAATTTAAGGATAAAAGATTTGAGAAAAAGTGGAGAAGTGAAGAACTGAAGCAAAATAGGTAGACATTGTAAAAACTGGGTAAAATTGCTATGAAAAATTCCAAAAGTGGCTTAGGAAAATTGATTGTGGCAGCAAATTTGGGAATTAAATTTGAAATTAAAAACCAATTCAAAAACCATGGAAAAATTCCAAAAATGGTTCTGACAGTGGCAACAAAGGATGAATGGGGGCAAAATAGGCATAAAGTTGTAAAAACTGTGTTAAAAAAAGGTAAAAATTGTCCAAAAGTGGGAAAAAAGTGTATGAATACAGGTAAAAAAAATAGGCATTAAATTGCAAAAAACTACATCACAATGCTAAAATGTTCAACACATTTTGGGCTAATAATATTGAACCTTCTGCGATTTGAAAATTGCAGCAAGCCATATTGCGATTTAATCTAATTTGCAATTAATTGTTCAGCCCTAACCACGATCATATCATGTATCATATAATAGGATGCATAAGCTGACATTATTCCAGCTGTATCCTTTTCATTCATTTATCAACCACAAAACACTGCAGCTGATGCCCTGCAGCAGCATCGTCTGTGAGTTTTTGCAGTCTGTCTAGGCGGAACTAATGTACTCGCTGGCTAAGGTTTCCCACACGGACATGGATTGTTACTCTGTAGTCCGGATGAAAAACTGGCTGATAGGCTGTTGCCGCACAGCCACACAGGACATCCCTGAAAAGATCAACTTTTTTTTAAACTTTGACATCACGCGACAAGTGAAGTGATCGTCTTGTACGTAGCAATCGCATCGCGGATGGGTTAGCCCTGCCCCATCGCGACTGTACATTGACTTTGCATGAAGAGTGATCCCGAAGGACGCTCAAGTCGCTTCTGGTGTGTGGGCACCTTCAGGATAATTCGGTGGGCCGAATGTGGAGGACTGATGACAGCATCCGGTGCAACCAGTAGGCCTGTCAGAATAATCAATAAATCAATTAACTGAACGATCAATAAAATGTCCTCAGTAAGTTTGCCGGCCACGATAAACTGACACGTGCATGCGTGTTTGTTTTCCTCCTCTCTCTCTCTCTACCAAAGAGGTTGAATGAGAAGATGGCTCACTCTTTCCATCTTTCTTAACACTGGGGTGCATTGGTTCTATAGCGGTTTTAGAGGATTTATAGCGGAGTGAGCATCTGTCCCTGATGCAATCTTTGGGGGGGAGGCGGGCCACTCCCGCATACACACGAAGAGAGCTGAAGTGAGCGCCTTGAGGAGTAACGAGGAAACAAACACTGATATGAATGATGGCACGAAAGAAACAGTTCTTAAGCCAGCTGTCACAGCCCCAGTGCTGGAATATTTTGTTTTTAAACAGAATGAACAAGGTGTGAGCTCATGAACACCGACGAGCCGACATGTCGCATTTGTTTGAAAGTCGTGGCGACAAAGAAAAAGGGGAGGTGCGGCGGAGCCTCCGTCCTTGACAGTCAGCGCTTACTGAGGCGTTTGGTCGGCAAAGTGAATATTAAGAAAAACGCAAAATGATGTGCGCTCATCCCATCAATATGGGTGAAAAGCCAGCAATGTTACAAATGTTTGACAGACAGTATGGATTGACTGGGAGAAAGTACATGTCACAAACAATTCAGGAACTGTATAAACTCCCTTTTATTGATGTTTTTTTATTTTGTGTGTGTTTTTATTAGAGTTTCGATTTTTCTTTACGGAGACAGGGTCTATTTTTTATTGTTTCTGATTAATATAATTACTTTGATTGTTTTTCCAAAAAGAGAGTCCATTTAATTTTCATTGTTTTTTTTTCTTTTTTTTGCTTGTTACATTTATTATATTGTTTCATTTATTTTATTTAAAAGATCACAACATTCCAATTACACTTAAATACTCTCTTGCTTTTGATATGGTGTACTCACTTTATTATTACATATATTATATTCATTAAAAAAATGAAAAAAAAAACAAAATAATATAGACAATAATATCGTTTATCATCAGTAATTTTTTGGACAATTATCGTCCGGCAAAATTTGTTATCATGACAGGCCTAGCAGCCGGTGTGAACCAGGAAAACGGAGACTTGACAGGATGGATCAAATTAACTGCTGTTGCGGGAGACGTTTATCTGATTGCAAGGGAATAATGTGCATCTGGACTTTGGAAGTGTTATTTTCACTGCACATCATCAAAGCTCTGTAGAAGATCTGCTCCATTACGGTCACCACCGGGTCCAAAGAGCAGCTGTTGTATAAAGAGATGAAACCCTAAAGCTTTCTTTCTACGGTGTAATTGTCATGCACAGAGTGATGCTGCTTCATATTCACTTCTGTGTGCTTCAGTCCTTCTCTTAACTCTTTGGTCGGTGCTACTGATCCTCATTTTAGCATGTAACACTGAAGAAAAGATAAAAATTGATAGAAAATGTTCGTCCGCTATCTTATTATGAACACTGACCTTGCATATTTGACATTGTGCACTGCCTGTTGGTGATGCCCCGAGTGAATGACCTGCCTGGATATTATCCTGATAATATCAGGGTAGCATGAGTGAAAAGGGCATGTAATATGCAGAGGGAGATAGAGAAGTGGGAGAGAGTAAAACAAAGGGGTTGACAATGTTTGTGGGACATTTGGGGATCATGTAACCTGCATAATCTATACTGTGTAGTTTTAACATTTTTGAGTGGAGTTTAGATTTTTTAAACTCCTATATTTAGAGTTTGCTTATTGTAAATTTGTGAAACTGTAGTTATAAAAGTGTGATTTTTTTCTTTTAATTTGCTCTAATAAATTTCCAAGCAAAGTGGCCCTAATATAAGATTTTTTTTGCAGAAAAGTTGCCATACATTTGTGATCTGGACTGTTAAACCAACACTATGTAGCTTTTCAAACATAATATAATCCTTCGATATTCATTGTGATGGTCCACCACTTTACAATGAGTTCAATGAAACCTCTAGAGTGGTCTGTATGCCTTTAACTGGCGCTATGTAACTTCTAGGTGGATGGTGGGAACCCTGCCACACTAAAAAACTACACGTTTGGACTGCTTTACGGCATACGTCACTTCCCCCGATTCCCGATTCGCTTACAATATGGAAGTCTCAGCAAAAGCCAATCGTGGAGCTTTAACCATGGCGGAGGCAACAACATAAGGAAGAGAAAAGTTTTGTTGGAGGATACAAAACAAAGAAAGTGAGAGAAAAACAAGCTGAATGCTCGGACCAGAATAAACATTGGTTCGGCGTTCACTCGCTGGCGTGAAATAAAGACGAGGAGGGATGTCCGACTACTATCAGGTATGTTGGGCGACTAATTTATGACAAAGTTCCTCAAAAAACTTGACAGGAAAAAAGTACAGCACAACAAATCCAGAACGTACCAGTATGTAGTTTTGTTTAGACCTATTTCAAGTGTGTGATATCACCAGCTCGTCGTTGTCTTTAATTTTATTCACTTTATCGCTTCAACAGGATGGGGGCGACTTCACGGTAATAAAACCAAGTTGAACTTAGCGATTTTTAACATCATCATTTAGTCAAAAATAAATACATTACCTCGTCGCGATCCATCCTGCAAAAAGCCGCCGAAGACAGAATACTTTTCGCGAAGTCCTGGCTTCTGTGATTCGCCTACAAAACAAATGCACGCGACCGGCAGATCTGTATCCTTACGACAGAATGCGCGCATTAGAGCTCATGGGTAGTTGAGTTCTCACTCCGGTCAAGCAGAGATCTTCCGTAGTGCTGCTTTAAATGCTGTCATATATTTTCAGAATGTCAGATGGAGACGCTTGTCTGCTGATGACTGAGACAAGCTGTCACTCACAGCTGCAGTATCAAGGGATGATACGGTGATTGTCTTGAACAGATTGACTCAAAAGTGGGTCAAGTTGAATGAGAGCTGAGGGGACGTAATAAAGACAAGGTAATTGTAGCTCTGATCCATTTTTCAGATTGACACCTTGGATCTATAAACTAGAGGACAACCTAAATCCGTTCTCCACAACATATGCAGTGTGGGTTGGCAGAGTAAGGAGTGAAATATGTAAACGCAGGAGTTATGTTGGCACATTCTGGAAAAGGAATAAAGTGAAAGAGCACAGCGCTGTAGCTGGAGAACAGAGGTGCACATGTGTATTTATAAAAACCCTTTCACCCTTTCATCTGCAGCACCATGCGTTTACCATTGTTCTGTTGGAAGCACTGAAACATCTCCATTTATTTATAAAATTATCCTGTATTTCATTTGGCAGTTATTCAACTTTTATTAAAAACCAAAAACAACATTTTTGTATAGCAAGATTGCTTGGACATGAGATAGGGTTCTAATGTGTTGTAAGCATTGCCCCTTCCCCACACTTCTTTTTAAAGAAAGCATAGATTCCGTACACTGGCTTCCTGTGGTTCAGAGAATAGACTTTAAAGCTGCTTGTGCATATTTATCTCCACGGCCTTGCACCAAAGTACATCTCTGATATGTTGGTGCCGTATAAACCATCTCAGACTCTGAGGACCTCAGGGACCGGACTCCTGCTGGTGCCCAGAGTCAGGACTAAACACAGAGAATTAGGGTTCCAGTTTTATGTAGCTAAAGTCTTTCTGAAGATGTGAGACAGGCCTCTACTCTGACAATGTCAGCTCTATGTAACTGTGCATATGACTGAAAGGATCTTATCTGCACTCTTCTCTTTTAAAGGTCATTTAATAATTACTATTTTGTTTTTATGTTTTGTGAGTTAAATGCATTTTTCTTGTTGTGTAATGAATTCTTGTTTGAATTACCTTGAGTACGAATTGTGCTCTACGAATAAACTTGCCTTGCCTAAATTTATCAGAACTAATGTTGAATGGGTCATCTTGTTGCAAGTTATAGGTAAACAAAATAAAAAAGAATCTTTAACAAGTTGTAAACTAATGAATTTACAATCAAAGATAATGATTTCTTATTATAACAGTAAACTAACATCAGAGTCAGCTGTTGGTAAACTGGTGACACATCAATAGTAAACCAGTGGCAACCTGACGTCTTTGTAATGGTAAATCAGTGATAAATGATGATCAGCTAGAATTTAAATAATCATAACTATTTATAAACCCATGGCCATTAAACAGTAGATTATAAATTGTAGTACACTATCAACAAAACAATGTCAATAAGTGACAAACAACTGGAAAAGAGGGAGAAGAAATGGTAAAACGTTACTAACGTTACTTAATTAGTTGTAGATCAGTAAATAATGGGTGTAAACAAGTACAAATATGAACATTAATCAGTAACAAACATGTGGTTCATGTTTGCCGAACTAAAAAATCAATGGTAGGCGTAAGATTTTCTTATATATAATCTAATAGTTCAAAAAATATGAACGATTGCTTAACATGTAAACTAATGATAAACCATTACCTTATAGTGGATAGTAAATTAATGATAAAGTCGAGGTAAACTTGTGGTTAATGAATAATAAACTAAAATTGGGATAAATTAACTATTAACTATTATATCCTTTATTTAACCAGATAAAAGCCTCATTGAGATTTAAAATCTCTTTGTCAAGAGGGACCTGGCATGGCAGCAGCAGACAGTTACACAATAAAAACAACAAATACATTCAGACATCAGCACATTGTCCAAGGCTAGCTCTTTCCCGGTCCCTTATCAAACTGAAGATGAACAAGTGATGATCAATTGGTAAACTCATGAAAATCTCTGAATTGACAAATGTAAACTGTTTTGAAATGTTTGGCTCTTATAAAATCTCAAACTATCAATGAACTTAATGGTAATGAGATTGCAGTTGGATGCTTGAAAGGATATAAATGATAAACCTGAGGTTAACGTGTACCAATTTACCAAAGTAGTAGAATAATGATTAACTTATAATTTACCACAAGCACATGTTAGGTTAAGGAGTGGTGATTTCGAGCTATACTGGTGTGAACAAGTTAAAAATAAGCACATCTAGAGAAAGAAGATGCATAAGAGACTTCTGGTTTAGAATGTTGTGTTTAACAAGTGATTAAATTAGTTACCATGATCAACTAACTATTTATATATTTATAATAAATTACTGGATTGCAGTGGTAAACATGTTTTAAACAATGATTTACTTATTATAAACCACTTTTGAACAATAATTTTTGATATGTACAATGAGTTAGTGAGCAGCCCTGTGTATTGCCACCTGTATATGACCAAGAACTTGTTTGTGTTTTTAATACCAGCCTTGGAACAACAGATAAAACGTAGCTTTTGTGCTAATTCTGGCTCATTATTATTGATGCTTCACGCTGACTTGTTGATTATAGTGCACTCTTCTAAGTCAATAAATTGAAATAAATATGTGGTAAATCTTGTGTAAAAGTGTATTACTCATAAACCAATAGCAAACTAGTGATAAACAAAGGTGAACCTCTGAAATATAATTTGTAAACAATGGTAAATTCATGGTCAAGATCAGCTCCTCGTTTGTTTCTTCTTTGATTCTTAGCCATGCCATTACTGTCCATCAACATTTCATTGTTTTTGTATTTATCCAGACATTTATTAGACTGTGGTGTGGTGGTTTCAGCATTACATGTTTTATTAATCTATGCATGTCAGGGGTCTTAATTATGGTCATCTTTTCCTCCGACTTCTATAAGAATGATAATGTTTTACATTCATTCATGATTAAATAAATCTGTAGAAACACTCACATATGAATTATTTAGATTACCAAGAAAAGAAGTTTACATTTTTAATCATATGCAGCCTGATTTATGCTACATACGTATGTATGCATCATAATTTCTGCAGTACTCCCTCAAAGCCCCCTCCCTCTCTGTACATGGCTCTATGGATCTACATTAATCACATGGCTCCGCAATCCTAATTACATATGACGCTGTGCGTGTGTGAATGTGGATCCATGCTCGTGTGTATATATGTCATCTATAGGAGGGGATGAGAGGAGGGGAGAGTGAAAAGAGATTCCTGATTTAATGAGAAAGTGAGAGTCAGATAAAGATAAATGGATTAAAGTGTGCTGCCTCACAGCTCCTATAATCAGCTCAACTCTCTTTGTCTTGTATACTGACCCACATATAGAAAGTTTTCCAGCTCTATAGCATGAAAACAAACCTTTGATCAAATACCCAGGAGCATACATGCAAGCTCCATGACATCCTCTGCAGAACATACTGTACAGATTTCTCTGTGTGTTTAATGCCACCCTGGCTCGGGTTTAAACCTCTTGAATCAGTTTAGCAATGACTTGACTTGATTCCTCACATATGCTGCCAAAAGTGGAAATATTCAAATTCAATAAAGAAATTGAAGTCAGCTCAATTAAAATGCTCCTTGATTATTTGAGCACTTTTTACCAAATGGTCACATTTAACCATGTCTGACCTCTGCCTTGTTTCACTGTTTTGTTGATTGAAGGCCACTTCTGACTAAATACAGACTTCTGAACAAGTGCAAAAGCTCCTTTGACTTTTATCTTAGCACCTCTGATGGGCAAATGATCAGTTTTCTTAAACTGATTTCTCAGCATTCATTTTAAACAGTTTGGTGATAATACAATATATGTCTTAAGTGGCAGGAGAGGACACAGAAACCCCATCTCTCTGTTTGTAATGTTTGTTTTTGTTGATAAAAATCTAGGGAAAGGAACCGAAAACCAATTCCAGTTGAGAATCAATAGCAACCCCCTCCAGAAATCAATGTCACCAATCTTTCTGCTTTTCAGCTCCCTTAGCAATTCTTTTCACTGACAGGGGTCAGAAGACAGCAAAATATTGGCTCTTTTTTTTGTTTTCAAACTTTATTGATAGAACATTTTTTGAACAAATAAGAAAAACAGAATGACAATCAGATAAAAGACATATATAAAAAAGAAAAACAGTGTCCATTAAACATCACATCTGCAAGTCAAGACAACCCCCCACCCCACCCTCAACCCTCCCAAGGGTTGAGGGTGGGGTGTTTTTGTTTGTTTAAAAAAAACCAAAACAAAATGGCTTAAAGGTGCTATGAGGAGAATCTATCGCCGGCAAAAAAAAGACTCTGCTACCCATGAGCACGCGCGGCGACTGTCGTAATGCTGCGTTCCAGTAACCTCAGAAATGGGAGTGACATCATCTCCAACTTATCAGCGTTCCAGTTGAAGTCGGAAAAAAAACATCCTGATCTACCAGGCTATTGTTAGCTGTTGTTAGCACGCCCTGCATTGTTGTTCACAAATATCACATGAAGAATGTGATTATCACTATGGCAGCATTTTTGTAAATATAAGTCTAACAATACTATGCATACAGCTGATCTAGAGCGACACACCCCAGTCAGAAGTGCAAATAAATTGATTATTACAGGAGCTAAATAACTGTTCACACTGGGGTCATCCATCTTTGATTGTCAACTCCGGGGTGGTGAGGTTTCACCGAGTTCCCAGTAGGAAATTCAGACTTCGGGGGACGTTCCAGCTGCAGTTTCCTACTCGGAACCCGGAAATTCCTACTTCTGACTACAACTGGAACACATCGCAAGACGTTACCAAAGCCAAAGTGTGTGTTTGTTGTGTTGTAGCCTGGACCTTCCTCAGAACTCTGCATTGCTTTACAACTTCTTTTTTCAACAACTTACAGGATGCAAAGTGACGAGGTAATGTATCTCTTACTAGTTACGTAGCGGTAGTTTTTGATGTATGACAACAAGCAATTTTTGGAAAACTTATTATCGTAGTTGTAGCCCGGCTATATATCGCTACTTACAGCCCGTTGCTCTAAGATGTGTAATATAAATAATATAAATTTGCTCTAGTTTTAATTGTCTTGTTCCTGAAGTTGAATATCCAGGCCAGTCCAGCCCTGTCCGACCCGACCGGAAGGCTAAGGAATAGCATTTATAGATAACCTATTTTGATGCTATAAAACTCATCTTAAAGTGTCTATTTTGATCAGGCATATATCTAAAAGTGAGACTTTTTTGTAATTACTTAGAAAATCCTCACAATCTCTTTAATTTTTGACAAAAAGACACTCACTATATACCTTAATATGAGTGGAAACTCAATCAACTCCCAGTATCATCTGTATACGCAGCACTGAATCAGGGATGTCGTGATATTGTTACTACTGAAAACCAGGCCAACTTTTGCCCACAAAGAAAACCTGCAGGGATCAGTAAAGAATGAAATCAATTAGCAGGACCTTTGTTGACAATTGTATCAACAAATCTTATCAATTCCCATCCCTATAGGAGTCTCATTTATTTAAAGTGTTCATTGGAATGAGCTGTTTAACAGCAGAGTGGAAAGTTGTTTCGCATTGCCCTGTATTTGATTGTTGACTGTTCGTTGTTTTTATTGAGTTTTATGCTTGTGTTTTATGTGTTTAAAGGCCCAACCAGGGGCAGGCATTGCAAATCAACTCAAGCTATAAAAGCTGTTGTGTCTGGCAACGTTTTATTGCTTCATACTGTCCCTATCCAAATAAACTTTACATAAAGAAAACTTACTTAATAACTTTACATTTACTCCTGTGACTGTTATTGAAAAGATTTTTTCAGGGGTGGGAAGAGTACATAAGTATTGTAGGTGTATGAGGTGTACTGGGTATTATAAGTACACTTTGCTCTGAAGTGTTTAAAGAACAATAGCTGGAGTGACGGGAGCCTGGAAATGTGTGTCCACCATTAACTGGAAGGTCAATGGTTCAAGCCCAGCTTTGGATGTCACATAGCAGCGTGTCCCTGTATGACACTCAACCCTGAGTTGCTCCCACTGCTGCATCAGTGGCATGTGAATGGGTATAAATGAGTTTGGGTGTGGATGCTGATACTGATGGATGACTTTCAGCAAAACTTCAACCATCAGAGTGGATGTATGTGTGAATGGGTAGATGTGTTGTAGTCATCACAAAGACTACAAAAACACCAAACAAGCTCAAGTCCATTATAGTTTTACCATTTAGTTATTTGTTGTTTTGGCTATGTAATGAATAATCACATTTGACTGGTAGTATAACATCAGAGAAGCAACTTCCATTAAAATGTGCACCAAAAGACGTGACTGAAGCCAAAGTGTGTGTTTGTTATGATGTAGCTCGGACCTTCCTCAGAACTCTGTGTTGCTTTACAACTTTTTTTTTCAACAACTTACATTATGCAAAGCGACGAGGTAATGTATCTCAGTTACGTAGCGGTAGTTTTTGATGTGTGACAACAAGCAATTTTTGGAAAACTTATTATCGTAGTTGTAGCCGGCTATATATCCCTACTTACAGCCCGGTGCTCTAAGACGTGTAATATAAATAATAAAATAATATAAATTTGCTCTAGTTTTAATTGTCTTGTTCCCGAAGTTGAGTATCCAGGCCAGTCCAGCTCTGTCCGACCCGACCAGAAGGCTAAGGAATAGCATTTATAGGTAACCTATTTTGATGCTATAAAACTCTTTAACAATTAATTTTTTAATGCTATTTAGTTCAGTTGTTTTTTTGTGTGCAGGGTCTAATTTTTAATGTAATACAGGACATTAACAATCTGTCCAAAAAGTGGAGATGTCAGAGAAACAAGCTGAAATGAACCCATCATTGGGGTGCTGGTTTGGTGGAGTGGTTGGTTCTAGTCAAGCCTGTGGCAGACAAGCCAATCCACTGTCTCTCTCTCTCTTATCAATGGAGGCACAGGATGCCCAGAAAACCATCTTTAATACAATTAATCTATAGTGAATCAACATTTCAATCAAAACGGTATAAAAATGTCCAAAATATTCATTAATTATTCAATATTGCCACAGTTGTAGATAATAAGCAGTTTGGAGTAGGTGTGTTTATTGATTTACGTAAAGCATTTGATACTATAGATCATTCTTTGCTTTTACAGAAATGTGAACAGTATGGTATAAGAGGTATAGCACATCTTTGGTTGAAAAGTTACTTAGATAATAGGATTCATTATGTGAGCATAGATGATACTAAATCTCATTTGAAACATGTAACCTGTGGAGTTCCACAAGGCTCAGTGTTGGGACCAAAGTTATTTATTCTATATATAAATGATATTTGTACAGTAAGCAATACATTGAAATATTTTATGTTTGCAGATGACACTAATTTATTTTGTTCTGGAGGGAACATAAAGGAGTTGTTAAAAACTGTAGAAATAGAATTGATGAAGTTAAACAAATGGTTTGCTTTAAATAAGCTATCGCTAAATGAAAGTAAAACTAAATTTATGTTGTTTGGTGGTAAAAGGACTAACACTGAGGTAAAACTGAATTTAAATAATGTCGAAATTGAAAGAGTATATGAAACTAAGTTTTTGGGAGTAATTATAGATGATAAAGTTTGTTGGAAGCCTCACATAAAATATGTAAAACAGAAATTATCTAAGTCTATTTCACTTCTTTACAGGACAAGATATTTACTGAATAACAAAAGCCTTCATTTACTGTACTTTTCACTTGTGATGCCTTATTTGACATATTGTGCTGAAATTTGGGGAAATGCATATAAAACGAACCTAGATCCAATAATTAAACTACAGAACAGAGCTATTAGGTTAATAAATGAAGTTGGGTACCGTGATCCTACAAATCAGCTTTTTATAAGATCACAAGCATTAAAATTTATGGACCTTGTATATTTAAAAACATTAGAGATTATGTTTCGAGTAGTAAATAAGACAATTCCTGTTTCAATTCAAAAAATGCTTAAGCTAAGGCAGGGCATTTATAATTTAAGGGGGTTGCTAATGTTTGAAACTCACAAAGTCAGAACTAATCTCAAATACAGATGTGTGTCAGTTTTGGGTGTAAAGTTATGGAATGAACTAAATAATGAAATAAAGATGTGTAATTCTATATTTGTCTTTAAGAAGACTTTAAAATGTAAAATTATCAAAGGCTACAATGAAATATAATTGAATTTGATATTTCAGTTTCAGCCATGTGTTACAAGTAATGTACAAGTCCTGATGTTTATTGTGAATTATTCAAGTATTCCTATGGTGGAACAGGGTAGGCTAAAATAAGCCTTGGGGCTTCAGCCTTTCCCTTTTTCGGTTGCTGTCTGTTTTCTTTTAACAATGATTTTATTGTTTTGTTTTGTTTTTTAAACCGAATAAAGCATTCATTCATTCATTCAATTTCGACAGTTTTAATACCACTTACACTCGGCTCATAATGTTCACTAAATACAATGTAGAAAAAATAGAGAGAGAGAAAGAAAAAAAATATTTAAGCAATTTCCTGAAATGAAAGAGACATTTTTTCATTTCTTCTTTCTTACTCTAGGTATGATTAACTATAATAACATATTTTTGTATTTTTGGTCAGATATTGGCTAAAATGTGGCAAATAAGACTCTGTGTCCAAAAGTTGTCATATAAGAGTAATTAAGCCAGAAATGATCACTTGTTAATAACATTTTCCATCAGAACTGTTTGAATTTCTTTATCAACTTTAGCCCTTACAAAAATATTGGATAATCTAATTTTGACTTTAAATTAGATTAAATATTGATTAATCAACTTTTAAGTACACGCAAGACCTGTGTGTTACCTATCAAATCAATTTTCAATCAATAAAGTTTTGACATTTCAATTAACTACAGTTCTTTCTAAAAGATGAAATATTAAATAATTGTATATTTTTGATCCTTTCAGTACCACACGCACACATCACACAACACTCACTTAAAATGACAATCATTTCCGAAAACAAAAGGACCTGTGGGTAGGTTTGTTTGTGTTTTCAAAGTCTGAGACATG
This sequence comes from Scarus forsteni, assembly GCA_036419115.1. Classification (NCBI taxonomy): domain Eukaryota; kingdom Metazoa; phylum Chordata; class Actinopteri; order Labriformes; family Labridae; genus Scarus; species Scarus forsteni. The sequence continues at coordinate 10,624,086 of JAZDUH010000182.1, read as the reverse complement.
TCATTGATTTCAGTTTTATTGATTTGATTTTTTTGTGTGTGAAGGGTCAGAGTGGGAGTAAAATGAAAAAAAAACATGGCACGCCAGAACAACAAGTCAGAAAATATTACACAACAGTGACACATTTTCCATTGAAACAACTTGATCTCGTAATTTTTGGAGTAAATGATCACACTTTTAAACCTTAAGCTGCCACTGAATGTGATTATCCTCGAGCCAAAGGGTAAAAATGTGTTTTCCAAATTACAGAGCTGAGCATGAGCAGAACATGAGAGCATATCAACCAAATCTATAAAGGACAATCACAGTGCACACTCATTTTTCCTTACATTCATAATGTCCCAGAAAACTGTCTATATGCATGGATCAGTTAGGAGCACTCAACTTTTATTTTGATTTTATTATTTTATTCTGATGCCTCCTCACTGTCCTCAGTGGTCACAAGAAAAAAACATGTTTTTGTGTCATGCATTTAAAGGACAATGGTGCAGTTCTATAAGAAATTATAAAAGGTATAAGCTAGACGCCTAAATGTTTGACTATTGTGACTTGTACATCAGAGGTTTTAATAGTTCAAATCATGGACGCTGGGTCATGAAAGGTCTTTTTTTTTATTTGACAGAGCATTATAGACTTATACATCTAATACCGCTAAAATAATGAAACCTGAGTTAAAACCCACACCTGAGTGAAAACTGAATGCCATTAAAAACAACTAAAACATTTTCACAAAGATCTGATGCATCCAAAAAGTACAAATTCTAAATGGATTTGTTTTGGTGATCCTTTTAAGTGTATTGATCCAGCTTTTGACTGAAACAATAAAAACATCCTGCTGACTCTTGATTATCATTCACATTACTCACCCCAAATCTTTTCAGTATAAATTATAACTAAACACAGATGTGGTACAAGTTCCCTAAATCTTTTTTTTTGTCACAGATCTGATGAAGGCAGTGATATGTTTAATGTTCTTCTTGTTTTTTCTTCTTTGTGTCTGCTTTACATGGAGAAAGCATTTATCCAAATCTGTAAAATAAAATTAATAAAAATAAAAGTATTTAGAACCCTGAGTGTTTCTACCAAAACTGCCCTTCTGAAAAAACATAGAGCTGTTTCAGAGCTGTGCCTTTAAAGCCTTAAAGAGGAAATCTGTTTACTTTAGGTAGATTCTGTTGATCAGAGAAACACATTCTCCTTATTAAAAGCTATCACTCATAGAGTGAACAAATAACATTCTCACTGATGTCTATAATATTCAATATCATACAAAGATGGCTAACCACTGCTTTGTATTAAGAGATGTCATTTCGGTCATATATTATCACTGCACTGTTACAAACAGCAGCAAATTGACACATCACACTCCAAAGTGTACTAAACTCAGTGCTTTGAGTTCACTTCAAGTAAAGTACTTTTGACTTGATCACACTTTTAATTGTACTTGAATGAAGCTTTGTCAGTGTAACTTTTCTTTTAGTCGTTTACAGTATTCTCTCATTCTTTCCTCCCATGGCTTTTCATCAACTCACACCACAGGAGCAGTGTAACTTTGATGATGATACTTGATGCTGAAACAATACCTTTTCAATAGTTGTTATGTTATGAACTCAAAGGATTGATTGATAGTTTAATACAGCATCATTAAGAATATGTTTATTTATTCACAGAGAGTACTGAAAACAAGGTGGCTACATATATTGTCAACAAGTGCTGGCTACATTTTGAGATGAACAGTTTACTAACATGACAAATGATTTGAAAGTTTAAAAGTTTTCGTCTGGAAAAATAATGTATCCATACATATTCTGATGGTTTTCATGTGGCTCTTTCAAAAATACATTTTCAGTGTTATAATTGTATATGTTTTAAAAAGCATGTTGCTTCTTTGTGGCTGTTCTTTACAATACTGGGTCAAATATTATATACAACACTTTTTACACGAACAAAGAAAAAGTTGACTCATCACACCGCAGCTTTTTGCCCCTCATATAAAGGTAGATTTAAAACACTCAGCACTTCAGGCACATTTTAAGTAGGTTTTATTTTTACTTGTGCTGATTCATAGTGTTTGTCTTATATTTTAGTTAAATCAGATTAAAGTAACTTCAATAAATTAAATATTTGAGTTATCTTTCCACCCCTGTTTTGCAGGAGGACTTGATACTGTACATGACTCGGGCATCTCCACTTGCCTGCATTAAAAGACCCCCTGAAGTAAACAAATGGACTCTGCATACAAAGGTGGCTGCAGTCTGTTTTTCTGCGTCTTGTCCTGGCAGAAGTGGCTTACTGAGGGGGGGGACGCTTTACTGCTCAGCCACAAGGGCACATTTGACCCTCTGCTGCACATGTCCAAGAAAATGAAGCACCTCCATCTCTAATTTAGCTGATTATCTGAGCAGGGGTGAGAGGGGGAGATGCTGAACCTAGAGAGCTGACAGATTAGCGCTGAAATGAACATCCTGTCACATCCTGACGAACTGCACAACAAGCTGCTGTGACGTCACCAGGCGCAGGATTTTGCAATTGGGCTTTAAAAACTGAGAGCAAAACCACAAATTTATGCTCTTTTTCCACTAAAAACTCAACAAACGACCAGCGGGGAATGTTTGGTCCACGGTGGGCAGCAAAATCACCAACTTGTGATTCATCATTTATTAGGAACATTTTGTTCATTACATTGTTTTCAACATTACATCGTTTGGCAATCGATCATCAATGAGGCATCCTGCTGACATGGACCTGCTCCCGGTGTCAGAAACATCAGTTTCGGTTTTCTGGCTTTGCCTTTTAAAAACCGAACTTCACAAAAACACCGGTGAGACACGTCAGCCTGGATGCACACACATACACTCACACACACACACACAAACAAACACACACACACTGGTATTGTAGAAAAATAGAGTGATCACTAATTGAATCCAGTTTTGCATACAAAAAAAATAAGACAATCGCTATGAGCAATCATTAATGTCAGTACACACAATGTAAGAACCTACAGCCCCTGACAGGCTTCAACATGACTTTAGGCTATTTGTCAAACACTCCTGAATGTCTGTATGCAGGAAAAACAACATCATGTGCCATAATGTGTACACATCTGTAGCAGCATCGGAATATTTCGCACTGTGAGTTGGACATGAAGCAGAATGAGAGCAGCAGGCAGTTCAGCATCTTTAAAAACTACACATGGAGCACGGCTGTTTGGGAATTCAGCAGATCGTTCCTGTATTGCTCCAGCCAGTTTTTCAGCTCAGAGATCCTGTATCCCTCCGGCCCCCTGCCCCCCTGGTACACCACCCTCTCATCCCTCAGTATGTAAAGTCTCTCAAAGTAGGCTCCGTACGCGGCGTTGGACGAGTTGTCCATATTATCCACCACTACGTTGCTGCCCGGCACTTCGGCCAGCATGAGCCGGGCTGCTCTCAGTCTGTCCTCCAGGCAGCGGTGCTTGGGGATCTGGTACGGAGCGTCAGAGCTCACCCAGCCGTCCGACGGATGCGCCTCCTCTATATATACAACTAAAAAGTCCGCAATGTCTTGGTACTGGCGCACGACGCGCTGAAACGCCGCCAGACGCGTCATGAATGGCGGTCAGGAGCAGCTGCCAAAGTTGAGGATGAGCGGTCTCTTCCCTTTCATGCAGTCCAGGATCCGGACCTGCCTCCGATCCGTCAGCAGCATCACCTCGGTGTTGGGCGCAGCGCGTCCGAGGTGCGCAGATTTGAGAAAGTCTAATTTCTGGCCGTACCACACCGCCCTGAGTGACTCCAAGGTGAACATCTTGTTGGAGTCGGAGACACACACCGGTGGGTCGTCCGGGCTGTCCTGCCCCTCGCCCATTTTCAGCAGCACTTTTTTTCTAATGCACAAGAAATCCAGGAGCCACAGCATGACGGCGGCCAGCAGGAAGCGGGGCAACAGCATCAGGCAGAGCGCTGCGTGCTTCAGCGCCCTCGCCATTTGGACACCGCTGGAGTCGTGCATCATCTCTTCCCCCCCTGCCGATAGGATGAAACCGGGCCGGCGACAGCCACACAACTAGTTGTTATCACCTTTACCCATTGGAGAAAAGTATCTGACGCACGCAGGCGCTCCTTTTATAGGTACAGCGGCATCTGAATGATGGAGAAAAAAAAGGAAAAGAAAGAAAAAAACACGCCTCCGGTACCCGCACCGCCCACTCACATGGTGGGGATTACCTCCCGTCCACTCTGGGCTTCAAACATCCACAGAGAGACAGAGAGAGAGAGGTTGACACACACACACACTCACACACACACCGTCCTCCTCACTCATGTGCCGGCAGAACATAAGAGAGGTGGATGTTTTCATGCCTTTCAGACACTTGGATTAGTTTTAATTGGCTGTAGCTGAACGCACGGTCGCTCCTGTAAAGTGGGAGAGGAAGAAAAACTTTGATTCTGCCTGTGGACTCTGACACTGTGCCTGTAACATGCATGCAGCGGCCACTAGACGGCGCTGGTTTCCTACAGACGGTGAGGCTGGATGAGTCATTCAGAGATCTGTTAAAGGCCCCCGAACACTGTGTGAGGAGAGGAGGCAGAATGAACCTGCTAACACCGGTTTATACTCTCAGATATGCTCAGTATTAAAAGTTTGATCATGTTGTTCTTTTAATCTTCAGCTCTTTGATTCTTCTCAGAGAAAGGAACAAGTTAGACAAAAACAAAGCTATGAAAAAGGTAGTGTTTTAACAAGGCCTGTATTTAATTTCTGAATCAGTTTCGGCGAAAATGAAGCAACAGTTTGCAAAGTGCTCAGGGGATTATGGGTTATTAACACTTTTTTACAGCACTGATGTGCCTGTGATCATCAAATGGCCGCCTCAGGGTCACATCAGACTCTTAACAGCTCAGAGAATATGATTAAATTCTGAAAATGTGAGAAAAAAAAATATGAAGTATGTTCAGAGGATCTGATTAGAATTTTGTATAATCCCCTATGGCAGTGGTTCTGGACCTTTTTTCCTATAGCCCCCCCCCCCCGCTAGGAGGTACACAAAGATGATACATTGCCATGCAATTGAACACAAATTTTGATCGATCTTATGAATTAAATCGATATAGGAGGGTTTTCACACACTTCCTTTAAAAAAAGAATTCCATTAGTTTGTTTAATTAGAGTCCTCGCCCAAAGGGGAAGCACCCTATTGTTCCTGTAGCGTTTCCTTCTTTCTTCTTCTTCTTCTTCTTATTACTCAGTGCAGTCTTTGAACCCTAATTTGAACCCCTAAACATGCTCAAAAACTTACAAAAACGGGCACACACCTGCGAGATGCCAAAAAATTTGATAAAATGAAAAAAAAATAACCCCCAACATGCCAGAATGAGCTCTCAAGCGCCACCTATGGGCTAACACCACTAAAATGGCTGTAACTTCCACTAGGGATGTAGTAGAGAGATGAAACCAACGTCAAAATGTTTGTCTCATCAAGACTCACAATTCACGCACTGACATCCCTGACCTATCTCAAACAGAAAGTCAGCAAATTGCCCTTCAAAATAAAATTTCAGGGGAAAAATATGCCGGACGGAAAAATTATCTCCTCCTACAGCATAAATGGTATCAGCTTGAAATGTGGACAGATGAGACAGGAGACATTGATGAACAAAAGTTATGAGGGGATTTGTTGTTTCTCAAACGGTTTTTGAATGACAAGCCCTCAAAGTTAGTCATGCCTGAAACAGGCCTTGCAGTTCCTCCCATTCAAATGAATGGGGGAATTGACAGAACAGTAAGAGACATCCTGTGTCAGCTGGGCCTCTACAGAAAAAAATGAAACAAAAATCAGCTTTAAAACTTGCATGACTGGATTCCTGACGACATGTGCCGTTAAAATATCTAATTTTAGAGAGATTGAGTCAAAATTGTACTATCTATGAGGCGTTGTTTAACAAGTTGCCACTCAATCACAGAGCGATTTGGCCAAAGGCCAAAAGTGATGTCCCTCTTCTCTCTCTTCGATCTCCACAGCTGATGATGTGACTGAAGGAGGAGCAATGGAATGTCTCATACACAGCCATTATAAAGACCCATTATAGGTGGCTCTAGACAGAGCTGCAGAAACACATATCAGTCTAACTTAGAGCCGTTTAAGGGATGAAAAGGGATACCCTCAAAATGGAGGTCAACGGGGCATGAGGGACCTGCGACAGAGCGAGGACCCATCCAACGCTGCTTGCAGCTTTGTTTTTAATCTTTTATATATATATAATTATTTGTCCTCTGTAATAGTAACCATAGGTTCTGTAATTTATATTGTTGGAAAGCTTGATTAGTCACCTTTACAGTGGGGTACAACTTGTAAGGATTGTGCATTTGTGCAAGGAACAGCACAGCTGAACATGTGGGTAGCACCCAAAAAAATGTATTAAAACTATCTGCAGCCGGAAGCTGGTGTGCAGAGTGCTGGCATTTTTTAATGTCAGTTATGGTATCATTTCCAAACTTAGGACCAAGTTCTATGAGACTGCTGAAGTCCAAGACAGACCTGAACATCACAGGAAGACAACATCTCAAGGAGACCGTTTCTCACCCTTCCTTCACAGAGGAACCGTAGGCCTTCTTCCAGGGAAGGGGGCTTTTTCACATTTATTTTTGGCTCTACCCACATGTTCAGCTGTGTTGCTCATTCTGGAAAGGTGATTAATCAAGCTTTCTAAAGATATAAAAAAAACAACAACACATTTTTATTAAAGCTCAGAAACAATCAAGAGTAATGTTCCCAAACCTTTTTTTGAGGAGTATATGTAAACCAAAATTTCAATGCCTCAAAGCTGACAGAGCTTTTGCCTCCATAAACCCTCTGGCTTTTTATTTTTGATCTGGTATGCAGAGTTCCACCAGTTAGTAATTCTTAGTTAAGCAGCACCAGAAGTGTGACACTGAAATCATAGACCACAGGACAGACCCTGAAATGCTGCTAAATTCTGTAGATCTCAGTTGCCCCCATGTGGCTGTCAGCAGTATGGCTGAAGGGAATTGCTCTCACTTTCAAAGACAAAGAATTACAGACATTCAGGAAGAAAGAAAATGTGTTTGTATTCACATGATTTCAGTGTCTGTCATGAGAAAAACTAACTATTTATAGTTCAGGCAGTGATCGATAGTGTAGGCTATTTTAAAGCAGTGGGCTCAGATCCATGGAGCTGTTCTCTCGTGGAGCTGCTTTCAGTGGGTCATGAAATTGTGTCAGGAAAAAAGTGCTAGAAAGTCTGTGATTAAAAAAATGGTATAGCAGAAACAAGGCATATTAAGAGGAATGAATTTTTTTCATTATGCAGTTTTTGAATAATAATCAAACAGACTAGAAAATATTTGTAGACTAAGTACTTAATTGTTTATGTTGGAATTTTTGGGGTAAAAGAAGTTTGAATATTGTTAAAGTTTGAACATTTTTGAAAATTAAGCAGAAATAGTAAGAGTTAAAAAGAAAGAACTCTTACAAAAGCTGTTCTTCATGATATTTTGACGTTCTTACCTCTGCCAAGGACTTATTTTTTTTCTGGCATATGTTTGTTTGTTACAGCAAGATTACTGGTAAGATGTTGCTGAAATTTTCAGGAGATGACGTAATGACCCAACTTAAAACTGATTAGATTTTGGTGGTGATCCAGATAATCACCATTAGCAAACAATCCTTTTTGCTCAAAAACTGTCTAAAAATCTCAACATGATTCTGAGTGCCAGGCATGGGTTTTCAGGTCAAGGAGTCATATTATGATGGTAACTTTATCATGGCACTTTTGCTTATAGATGTAACAGCAATATGTGAGCTACCTTGGTGGAGGTTCGTGTCTCCCTTAGTGCTTTGTAGTTTTCAAAATGTCATCTTAAATAAACCAATAATGAGCATCCTAAGAAAAACAACAGCTCATCAAGTTTCAAGTGTGTTACTGAGATGCAGTAACTCCATCAATGGTTACATACACAAAGCACTGCTGTATGAAGAATGCATAACTAGTATCACATTTTAGCATGCTGCTGCACATGTCCAGTACTGGGCCTTTGCCCACAAATATAACACCACTGGAATAGATCATGGAAGGATAATGGATTTTTCAGTCCTAGTACTGTAGGTTGTCTGTATCCCCATGTTTATGCTTTACATGCTAAGCTTTGCTAACACACAATGGAAAGCTGATACATGGGTCTTTCTCCCTTAACCCTGATATCAATGATTTTTAAGTGTGACAACCACTGCAAGCAAACAACGAAATTTCAGGAGATTTTAAGATTAAATAATGTAATTGACATACTTAACCAATACAGTAAATCCCACTTTTCCATTTTGGGCTTAGTTCAACCCAGCTTGACTCTTCTTGGTTTTGGTGCCAATTGCTTCATTTTCAAGTACAATGTACACTTTAAGGAAGGTCTGCCATGCATATCTGTGTATAACTACTGTGACTAATGCAACACCCATGGAGGCTACAACATATATATATATGTATATATATATATATATATATATATATATATATATATATATATATATGTATATATATATATAAATATATATATATATATATATATATATATATATATATATATATGTATTAGGGCTGTCACTTTAGTGCATTAATTAGATTAATCAATTACAACGCAAATTAATGCATTATAAAAATTAATGGCAAGATTAATTATAGCACACAAATGTTTTAATATTGTCCAGTTGAACGATCCGTACATGGCAATGTCACTTTATGCATGCATCGCTCGCCAAACCAAACAAAGCCGAGGTGACAACAGGAATGGCCTACTTTAGACTCAGCCTTATTTTATTTCTAAATGAATTTATCTGTATTTGTACTGCATTCTTAATAATGCATCAGGGCTAACTGGTTTGTAGGAAGTCCTCGACCTTTTTCTTATTTTGAATTTGATTTCTGAAATACACTTAAAAGAGACATATCATGCTGATGCATGATTTAATACTTACATATAATATAATACATTTGAAAACAAGACCTTACACCCCCTTAATTTTCAAGAAATGAAAATAGGTCATTGCGAGATGTCCGCGAGATTTAAATCGTCGTGACGACACAAGGTACATTTCTTCTTATTGGAGTAATCTGATAAAACACTTCCTCCTCTGTGATGTCCGTTAGCCACAAAACCGTCACTGAGGAACACATTCATCCAGCAGCAGTATATAGATCCCTAGCTCACGTTCACTCATTACCAGCTCTGGCCTGTAGAGGGACTCAATACGCGGTCACTGCTTTGAGCCTGCCGGAAAATACAGTAGAAGAAGAAGGACAGGCTGGCTCTACCCTCTGGGCAGCTCTGACAGAACTGACCAATCAGAGCACAAAGGGCTGTGACGTTGCGAGGTAACTTTAGGTCATCCTGGAAACCGAGTGTTTCAACGAGAGCTTGTTAATGGCCTAAAATGAGGATTTTGAGAATGCAATTGTGGGGCAATGAAGGAACTAAATGACTTGTACTGAGGGCAGAAATGCTTTACAGGCATCCTAGTCTGGCATAGTGAAAAGGAGAAACAAGCATGATATGTCTCCTTTAAAGTGTAGTTTGAGTTGCCTGATTGAGCTTAGAATTTTCTGGACAAGATGCCCTGACTTAGGTTTTATTCAATCACCAATAAAAAAATGTTCTCTTGTGTATTGATTTTATTAGTCATTCGCTACAGTTTTGTGATGTCCAAGAATTCAAATTCTTTATTTAGGGACTTTAAGCAGATATGAAATTATAATGCAGTTAATTACATTAATTAATTAAAAGTCATGTAATTAATTAGATTTTTTTTTTAATCTCCTGACAGCAGTAGCCTAATATATATTTTTAAAAAATGCAGCCTGTATACATAAACCATGGGCAACTACCATTACAGTAAGTTAATCTTAGGAGTGCCCATATTCCTATAGGGCTCACAAATTACCACAGAGTATACCTATAAATCAATCAGAATTGACTGGTTTAAAGAGGCAGGAGCTCTGGCAGACAGGGAACACAATCATGGTTACACTATATGTTTTTTTGAACATACAAGTGATGTTGGAGAAACTCTAGCAGTCATCAGAAAATGATATCAGACACTGAGAAAGACCCTGGAGAAATTAAATGTGGTTATAGCCAGAAAATAATGTCCAGCCTGAATACCAGATCAGTCCCTCAAAATCAGCTGTTTTGCTTATTTGTTTAAACCTAATAGTGAAACATTTTCTTCCTTTCACTACCGTGCAGGTTAAATTATCCAGCATGAATCACAGTTTCGGTAAAATGGATGAAAATAACTTCTCGGGAAATGATAGACTACAGGTTTATCAGCTTAGTATTTATTTTTACCCCCCTCTGCCATGATTTACAATGCCATGAGACCACTTTAATGAAAGTCATTGTAACATCAGGGAACACTGTGACACCATTATGTCAGAAGCCAGATAAATGAAGAGACCACAGGTATTTAATCAGAAGAACTGTTTGGTCAGGTCCTTACTTTCACTTTGGAAAAATAAATAAAACAAACTGACCATAAACGTCACACTGAGTATTTTTAACAAGTACAACAAACAGCAGAAGCACTTTTACGATTTACATTTTATTTCCTGGAAAATAATTGGACTGTTTGTTCATTTTGTTTGCTCTTCCAAACAAATGGCTTGTACCCTGGGGCTTTGTTTCAAAACCTGATCATCAGTCTGCTCTTGTTTCCTGTCCCTGTTTGACTCCTCTTCAGTGACGTCACCCGTGTCTCACCACTTAACTCGCCTTGTACAAGTTGACGGAGGAAGTACAAGAACAAAAGTACAAAGCTGAGAATGGGAGGTTGTGGTTATAATAAACTTAAATGACCCTTGAACGTGCGTCTTTGAGAAGTCCGACTGCAGACTCAGCGCCAGCGTGCAGGCTGCAGAGAAGCACATGGATGGATTTAGCAGCTGTTCTGGAGGCCTCTGACCGCGTTCGCAGAACTTTATAAAAGAACAGCAGACGACCCAGTGAGGCAGAGCCGTTACAAACCAGATGTGCAACAGCTACACGCCATACATCTAAGCCTCTTTCACACAAACATCTGCAAGTGTGAAGCTGCTTCATTTAGTAAACAAAGTAGTAGAGAGATGCCAGGCGCCTCACGTTTCTTTAACTGGCAGCATTTACTCATGACGACATGTTGTATAAGAATTCAGCTGCACAGGTTTTGCAGAAAAGAAGCTGTCAGTGTTTACCACCCAGGAGATAATTTAAAAACAAAGTGCACTTTGCTCAAGCTGATTTCACCCTTAAACAATGTATTGGCATGTCATTACTCACTTAAACTGGAGCACTGTTTATTTAAATTGTCTCTGTTTGAGGTTGCAAAGAAGAAGATACAGCTGGGAAATGAAGGAATACAAAACAGTGAAAAGTGTTATTAGTTATAGTTTACCTTTAATCCAAACTATATGACTGCAGGCATGAAGGGGGGTTGTTTGAAGTGCTTGTCAGTAGTGAAAGTAGATGTGAAAATGGAAATATACCAACAATGAAAATGAACTATTCAGCAGTGTAGATAGTGTAGAGGTATACATGCAATTTAGCCTCTAAAATAGACCAAATTTCAAATAAAATGTGAGTTTCTAGGTATAACTTGTCAGATTTTTCACTAAGCCAATTTAAATTTCACTAATATATCAAACTTTATCAACTAATGTAGTTGACAACTTACATTGCCCCAAATATGTCAAATGGCTGTCAAAACTAGAGAAATCGTTCGATTTAGAGCTGTATTGGTTAACTTAATGGTGTCAGCTGTTGGCCATTTCAAACTGGATGCATGTTGGCTGTGTTACAGCTGCTGCAGGTGAGGACTGTAATTTTGTAAGCATGTTAAAGAATCAGAGGCTTTTGAGTCTGCTAGTGAAAGCACTGCATCTCATGTCCTCAGGCTCTAGAGTACAGAAGGCTTTCCTAAGTCTACCACAAGCTGGATGCATATCTTCACCAAAATAGATAGGAACATGCATGTAAAAGTGAAAATAGTTTGGCAGCGACAGACAGAAACTGCCCATAGTTAACATAAAATGTATTTGTTCTATCTGGTCCCAGGTCCTACAATATTAACATTCTTTGATTTTAATGTTGTTAGAAAGGTCCTGGTAAGCAGAAGAACAGGACATACTACTAAACTCTTAGGTCATGGAGAAATATACTGTGCCTCTTCAGAGAAGATGCCCCTTACCTTTTTTTTCCAAGCTCCTGGGGTTTATTATGTCATATCACTGACATATCATAAATCACATGTATTCAGCCTCCACCTACACGTGTGTTTTATTCTTACCACAGGCAGATGCCATAAATATTTGAAAGTTTGTAGCTTGGAGCGTTAAATGAGCTCCAGTCGGTTCTTTCTAAACTTTCTTATAATTGCAGTAATTATATTCGGTTTATATCAAGATTGACCTACTTTTTTAAATCATGTAACCTGAAAACAACTCGATAAATGACACAAAGGCAAGTTGGAAAAACAAAAAAGCAGGTTATACAGATATTTGGTAATAATAATTTAGAATTGAGTGCAGCTATTAGGCCCCCAGAAAGCATGTTTTATGGCCTTTATTGAGGTAAAACATGAAGAGAGAGAGCTGTGGCAGCACTGAGATACAGTGGCCTTTGTCCCCGCCATCCGGCCCGTTGTTGCACTATGAAAATACACAATTGTCTTTGAGGAGTAACATTTTGCTCAAGGCAGTTTAAAAGTATTCTGTTACATAAACTACAGATAAAACTGCAGTTAGACTGCATTGAGGGGCACTTGCATATTGACTGGATTTGTAAACTTTCACATGTAAAGAGGACTGGAGGATGGTGATAGCACTGCTAACACACATGATGCTTTACCCTCTATTGCATAGTGTTGCCATATGGCAACAATTACTTTATCTTCATTTTCTAAAAAACTGTGAAATAAAATGTATGTTTTTACTTTTAGGTGTGAAAAGGGGGCTTTTAGTTTGAAGGAAATAGAATTTATGAGGCCGCATGACCAGGATATCTTATTTGCCAGTCCTTTTTGCTAATGGACATTTGACATCCAAACATAGCTGTCTGGGGCTCTCCAAGATTGTCTTTTATTTAGAATTTTTGGAGTATTTTCACCAAATAAAAGTTTAAATCACTATCTGGGGTAAGTAAACTTTATTTTTTTTTACATTTAATTACATTTTGTTGTTATACATTTTTTGTAATATGCCAAAACAGATTTGTTGCCATATGGCAACAATATGCAAATATGGAAAGTTCCTAGTGTAAACAACCTAATGGAGCTCCATTCATTTACATAGCATGAAACTATCTTGAGACTGCTTACACCTTTTGCTTATGTTTTAAAAGTAATAACATTATGTATTTTTTATATTTTGTAATTTAAGGTATGTTGCGGGCTATCTTTAACATAGTATCCAATTTCCTCCATACATGATGCATCCCAGCTACTTCTACGGGAGAGGGAAAGAGAGCAGGGTAGAAATAATTGTCAAACAAGAGGAGGAATCAGATCAAAATCAACTGAAATGAGTTGAAATCAAATGAAATAAAACAGAAAAAAACAACTGAATGAAGTGAAAAAAAAAGAATGATAGATTGAACTTAATTGAAACGGGTTCAAGGTTTTGGGTTTCTATTAGCAGACGTTGAGAGGAACTGCTTTGTTGACTTTCACAAGGCATGAAATGAAATCAGATCAAATTAATGAAATCAGATCAAATCAGTTGAAATGATTTGAAATCAAATGAAATGAAACAGAAAAAAAACTGAATGAAATGAAAATAAAGAATGATAGATCGTACTTTATTGAGCCAGGTTCAAGGTTTCGTGTTTTTATTAGCAGATGTTTTAAGTAACTGTTGAAATTCTACAATGTTTTCACTGTATAAATGTTAATTTGTTCATTTTGGATGAGTATGACATGGATATGTTGAGTCTTGTTTTAAATAAAATGCCCTTTTGGTCAAAAATGTTGATTTTATGGTACTTTCCATGATTGCGTATAGTTGCCATATGGCAACAATTGACCAAAGACCCCCCCTTTAAAGTTTTTTAAAGATTTTTTTTTTTATTTATCTATTATTAAGGCCATTTAAGCAATAAAAGCATTCAAAACATTTTTTACCATGTTTAAGTAATAATTCATGCAATAGAGGGTTAATATTGTCAGTGAATGCTACAAATCCAAGCCACAATTCACTGTTTTTTGGTTTGCTTGCCTTTATGGTCTTTGGTAAGGATGGACTTCACAACCAACATGAACTGAACTCTGGTCCACTTAAAAAGCAAACTTGGACCCCCTCATGTCCGGAAGACCAGAGTTTGGTTCTTTGGTCCACACCAGAGTTTGAATGAGCCGCCTTCCCCCCAAAATATTAGAATTCTTGTGTTCAAGTATTTTTTCTTGGCCTAAGACTTTGCATAAAATACTTTAATCAGGCATGGATTACACAAAAAAATAGGGCAAAGAATCATCCTTTAGACAGGACATAAGTCTTTAACATATCTAACCGTGGTTCTCTGATGGATTTATGTTGAAGTTTGAGCTGCTGCAGTTGGGAGTAATTTATGATTTTTTTTCAAGTTTTTTTTTTTTTTAACACAGATTTTGGCTACGTTTCACTCAGTTTGGTTTTGATTTTATCCCAAAACTGACCCAATGATGAAGAAATGTTTGTGGCTTACTACAGCTGAATGACACTAACCTATATGTATGTATGTATGTATGTATGTATGTGTGAAGGTTCCTGGTTTGATTTGTGGGTCGGGAGGGCCTTTCAAGTTTGCATGTTCTTCTCGTGCATGCGTGGGTTCTCTCAGGGCACTCCAGCTTCCTCCCACAGACCAAAAAAATGCTCATTAGGTCAATAAGTGACTCTAAATTGCCCTTAGATATGAGTGTGAGCGTGAATGGTTGTCTGTCTCTCTATGTGGCCCTGCGATCGACTGGCGACTGGTTCAGGGTGTACCCCGCCTCTCGCCCAATGATAGTTGGGATAGGCTAAACCCCGAAAGGGATAGCCGGGATGAATGAATGAATGCATATATATATGTATATATGTATGTATATATATGTATATATATGTATATATATGTATATATATACATACATACATACATACATACATGCATACATACATACATACATACATATATATATATATATATATATATATATATATATGTATATGTATATGTATATATATATATATATGTATATATATATGTGTATATATGTATATATATATGTATATATATGTGTATATATGTATATATATATGTATATATATGTGTATATATGTATATATGTATATATATGTGTATATACATATATATATACATATATATATGTATATATATATATCTATATCTATATAGATATATATATATATATATATATTTATATATAGTTTTGTATTTTTGTATTTTTTTAGTTTTGTATTTATTTCCTCAAAGTAAATTTTTTGTTGAACTAGATGTGAGTCAGATGCCGTTGTGCAAATGGACCGCTCTATCTCAGGCCCTCAGAATCGAGTTGACTGATGATTGACTTTTTCCTCTCACTTGAGGAGACAAATTCTTGTCATTGATTTCAGAACTTGGCATGATCACACAAGCTTTGCATGTGCAAACTGCAAGAACAATAGTCAATAATACTATAAACCTGATACTTAGTCACTGATGTAATTGCTGTAACACTGAGAGCATAGGCTTTAAATTGTTTTCAAACGTTAGAAAACACTAGAAAAGAAAATAGAATTTGTTGCAAAATCTCGTAAGAAATAAGCTTTCCAGGGAAACTCATTATTTTGATTCAGTGTCAGAGTACTTGTGCAATTTGCCCATTCAAATCGAGCCAAACAAGGTGTGTACTATTATATGAAGAAACATCATCTGTAAGGTACAAAGAGCATCTGATGTTGGCGTGTAACAGAGAAATCTCTAAGCACTTGGCGCTCTGTAATCAGGAGTTCCTGTGAATTTAGTTTCTCCAGACCGCTCTGTTAAACTGCTGCTGTGATCTGGATTAGACCACTGGCGTCTTTCGGTTGTTTACACCCCAGCTACAAGGGGAGAGAAAAGAGCATGTGTGCTGGCTTGCTGACAACTCCTGGCCAGTGGCGGTTTCATGAATCAGATTTTCCCAGAATCATTACAACCCTGCAATGGTTCAGCCTCGTGTGACCCAACAGTCCGAGAGGTTATCGCTGAAATACTAAGTCTACTAAGCTCATTAACTCTGGCGAAGATCGTCAGTGTACAAACAGTCGGCAAGTGGTCCTTGGAATCACGGGCCAGGTTCTGCTTCACACAAACACACGCTTAACATTGACCTTTTAAGTGCATGGCAAAAGAAAAAAAAAAGGTAGAGGATCAACATCTCACAGCTTTATCTTCACTTAAAGGTAGTGCACTGGAGTCACCTTCACACAACCCTGAGGTTTTGTTGTGATATACCTTTAAAATTTCCTGACTTGCTTGTTCACACTTGTTTCTCTCAGCTGAAAGTTTTTCTGCAGTTTGCCTGTCAGTCTCTTCAGGGGTGAGGAGAGGAAAATTCTTCCTCCAGTAGGGTGGTTTAAAGGTAAAATCTGTGTAAAAATGCTTAAGTTTACACATGCAGCTCATCCTGCTCATTTTTTCTGCATGCATGTTTATGATATACATTATTAGTTTACTCTAAGAGTTTAGCAGTTGCTTCTATCATAAGTCATATAAATCATTAAATTAAATCATTTAACCTAAGCTGTATTCTTGACGCAACCATGTAGACACACCAAGTTGCTCTATTGGAATAAGGTTTGGTGACTCTTGAGGCCACTAGAGCACAGAGAACTCTCTGTCATATTCAACAAACTCGTCTGAGATGATCTGAGCTTTGTGACAGGGTGCAATGTCCCGCTGAAAGTAGCCAACTGAAGATGGATACATTGTTGTTGTTGTTAAGGAATGGACATGTTAGCAATAGGGATGTAACAGTATGAGAATTTCATATCACGGTTATTGTGACCAAAATTATCACGGTTATCATTAACATCGCGGTATTGTTGCAGTGTGCTCAAAATGCTCAAAAAGTACTCTGACGCAGTCTCTAAATCATTTAAGCCCTTTAATATTGCAATTTTAACAGTTCTTATGTCTTTTTCTCAGGAAATGTCCTTTAGGAATATTTGTTTAAACTTTTTTCATGAGAAATAAAAGTAAACAATTCTGTCAAGTATTTGTCATTATTAAGTTATAGATGCTTAAACTATGTGTAATCACAAGAAAAGAAAGAAACAGATTTGTACTTTTAACAGGTTTCTCTCCATAAACAGTTTTAAATGAACATGTTCAAAGTTTTTATATGGCCAAAAATAAATGTAATCTTTTTTACAAACACTCACAGAAGTTTTTTTTTGCTTACAGCAATAGTGTCCATGTTACAGCTTATTATAGTAGACCATGTCCAGCCCTTTTTATATATTTATTTATATTTATATATTTATCTATTATATTATATATTTATTTATTACGACAAAATACGGCAAAACAAATCAGATAAACGGTGAAAGAACAACAAGAACACTCTCCAGATTGATACAAATGCTGTTATTTACAGCCTTTCTCGATATTTAGACAGAAAATACTGATAAACCGCCATAAGTCACTCAGGTATGGCTAACTGAATCTCTCTCTCTCTCTGCTCGTTTACTCGAGGAATTACGGCGCTTTTAATCTCGCGCATTTTTGTCTTTCACCCTAGCTTCGTGTTTTAGACAGGGTGACTGTCGTCAATTAGTTTCCCCTCAACATCCTTGTAAAATCCAAAGTTTGACCAGACTTTAGCCGTTTCGAGTGGGAAACCCTGTTAAGAGTCTGAGTGAGGCTCCAACCGCTGAACTGTCTGAGACTAAGCAATACAAATTGCGCATGCGGGCATCCATTTGTGAGACACACCCGCTTCATCAGGGGCAGACACATAAAGTTCCAGCTTTTCGGGGCAAAGAGCAGCATCACCGTGCGTTATTGACAGAGTGTGGTGATCAAACTCGGTAATTCGGTAATTTTAACTGGATGTGGTAATGATTACCGTGGGAAATTTTATCGCAGTTTACCATTTTACCGGTAACCATTACATCCCTAGTTAGCAACAATACTCAGGGAGGCTGCGGCACTAAGCTGAGCTAAGTTGAAACAAAGGGGCTCATAATGTGCTAAGTAAATACCCTCCACACATTACGCCATCTTCAGCCTGAACTGCTACTGCTGGTTTGACTCTACCATGAGATTGTCACAACAGAAATTAAGACTCATCAGACCAGGCAACATTTTTCTAATCTTCTATTGTCATAATTTGGTGAGCACTTAAATATGTAGACTCAGTTAACTGGTCGTAGGTCACAGGAGTTGCACTCGGTGAGGTCTCCTCCTGCTGTAGCTCATTTGCTCCAAGATTTGACATGTTGTGCAGTCGAAAATGTTCTTTTGCACTGTTGGTCTTGGTTGTAACTTAGCTTAGAAAGCGCAATGTCACAATGTTGTCAAAAAAAAAAGTGATCTTAACTTTGTTTATCACTTGTTCTTTTATCTCCAGTGTCTTGTGTGCTGGTGTCTTCCTAATGTGTGGCTCTGTTCCACACCCTGCTTGCATCAACACCAGCACAAGTATGGGTAAAAAAAAGGCAATCCAACTTTATTTGTACGGCATCTTTCTGCAACAAGGACACAAAATCACAGAAGATAAAAACAAAGATTTTTCAACAAAGTTAAATCAAGAAGAAACTGTGAGCTAAAACAAAAGCTAATATGTAGGTGAAATTATTTTTATTGATAAAGCAGTACTCAAATTAAATAGCTGTAAAAGTTACAAAACAGTGTGGTAATTAAAATAGTACCTCAGATGTAATTTTCAAAAAGTTATTTTGAAAATTACATTTGAAAATTTATTTCAACTAGTATTTTTGTAATATATCAAATGGTGGTAGGCAGCCCAGAGGAAGACCCAGGACACGCTGGAAGGATTACATCTCTCAATTGGCCTGGGAATGCCTTGGGATCCCAGGGAAGAGCTGGGTGAAGTTCCCTGCGAGAGGAAAGTCTGGGCTTCCCTGCTTAGGCTCCGGCCCTGTGACCCGACCATGGATAAGCAGGAGAAGATGGATGGATGGACAGCAGTGGCAGCTGCTGGTCAGTCAAGGAGGGGAAGCTCATTTTTTTCCAACCTACATCATAAATTCGTTTATTTATTTAAATGTAAATTCTACCCTCTGTTCGTTTTCAAGAAAATGATCTGTGACCCTGTCGTACCAACTAGGTGTCTTTTCCAGGGATTTTACCAGTGTTCTCTCAATGGCAAGCAGAGCTAGACTGCTTAAACGGCCTTGGCCCATTGTGTTGCGGGTGTAAGACTTGAGCCGCTTTAAACAGGAGAAGCTCCTCTCCAAAACAACTGAATGTAAAACTTAGAAGATGCTCCGGTGGAGGGTTATACTTTAAGATCGCTGATTGGCACATTTCACAGTCAATCAAAAAGGGATTCGGCCTCACACAGACCATCCAATCATCATGCAGAAGCCGAGCGTCCAGGTCAGCCCGCTGCCTCATAGACCCCCAGAGACGCTGAGTGTCCGATGGGCGGGACAAAGCCCAGCGTTTATCCAATGACCGTCCAGTTTCCACAGTGAATCAACCCACTCTACACTTCCCCATCGAAGTCAGAAGACACTCAGCGTCCGACTGTGTTAAAGCGCTGAGACCCTGCGGGGATGAATGAGAAGGAAGTCGCGCCAGTTACCTGTGATAAGTAGCTGATTCAGAACAAATGATGAAGGTATTCTAGCGCATATTTAGTCAATGAAATGTACACACAGCTGTACATATCACCACTTTTTTGGGGGACATTTTAGGGGAAGCTGAGCTTCCCTTGCAGTCTTAGAGCAATCGCCACTGATGGACAGTCCTTTTGATTAAAACTGAATGAATAAATAAAATTCACAAACCTTGTCATTTTCACTTTGCTAAGAAGAGTGACTTAGTCATTGCCATTGAATGCGCCCAGCCAGTTGTGACCTGGATGCCCTTGGCAGGGGCACTGCAGACCAACTTTTCCCGATTGTAATATTCAGCATCCTTAATTTATTTTTCAAAAGAAATTGAAGTCTTGGTACAGTGCTACTTCTACGTCCTTGAGCCTTTCAAACAGGCCCATCTATACAAGACACAGACCCTGAGTGAATCTCCTCTAGCATTATCTGCAATGCCTCAGGTGACAAGATGGATATCAGCGTAGCCAGCTGGTGTACGTATCTTACTGTGTGTACATGTTGAGGTCCCACTGCTCTGTACTTTTCAAATGTCCACACCACATCCAGGCAATGTTAATCAACAGAGTGAAGGTGCAACAAGTTATAGCTCTTCCCATCTCATGAGGGTT
The DNA here is from genome assembly GCA_036419115.1 of Scarus forsteni. Classification (NCBI taxonomy): domain Eukaryota; kingdom Metazoa; phylum Chordata; class Actinopteri; order Labriformes; family Labridae; genus Scarus; species Scarus forsteni. The sequence continues at coordinate 10,603,652 of JAZDUH010000182.1, read as the reverse complement.
CTTCTGATTGCTGTTGTCACATTTTTCCAAAAGTAGTTAAAGTATTAAAATTGTTTTTGCTTCAAAAACACACGAAATCACAGTTTTAGTGTGTTGATACCCTTTTCTCCTTATATCAAGTCTGCTACCACAATCCCACAGCCGTTGCTACCTTTCATATTCTCTACCTGCCAGCTTGACAAGTATGGCTTTATGAAACACTGGTGGTGGCCTGAGCCGTGATTCTGTTTTTTTTTTTTTTTTTTTCAGAAATAAACTGCTGGAACCCTTCTTTCATTAGACACAGCCCGGTTCTTGGCATGGCAGCGCAGGTCACACAAGGACATCCCAGAATAGGAAAAACAGCCTGGACTGAGCCTGCAGCAAAGCACCAAGAGTGGCAGGACTCCAGCTGAAACCACTATTAGTACACCGTCCACTGGAGAGCTGGCAAACACACACTTCTCAGGTAGGAAACACACACATTCATGCTACCTTTGAGGCTGCTGGTGTGACACACAACACCTCATTTCTCATGTTCATGTGGTTTAAGGTTAGGTGAGGTTGCAATTAAAAGCTGTCTTTTATTTATTTATTTTTTGTTAAATGACAGCTTTATGCTCGTCTGACATCTGAGTAGGTTTGTAGTTACCAAGCAACAGCCATGTAGTCCCTCTCAGGCTAATCCATCTAGGCCGCTGAGGCAGCATGAAGCCTCTGATGCTCACTGATACATCACCTCGGACCACCAGCGGTCTTTTGTCCATGAGAGCCACATTGAAACACCAAACCATATGCCTTTTTTTCTTCACTTTATCTTATCACACATCCTAGCCCTTTAGCCCAGAAACACAACTAATCTGAGAAGATGGGAATTTTTTATCGCCGTGTTCCTGCATGTGCACTGTTTATCAGCCAGAGCCACCTACTTTGACTTTGCATACAGAAATGACACCAAAACAAAGCAGATAAAACTAGGACAGTTTGCATCAGCTGAAATTTGATATGATACTGCCATATGAATCAAAGGTTGTTCTCAAATGAAAAAGCAACAAATCCTTGACAACTTACTTTGATTGATGACTTTCTATCCATCCATTATCTATACTACTTATCACTTTTGGGGTCATGGGGGCTGGAGTCTGTCCCGGCTGATACTGGGCGAGAGGCGGGTACACACTGGTACAGAGACAGGCCGTCATTCACACACTCACCCACATCAAAGGGCAATTTAGAGACACCAGTTAAAATAACAAGCATGTTTTTCAGATTGCACTTTGAGAACACGCAACATGAACACATCAGACTGGATGACTTGTATTGTATAATTATACAACCCTTCCAAGGGGTTATTGTGTAACTCTGTTTTTAAAGGGTCCCATACTAGGCAAATCACACTTTCTGATGTTTTTACATAACAGCTTGAATCAAATTTACTGTCTGCACCCCCTCAACATGGGAAAATTCCTCTCCTGTTGCTGTTGCTTCCTCCGCTTTTTAGGAGATGTGTGCTCGAACAGTTGATTTGAAAAATATTTCCTAATGATGTTATTAGGGCTACCTTCTCCAGGTAAGAGACCCTCCCTAAGCCAGGTGTTTGTTCAGCCCACAGCTAACTCCAGTAGAAAAGCATGTCAAGACATTTCTGAACAGCCACAGTAAACATTAGAGCACAATAGATAGACTGAAACCACGTTGTCCATCTGAGGGTGGTGTGTTCAGATGTATCCATTATCCAAACCCCTTAATCCCTCATGCTAGGGGTGAGGGGGGGTGTTCTGCCTATGTCAGCTGACTTTTGGTGATTGGTGGAGTACAGCATGGACTGGTTGCCACCCGATTACAGGACTGACATGTAGACACAAATATTAACTGATATGGTTTAAAAACATGTTTGATCATGTTGCTGGTATCTGCATTAGGGATACCAGACGTGCTCTGGGTGTAAGATGTTCTGGGGGTCCTGAGTTTGAAAGTGACATACCCTTATGTAATTTGGTCTACCTGATTTTTCAGCGATGACATAACATGGCGGGAAATATTTTGCTAATGTTCTTTTCATTTTTACCATCATAAGAATTTATTTATTATTTCAATATTATCATTGTCATTTTTATTATTACTGTCATTATTATCATTATTATTTTATCATTTTTCAGTGTTAACAATAGTATTGACTTTATTTTGAAAACAGAGGCCGGACCCATACTCATCTGTGCTAGTAACATCTTTACACCCAGCACTCTGTCTTTACTCAGACATGCTTTACTTTAATCTTTATGGGTGTGTGTGTGTGTGTGTGTGTGTATTACACGTGACTGCTACTGTAATATTATCTTTGTAAGCCATGTTATTATTCATTGTGCATTTTTGGTAATTTTAAACAGTATCATTACATATCATGATTTAAGACTGTACATAGTTTATCTGGTCACTCTAAAAAAAAGTGTGCAGCAAACTAGCTTAGCCGAGAAGACATTAAAGCTATGGTCTACGATTTGGAAACTTTGTACATCTCAATAACACAGTTTATAAGGCTGTTATGGTCCTATGGTCCTATCTACACAGTATAAAGACCAAAAAGAATGAAAAAAATCCATTCAGTATATCCGCTGCAAAGCTGCATACTGACTGACCAATCAAACCTTGAAGGCAGTAAGGTTCAACTGGTCCTTGAGTTGGTCCGTGAGTCCATCCAATCCCCTGTCTCCCTCTCTACGCAGCGTCATGCCCATGGTCCCGCCTCCTCCCCTCTACCTCCGGTGAGCAGCTAGCAGCGTTAGCTGCTGAACTATCATGGAGCCGGAAAAGCCTAGCGCCGAAACCGGGAAGCCGCTTCCCTCTCCCGCGGGCCCCAACGGAGCTCTGCCAGCGGGTTGAGGCCTGTTAGCGGGCTAACGGCTAACGAATGGCCTCAGCCGGCCGTCAGACCTTCAGCATCGGCCGTTTCGCCCCTGGTTGATCAGGTAATGGCTTTGTTTACTACAGTGGGAGATGTCTGCTGAATAACTCTGGTTAGTCTGTGCCTGTCCTGGCTAATGACTTGTAGCGGAGCGGGTTAGCCTGTTAGCCGCAAATCGTTAGCACTAAGCTGAGCTGGGGAGGACAGGCCGAGAAAGATAAATCCTCGCCCACAATCGGCTCCGCTCTGGCGGCGCCAGACCCGGATTGCCGCCGGTCCAATTGAAATGGCTACTGCTGTGTGTTACAAGGGGGATGTCTGTCGTGTTTGATACTTTCAGTTGAGCTGAGATGTTTTTGATTGAGTTTGCTGCTGATATATTATGCTAGTCGCTCGTAGCTCTGTCCGAGGGGGCTTGCTGTTATATGAGGCGACACGAGCTGGGGGCGGGATCTTGGAACACGGAGGGGAGAGGTGAGGGAAGGGGGGGCAGGCTGCGGTTTCAAATCATAGACCACAGCTTTAAAACAGGAGTAAAGTAGTTGTTCAGTTTTCTTTCTGTAATATTTGTATATCAAACCTTAGAGGTCTGTAAAATCAAAAAGAAAATACTTATTAATGTTGTCCAAGGCTAGTTAAGAGCTCCACATCTAATTGTGTTGTACATATTGAGCTACTTGGAGAAGTAGTTAGCTTAGCTTAAAATACAAAGACTGAAAACCCTTGGGAACCGCAAGCCTAAATCTTCTAAAAGGTAATGAATGCAGTGTGTTGTAGCATTTTGGTCTCATTTCTTATGGGAATATTATATCAAAAGATTTGTTCGACATTCGTGCCTTCATGGTAAATATTCAGCTGTAGTCATTGCTTAGTTAGCTCACTCTCAAGACAGAGGAAGGCAGGAAACAGCTAGCCTGTCTTTCCCTGTTGTTCCCACCTCATAAATAGCACATATGTCTTCAGATGTATGTTCTCATGTATGTCTTGGCATGAAAGCAAGTACATGGATTTCCCAGACATCCAGCTATTCCCTGGGAAATGTTTTAGAAATGTACACACATGTGACATTAATGTATGGACAAAAGAGGTGCAAATATGTATTCTTCCTGGATTGTTCAGCTAATGCAGAACATATGACGCACATGCAAACATACATAAGTGACATTAATATGTGGTCTAAAGAAACACAAATATTTAGATTGGATACAGTCCAGAATGTAACATGTTCTCTTACTGATCTCACTTCCTTATATGGGCTTTTCCCCAGATTTCCCATTACATTCGATTCTCTCCCTTGCAGCTGAGACTCCACTGCAAACAGAACGAAGAACATAATGAATCATAGATAAGGTAAAAGCCATCCATACAGCCTCTCTACTCAGAGTACATATAGAATAAGAAAACACATTTTATGCAAGGCATGTGAAATAAATCATAAGCCTGTCACTGTCCTTTAGATAAACTGGAATAAAGCAAAACAAAAGCTCAGTTATTGTTTTATATCAGAAAGAGGATGATGCTATTGTATGCAAAGTACATGCTGTAACATTATTTTACCTTCTTTTAAACTCACACAGACATTGAAGATGTGCAGCCTTTTTGATAACGTTGAAAACACGATAAGGCCACAATTGTATCAAATGATCAAAAACACCTCTCCATTACCTATACCAGAGTTATTCGACCTGTGGGTCTGGACCAAAAACGGTTGGGGGTTGTTTTCAGCTGGCCCAGCTGTGTACTGTTGAAAAAGTCAGCGGTGCACTGAGGCCCCTCTTTGACATCCTTATATTGTATTTTACACTTTATAGATTGGGTGTTTTCTTGTTATCTTGATGTGTCTACATCAGTGTCTTATGTGGATAGAAAACAGTCAAGCATATTAATACGAACAGCTTCGGGCAAGTTATTGAGAGCAGGCGTTTGTCCATGGGAGGGAAGTGGAGTATGTGGACAGAAAGGCCTCAACATATTGAGGACTATAATCTGAAACTTATTGCTGACAGGTGACCGTGCCATACACTACATGACTGTGCAGCCTGCAGTGTTTGCAAAAACTATTTCTTGTTATATATTATGGTTTTATTACTTGTTGGAGTTAGTTACTAAGGGATTACAATTTATACAACAGTAATAACACTGGCTACCCATAGCCATGCTTAATTACTTTCTCATTTTTTGTCCTTGATTAACTGTAACTAGGATCTGCCTGTGGAGTGATGAGCCAAAAAGTTCATCACAGCATTGAGGATATGAAAAAAGAGAGAGTCTGGGTAATCCCAAAGTATTATCCATGCTCTGAGTATACATCTAAGGAATTAAAAAGAATACTGTCATTTGTAGTGAACTTTGTTCAGACCTGTCTTTGATCACTTTTTAGAAACAGTAATAAGTACCTTTAATGTAAAGCAATTAGTGACCTATTGTGTTACAGCAGTTCACCTTCTAAAGAAGTAATAAGTAATGATTCATTTAGTTTCCTTTAAAGTAACCCCCTTATCAGTGGAGGACTTATAATCACTTAATAAAAAACAAATAAAGAATTGAAAATGCTCTGAGACCACAAACCTTTTCCAATGCATTTCCAGCATTGTTGAGTTAGTTACTGTCAAAAATATCTAATATGGCCCTATCCCACACTGTTAACAATTACTTGAGAAAATTCCTGGATCCACATCCAGATTCAGATTGCTACCAAAATGTAATCACTCCTTCCTTGTGCCATGACCAACATTCTCTGATAATTTCATCCAAATCAGTGTATCAGTTTTTGAGATATCCTGCAAAAAAACAAAGAAAGAAACACTGTCGAAAATACATCCACGGTGGAGGAAATGACAGCAGGCTGGTTTGTAATGATGGACTTACTGTGTATGTGCAGGACAAATTAAAGTGATGTTTAGAGTTATATCCTGGCATTAGAGAATTTAATTTGATAATAATTTAAATTAAAGGATTTACTTCTGAGTATTTGAAAGCTGTCCTGCAGCCCCAGACAATAGGCACTTATTTAACTGATGTGATCATGTCCTGCTGCTGAGTCTGCATTAACTGAAAATTGTGGGGGAAAAAATCTATTTGAAAAGCAGTCTTTGTGCAGTTTTTCTGGTTTCTTTCCCTCCTCACTTTTATCCTCCTCTACTCATTTAGAACATACTTTCTCACATGTCTATTATCACCTCCTCCTTTAGTGCTGTTATCAGTCAGGTCGAAACTGTAATGGACCATGTGAAACCCTAAACTGTCAATTAGCAACACCCACCACATAGCCAGAAGTTGCCCCCAGAAACCTTTGCACTTTAGAAGCTGATATGAATTTCTCTGCTTAGTGAAGCTGAGCAAAGTTTTGCATAATTTAAAGACCACTTTCCTGCTTTTTCATGAGTTGTTTTTACCTCACATAGGGGCTGATTACTTGGCTCATGGGTCACAGACTTATCTGGAGTGAGGGGCTGAGCATCCATTAATGGCCTATGATATTAATTATTTCTTTATATGTTTTTCACCAATAAGAAAAATTACTGCATGTTATTAATTTAAACATCAGATAATGATAGCCATATTCTTGAAACAAGCATGTTAATAACTCAACCAGCATGCATCAAACTGCCAAAATATATCCAATGCTTATTTTTTGCATGGCAGCTGTTTTCTTTACTTAACAATGTATTGCTGATGAAGCAAGTTATTATTTTAGCCCTATTTTGGTATAAAGACCTGGATTGCTGTGTTATACAGTCTGTCTCAAATGCCTTTAGACTCCAGCCATAAAGAGTGAAGAGATTTCAAGCATTTTTTGTGCAAAAGACAGTATTAAGTTTGAGTCTTTTTGTTTTCAGATTTGATTCATTAAAATTCAGGGCCAAAACTGGGTACACAATGGGGGTCTGTAAACTGAGACTCAATTTAAATTTTGCATAACCATCCACTCCAGGTAATCAGGTACAAATCTAGAATTTTTTTATACTCTGTATAAACTTATCTCATTGCTTACTAAAGACAATATCCAGTTACGAAGACTGCAAACATGCAGTATGTGGTGTTGAAGACCAATACTAGCATGTTTTTGTTTCTTGGGTGCTTATGCTCACCTGACTTTAAAAAGCTAACTGGGATGAATCTTATTCATATACTGACAAGAAATTGGCTTATAAGCTCAATCAATCAATCTTTATTTGGATAGCTCCAATTCACAACAAGTATTATCTTAAGACACTTTATAACAGAGCATATATATATATATATATATATATATATATATATATATATATGTATATATATATATGTGTGTGTGTGTGTGTGTCTATGAAAAAGGCTGTTCTTGAAGTTTTCTATATGTGACAGTTGATGGATAAATCCTGATCAAATAGAACCCCAAGATTTCTATCAGTTGTGCTCGATGCCGGGGAAATGCCATCTGGGCAGTTGAACCACTAGAAGAGGCTACTCAAAGGTGTTGGGGCACAATGACCTCTGTCTTGTCTGAGGTAAGAAGAAGAAATTTCTGGCCATCCGGGTTCTAATGTCCTATAGATACACTTCTTACTGCACGTGCACGGCTGCCGTAAAGAAAGTTTTCAGTTCAGACGTCAGCACAGTCATGAAACTAGAAAGCACTCGGAGAGCGCAGACCTCCGCCAGTCCTCCTCAGTCCTCAGCCATATTGTCATTTTGACCGTAAATATTACTCCTACCTTTATTTTATCTAAATATTTAGATTCCTTGACCATGAAAACATACCATTAGCAATTGGATTCATAGTGATATTTTAGTTCAGTAGTTATTCACAGAAATCACATTTTTCGCAATGGCGGCCGGACACTGATCCGGATTAACACCAAAATCAAATCAGTTCTTCCTTTTCCCATGCTGAACATTTCCTGAAAATTTCATCCAAATCCGTCTATGACTTTTTGAGTTATTTTGTTCACGGATGGACGGACGGACAGACGGACAGACGGACGGACAGACGGACAAACTCTTCCAAAAACATAACCTCCTTGGCGGAGGTAAACATGGGTGGAGCGACCCCGGACTGTCGTGGAGGAGTAGCCCGAGCGGACCATGATGAAATATTGGTGAAACTAATGAGTTTTTGGATGATTAATGCAGTTTTAGGAGTGGCGCTATACATGCCCCGTGTGCTACCATTATACGGATGTCCGCCGCTGGATTTTGGATCTAATTATCTCCCGAAGCACTGTTTGGATCAGGAAAGCCTTCTGGGTGAGTATATTGCTCTACTTCATTCTATAAACAATGTGAAAGCTGTAGAAACCGAACTTATCCTTTAAACAAAATTCCTTTAAATGTTTTGTGTATTTTGTGTTCATTGGAGTTAGCCTGTAAATGCAAATGCATGCATTTGTATCTTCTTTGAAGAAGACATATTGTACATTGAAGGGCAGCAGGTAATGTGTGTGCCTTATTGCAAGAAAGCTGTTGGTTAGCACCTTGCATTGGTCATGGCCTTCCCTGTTTGCATATTCTCTCCATCCATGAGTGGGTTCTCTTCAGGCACTCTGACTTCTTCCTACAGGCCAAAAGACATGTTAGGTTAAACGGGTATTCTCACCAGCCCTTAGATGCAGGTGAGTATTTAAATCATTGGGCCTCATGCAAGAACCGTTCGTACGAACATATTGTTGCGTACGAAGGATTTAGGAGAATTTGTCGCATTCAGCATTTTTTTCAAGTACGAACACAAATTATGAGTGGTCCAGACTTGTCTTAAAAATCACAACAAATTAGTCTGCTCTTTTCAAATCAATGCCTTACTGATTATACATTTAACTAATTTCAAGCATTTTAATAGAATATAGCATAAGACGAAATAAATCTGAGGATCTCAAACCAGAGAAAACATTAAAATCTATTAATTGAAGGTTTATTAGACTGGCCAATATAAAACGTTAAATGAGAGAGCAACCAGCTGCTTCATGGCTGAGCTTCATCTTTTGGATGCCCTGGCACGCCATGCACTTGGAAGAGAGCGTGTGTTTGGCACCATCTTTATGAATGAACACTCCTGTTTTGTGGTGTGGGAAACGTATCTTTATGTGGTATTCTTGGGGTGTTACTTGTGCAAATATGCTATCCTTGTGCATGCACGCTTAAGTAAACACAGGTGGCATTCATCACGTTTCTGCGGGTCATTTAGACACTTTTCTAAAGATAGAAGTGTTTGCTGAATCTGACGGAGCATGTTCGTACAAACGCAACATAAGGAAAAAGGTAAGAAAAATTTAGGATGAGAATACGAAAATGTTCTTGCATGAGGCCCAATGTCTGTCTCTCTATATGACCCTGTGATTGGCAGGTGACCAGTCCAGGGTGTACCCTGCTTCTTACTGGGATAGGCTCCAGGTCCCTCCCCGTGACCACTAAAGGGATAAGCAGTGCAGGTAATGAATGAATGGATTACATCCACATGGAATCAATGTGAACAAATAATCTTTATTGCAACACTTTAGCACTGTGAAGATAGTATTGGGTTTCTGCATTAGTTTAGCTTTTTTATCACATATATGAGAATAATCTGATGTATTAAATTGTCTTTGTATCAAAGAGACATTCACAAGAGCTCCTTCTTTTTAACAGCTGTAACAATCCTGCAAATTGTCTCTTAGTCACCATTTTACATGATGGCTGACACTGGAAGGACTTAAACCAGAAAAATGTGCTGAGTGCACAAAATGTTTCAAAAATAACAGTCCAATGGTGCTGATGATGCGCATTCTGTTTTTAATATACATTCTAGGCTATCTAGTATTACCCTTTCTAAGTGATGAGCATTTAGTTTTTCTGACCTCTGAATTGTTTCCCTGCACTTCAGGTTGTTGGATACAGCCTTAGCTCTCTTGTGTGTCTCGAGTGTCCTTGTTAATCAGAGTCAGATATGTTGCTTTTTCATGAGAACACTAAAATCATTTTGTTTTCTTATTTTATGGAGTTGTTCTAATATGCTGTCATAAAGTTTACAGGCAAACCAAATAAATATTTGAATAGTCATTGTTCTGTCATGTGTAACAGTTGATGTTACATAACTGAATCACTTTGTGTACTAACAGAAGTAAAGAAAGTGAGAAAGTCAAACAAAACAGTATCAACAGGGGAACCGCATCTATCAGCTGAATACTAAAACCATCTGTAATGACTGGACTGATGTGCTGTTTGATACAAAAACTGATTGGGTAATCATTTATTACAGTACGACCTTTTACTTCCATTATCCAGGGCTTTCACTGCTTCCTCTGTTCATTTTCTGGCCTCCAGGAAATTGGTTTTCACTTCTGTTTTCTATTTTTAAGGGCATGTTTTTAAAAGTGATGAAGTCAACACTTCCCAGAATTTCTGTCTTTTGAAGTTGGAATTGATTTTTGCAGTGCAAAAATATATATATTTAATTTCTTCAAACAGTCTTTTATTTATTTATTCAGTAGTTTGCTCGATTGTGCTAAATTATATATATATATATTGAGAAATGTTGTTCTTAAACTGTTGGACAATTATGTAAAACAGAGGCATCTTCTATTTTTGATTTCTATCCTTTTCATCAGAAAGTGAACTGAGCTGATATACACATATATATATATATATGTATATATATATATGTTTATACACACCTCTTCTGATGCTCTGTGTCCTGATGAAATAGGAAGGAGGGCTGGACGCTGAAGTTACCAAAACATGAAGCCAGAGGGTGTTTATGCTGCTGTTACCATGGAGATAGTCCTCTCCTCACTCTGTTACATAATGATGTTTTAAAATTCATTTATCTTAGGATACAAGGACAGTAAGCTTCGACCCCTGAGAGAGGTGGAGGTAGTGTCATAAAAGTTATTATGACCCTGATCACTTGGTTTAAACTGTAACTTTTTTTACAACACAGATTTGGGTAAATAACTAACTGGTGTGATTAGAATGTATAATAAGAACAAGTGCATACTAACCATAACAATAATTTTGCTGCAATAAATAATTCTCTAGCTCTTCTTTGAACCCTTGGTATGTCTCTAGTATATATATATATGTATATATATATATATATATATATATATATATATGTGTATATATATATATATATATATATGTTTACAATACCCAGTTGGTTGGCCTTCACCATTTTGTCGGTTTGTATCCGGAAGTCCCACAGGATCTTGGCTAGGTCATTCTCCATCCCCTTGGGAGGTGCTTCCCATTTTACACCAGTTCATTTTGCATGGATGTTCCTGTACACTATGCTGAGCATTTGGTTTTGGTGTTCCATGTATGCTTTTCCAGCCAGCATCTTACACACTGCTATTAGTTGCTGGACTGTTTCAGGGCCCTCTTTAGAAAGCCTGCACCTGGGATCTTGCCTGGTGTGGTAGATCTAGGCCTCTATTGCTCTGTTCTGTTGCTCAAGGCCTGTTCCTGTGTCGCCATATTAGTGGCTCTGTGCTGTCCATTAGTCCAGCCCTTTCAAGCCATTGGTAGAATTTGTTCATATCAACCACTTGCGCTATCTGTCAGTGGTACATGTGTATGTCCTATTGTTCCTTCCCTGTCATATATACAAAACCCAATACCAGTGAAGTTGGCACGTTGTGTAAATTGTAAATAAAAACAGAATACAGTGATTTGCAAATCCTTTTCAACTTATATTCAATTGAATACACAGCAAAGACAAGATATTTAATGTTCCAACTGAGAAACTTTCTTTTCTTATGCAAATAATCATCATCTTAGAATTTAATGGCAGCAACACATTGCAAAAAAGTTGGCACAGGGGCATTTTTACCACTGTGTTACATCGCCTTTCCTTTTAACAACACTCAGTAAACGTTTGGGAACTGAGGAGACCAATTTTTGAAGCTTTCAGGTGGAATTCTTTCCCATTCTTGCTTGATGTATAGATTAAGTTGTTCAACAGTCCGGGGTCTCCGTTGTTGTATTTTACGCTTCATAATGCGCCACAAATTTTCAGTGGGGGACAGGTCTGGACTACAGGCAGGCCAGTCTAGTACCCGCACTCTTTTACTACAAAGCCACGCTGTTGTAACACGTGCAGAATGTGGCTTGGCATTGTCTTGCTGAAATAAGCAGGGGCGTCCATGAAAAAGACGTTGCTTGGATGGCAACACATGTTGCTCCAAAACCTGTATGTACCTTTCAGCATTAATGGTGCCTTCACAGATGTGTAAGTTACCCATGCCTTGGGCACTAATACACCCCCATACCATCACAGATGATGGCTTTTGAACTTTGCGCCTATAACAGTCCGGCCGGTTCTTTTCCTCTTTGGTCCGGAGGACACGACAACCACAGTTTCCAAAAACAATTTGAAATGTGGACTTGTCAGACCACAAATACACATATATATGCACATGTATGTGTATTTATATATACACACATATATATATCTATATCTATATATATATCTATATATATATCTATCTATATATATATATATATATATATCTATATATATATATCTATATATATATATACATATACATATATATATATACACACACACATAAATATATATGTACATATATATGTATATGTATGTATATATATGTATATATATATATATATACATATATATATATATATATATATGTATATATATATATATATGTATGTGTGTGTGTGTGTGTGTGTGTGTGTGTGTGTATATATATATATATGTATATATATATATATGTATATGTATATGTATACACACATTATATCTGTGTGTGTGTGTGTATCAGTTTAAAAGTGCATTGGTCAAACCTCTAATTTGAACAAAAAGAAAGAAAATAACCAATGGCAATAAAAACATGTCTTGAAGTCATTTTTGTTTCTTCCTGGCTCAGTTCTGTTCATGTTGTGTCTTAATGAGAACCCCAAGTACTAAAACAACACTATCTCAGTGCTTCAGCAGTCTGGCTGTCTTATTGACTGTTGAACAGTCTCAATGTGTTTTCACACATGCTATGACAGACATTATCACATTTCTAAGAGCTGAAATGAGGGAAATGTGTTGTTTTAAAGTGAACAGCTGCTCCACTCAACAAAGGGTTAAAGACAGATTAATCATCAGTGTTCAAGGAAATTAATGATTGATTCATGTTCTCTTCAGTGAAGGGAACAACTCAGAGGAGGATGAAAGGAGGACCAGCCTCTCTCTTTGCATCTTTGTTTCCCTCCCATCCTCACTGTGTGTTTAAAGCCTACCCTCACAGCAGTGGTAAAAGTGCTAAAGAGAGGTGGTGTTGTTGTGAGGGAGTCTGTTTTTATCTAACAGCACGCTCTCGCTGGTAGATTTGGAAGAAGCAGCAGGAGGGGAGCGGGTGGGAGAATAATTTCTGAGACACACAGGGGTCACATGAGGGCAGGGTGTCTCCTAGACACAGCAGCATGGAATGGGTAAAAATGCAAAAAGACAGGGATTTGGTTTGACGGAGGTAAGATGAGGTGAGCAGACGAGACAACGTGAGTCACAAAGCTGTACAAGCGTGCATGGGGGCTGAGGGAGATGTGACTTGCAACCCCTCATCTTATCAGAGGGAAAGTTCCAGCCCTGCTGCCAGCTGCTGTGACGTAGATTTGTGCGCCACAAGAGTGTGTGTGGCTTGCCTGGTGAGGACACACACATAATTCTGTGTTGCCAAGTCCTCTCATTCTAAGCAACTTCAGGGGAGTTTTTATCCACAGATGCTCACAAATACTCGTGTCTATGTGCTAAGTGGTGTGAATTTGAGCTTCTACAGCACTTTCTTATTCTCTCTGCCAATCATAAGTTTACCTGTCAATATTTAGGCTTCCCTGGCTTCTTATTAAATGAATGGTGGGTTATTTTGAAGTTGTTTATGTGAATTGTAAATACTTATGCTATAGTAACTATGGTCAGCTCTTCACTTGTAAGGAGAGAAACTCTGCATTGTCTGCTTTTTTTCTTCAATCTGGAGAGAAGAAGTTTAATAAATTAGGGGCTTGGTAGAAAAGAAAATTAGAGATGTAGATAAGCCAAATGTATTGTGCAACAAACCCACAGCTACGTTTCTGACCAAGTTCTTTTCTCATGGGGGGCAAGGAAACTCACTGTTACCAATGACTTTCCCTTTAACCCTTTTCAGCTTTACAAATCATTTATTTTGTCTGGAGAAGTTAGGGCTACATGAAAATGCTCAAATTACAATATGTCATAAAAGGCAACTGGCATTTTGTTTTTGACGGTGTTTTCTCCACAGATTATGATTACGTTTCATTTTAATGGAAGAAGTTATTTTGTATTTAAGTTATATTGTTTCTGGTAATTATTCTAAAGGGAATGTTTTGTTCCACTCTTTAAAGGAAGAGATGTTTTTTTTAAATGTATAAGTCTTGGAAAATATAATTACCCCCGCCAAGGAGGTTATGTTTTCGGGAGAGTTTGTCTGTCTGTGAACAAAATAACTCAAAAAGTGATAGATGGATTTTGATGAAATTTTCAGGAAATGTTCAGCATGGGAAAAGGAAGAAGTGATTCAATTTTGGCGTTGATCCGGATCACTGCCATGGCGAAAAATGTGATTTTCGTGAATAACTACTAAACTAAAATAGATGTCATTATGACACCAATTGCTAATGGTTTGTTTTCATGTTCAAGGAATCTAAATATTTCCATGAAATAAAGGTAGGACTAATATTTATGGTCAAAATCACAATATGGGAGAGGACTGTGGTGCTGGCGGAGGTCTGCGCTCTCTAAGTGCTTAAATCTAAATCAGTTTCATTGTATTTCAGTGCTTCCCCTAGCAAGTAAGTGTCAGGTTGTTCTTTTCAGAAATTTAGGAATGATGGTCAAAAATATCATTAAAATGCAATTTTATGGAAACAGAATCAAATTTTCCCGCCGACCTTATGGCCGGCTATGGGGGGCCCAGTAACATTTATTTTCATGGGGCCCAAAATCCCTGGCAGCGCCCCTGCACAGAACTGTAGTCTGCACGACAAATATTACGTCTCACATCCGAACATGCTCCCTCTTGGGATCAAATACAGCTGATTTCCTCGTACCCCAATAAATGTGTATAAACATGGATGTGAAGTCTGAGGATCTAATGCTCTCAGAAGTTCAGAAATATGCTTTAATTCATCCTATTTAACTTTTCTGGCATTGTCCACACACATATTTTATACTCACCATTGTCTCATCCTCTCTTGCTTTGTCGTTAATTACACTTTAAACAAGCTTCAGCTACTTCCGTCAAACCAGATATGACTGTTTTGAAGAGACTGTTTCTTCATTTTGGGAGAATGTATGTGTGCGCTGAAGAGAAAGCTGCATGGAGTAAAAAAAAAACACAAAACAGGTGTTTACGCGTCTGATTCTGTGACAGTTTGTGTCTTTTTAACAGTCTGTGCTGAAAACATAACCAAGCCTTTACAAACAGGCCTCATCCACAAACAGAGCTGGAAACTGAAACAGTTTAAAGAACACAAATGATATTATCACTTCTGCTTCTTGATCCAATTGATCTCCTGAATTATATCTGTTTAAGAAGGGAGCAGATAAACCAAATAGCAGCTTTTAAGTCATAACTATTAATGTTTTTTAGGCCTTATTTACTTGCACTTGCATGGATCAATATTCGTTTTGGCCATTTGGATTCCAAGTTTACTCCACTTATGTACACCCAGTGTCAGTGTACATTACTATTGCGTCTAATGTGGTTTAACACTGGATACATGTGGTGCTTGCCAACTTTAGCTCAAGGTGCTGTAACTTTAATACCAGATGCGTGTGTGTTATACTTTGTGTGTCTAAGGTTATTTGAACAGTTTCTGTCTTGTCTATGGCATATTCTACTGCTGTGGACATACATCCCTGATGGATCAAGGCAAATATGGCTCCAAATTTGGCATTTCCCTGCCTGTTTTGGCTGAGACCTGAGCACAGCTTGTGGAAAAAAATAGGCAAGCCCACTGTCTTAGAGATATTTTTGCCATGTGTGACAAGCATCTCATGGTGGCAGTCTACAAGCTCTGACTTGATAATGAATACACACACACTCTGCCTTCATGCAAGTAAAATGCATCCAGTGTGAAACAGCCTTCAAGTGCTGACTTAAGGTCCATTTACGTCTACACAGTCTCCACCTGTTGAATCTCTGTAAGCTTTATGTGCAGCTAATTAAAACTAATGCTGGTGAATTAGCCCCAAACTAAGATAAAACAGCTTTTTGTCACAGCTCCTAACCCCTCATTTTGTCACTCAACAACAGTTAACAATTGAGTAATGCACTGTTAAGCAATGAGCTGCTTCTGAGGGCTAGCTCTTAGTTTATAAATGACAGGGTATAACACTTTTTCTTAATTCATTTCAATTTTTATTTACTTAACATAATTTTGGCAAAAATCTGTACCAGATAAAGAGCAGTTTGAAAGCTAAAATACCTGATTCCATTACTATGGCAACCAAGTGATCAAGATCACAAAGAGCTAGAATGCTCATCATGAGGTGTTGGGCTGCACAAACACAAACATTAGCAAATACATAAGTTAATAGTAGTGCTGTCAGACGATAAAAAAAAATTGAATTAATTACCGGATTTATAATTAATTAATCTAATTAATCGCATTTTAATCTCGTATCTGCTTAAAGTACCCAAATAAAGGATTTGAATTCTCGGTTATTATAAAATTGTAGTGCATGACTAATCAAATGAATACACTAAGAAGTGAAGATTTGTAAATCCACATTTTTATTGGTGATTGAATAAAACCAAAGTCAGGGCAACTTGTCCAGAAAATTCTAGGCTCAATCAGGCAACTCAAATTTCACTTTAAGTGTGTTTCATAAATCAAATTCAAAATAAGAAAAAGGTGGAGGACATCCAGCAAAACAATTAGGCCTGATGCATTATTAAAGAATGTAGTACAAATATAGATAAATAAATTCAAAAATAAAATAAGACTAAGTCTTAAATATGCCATTCCTGTTGTCACCTGGGCTTTGTTTGGTTTGACGAGAGATGCATGTGTGAAGTGACATGCCACTGCCATGTACGGGTCCTCCAGCTGGCCAATATCAAAATGTTTGTGTGCTATGAATAATCGCGATTAATTTTTATAACGCATTAATTTGCAGTGTAATTAATTAATCTAATGAATGCACTAAAGTGACAGCCCTAGTTAATAGATGAATGAAAAATGCACTCATTGCTTTATCATGAGCTGCCAGTATTTGCCAAATACTCCAATTGACATGATCCATCCATTCATAATCTACACAGCTCATCCGTTTTGGGGTGATGGAGGCTGAAGTCCTTCACAGCTGATTTGGGGTATTT
This sequence comes from Scarus forsteni, assembly GCA_036419115.1. Taxonomy (NCBI): domain Eukaryota; kingdom Metazoa; phylum Chordata; class Actinopteri; order Labriformes; family Labridae; genus Scarus; species Scarus forsteni. The sequence goes on along the minus strand of JAZDUH010000182.1, from coordinate 10,586,465 downwards.
GGGAGATATATGCCGAACTGGCTGCCAGCTTATTGCAGGGCCACATAGAAAGAGTTACACTCACACTCAAACCCAAGGGCAATATGGGTATTTTTTCTTCATTCAATGTATGTGAATCAGTGTTAATGCATAATAAACATTTTTGCTTTTTTTTTTTTTTCAAAGGAGTAAAATCGAATTACACATTTTCTACCATAGTTTTGAATGAGCAGCAACTGGAGATGTTTTACATGAAAATGTTGAAACGGAAAATAAATTGTTATAAGAATATACTGATATTAAGTGGCCTCTTTCTCTTCCAAGAGGTGGTAAAAAACAAGGTTGCTTGGTCAGTGCTTGTTTCGCTTGCATATCTGGCAACAGACATATATACACAAACGCAGTATGATGAAACAGCAGAGGAATTGTGCTTGATGGGTCATGGTTATTTATGAGCACATGAGCACAAAAACTGTATCGATCAGACAGGACAGATGAGTTTATTATTATTAGTTATGGTGTTACATAATGTAGACGATACATTAGCTCAATGATAGGATTAGTAGTGTGGTACACAGAGGGTGACAGAGACAGGATTAAATAGGGCACAGATAAAGTCTTTAAGCAGACACTGACAGTGGACATAAACAGGTAAATCCAGAACAATTGGCCTTCTGAAAAGAGACACTTCATTATCTCCAGCCCTTCTTGGCAATCCTATATCTGTCAGCGTTTCTTAAATGAGTGATGAGAAGGAAGGGCAGTCTTTTATAGTGATATTGAAATGGTGCACATTGTGTTTACGTTCTTTTGTGAGCTATAAAATCTGACAACTTGCCAGGAATGTGGGTCAAAAGCAGCTTCCTGGTTTTGCTTTCTACACTAGGACAGGATGTTTTTACTCTCTCTGTAGTTTCTTGTTCATTTTAACAACCTTTTTTAAATTTACACATATATTTGGATTTATCACTGTTAAAAATCGGGAATATGCACAAAATAACTAATGCATACCATCCTTTGATTTACCGTTCTGTTTGTGTACAAGCCATTAACTTTAATTTAGAAGAGGCACAATGTTTTTGACAGTTCACACTATGATACTGCTTTGAGAGAACATAACAGAGCATTAAACTGCACATTTCACAAACGCACAAGTTCTGACACACACACTTACACAATGGGCACCCCACTGCCTCCATGTGCGGCCTTCTCTTCTTTATTATGCCTCTTGAAGTACTTCTGGAGACAGGCAAAATGTCAGAAACAGGATTGTCAATTGGATCATGGTCTCAAGCTCTGGTAAGTCTGTTTTTCCTGCAATCTTCCTGTCAGTTATTTGGAGAAAATTGTTCATTTTTCAACATACTTGCCCTTAGATGTGTAGGGATGTTATATTTACAAGAACATTAACAATAATAGCCCTGGACTCGCTTTTGTGCTGAGACACACTATTTTGATTATCAGTACGTGACCTCACTCTTAAAAGACAACACTACTTTAACGAGAGATCCACATAAGACAATCCCGACGAGTGAACAGGGCTCTGCAGCTGTGACAAAAGCAATGCCAGGAAGAAAAGTTAGTTTTATTTCATGAAACTGCTCTGCGGCTGAAAAAATGGTGAAACTAGGCCAATATAAATAGTATTGGGAGCGGGGTTGTCACTGAATTTAAGTCTCAGAGCAGGAAACTGCTCATTGTAGCCAAGAAAAGTTTGCATGGAACAGCAGAGAAATATGAACTAACCCTTACATGATTGTGATCTGATTCGTTTACCTTGTTTAGCTTTTGCATTTTCAACCTTTCCTCAGGTAACCTAAACTAACTGGATTAAGGAGAGTAAAGGAAACATACCAACAGGTTTAATATAAAACAGGTAGGAACTTAAAGCCCGATCAACATGACAAAAATAGCAGAGACAATCCTGCCGTTCTGCATGCTCCTACTGTAAATACGTAATGCTGCCAGGATTAGTTGCAGGCTACCTTAAATGAAGAGTTAAAAGGTCAAATTTGCAATCATGGGTTTCTGCAGAAATTATATCATCTCATGTGTTGAGGGACTGAACTGGATAAATATAATGAGACAGTGGTTGCAACAAGTCCCTAATTTCTTGGAAAGGATTTCAGAGTGGCTTTTGGGAGGCGGGAGTGTCTTCTCAGAAAACATTTTAAAATAACATTTTAGCCATCCCTTTTCTACTGTATAAGACTATTTCCCCCTGGTTACATATTAGATTTATGGTCTGCCAGACGGAGCAGTGGCCGCAGGTGGCCTCTCTAATCCTCAGGCTAGCAGTGACAATCCAGTATGCCAGATAAAAGACAAGGTAATCTGTCATGAAACAGAGAAATAAGTCTTTTTTTAATGGATTGGATTGGTTCTTCACATCCTCTTCACAGTACTGGTTAGAGACCATCTGTGAAATGAAAAGATGGAGCTGTCATCACATAAAGCTTTGTGCCAGACTTTGAAAGGTTTTACAACCCTTAGTTGGTTCTGAGACTTTGAATATCAAAGATTTTCAGGCACACTTAGGATCACACATAAGAGCAAAATTATGAGGTTGTCTGTCTGCAAGCCTGCCATCCAACCATCTGTAGTAAGACCAGTTTGGCTGTGTCATGTGATTTTCTTCAAACTTTGCTCAAATGTGCACTCTGACTCAAGTATGAACTGCTTTGATTTTGAAGGGCACACTTAAAGGTCATGGAGCCTCATGTTTATCCCTTGTAAATAAGAAGTGTCCCATAGAAGTCTCTTCGCATTTGTCCTCAGACTTTGCAAAGATGTAATTTTTCACTCAGAGAAGTAGGGATTATGATTTTGAAGATCAAATATTATGTTTCTAAGAATGGGCTGATTTGATTTTCAAGGTCCTGAAGCATCACATTAATTACTTGTGAATACAATATCTTAAAGACCGCTCAATGGTCAATTAGTTCAACTTCCCACAAATGTCCTTTCTACTTCAAAAACAAAGTAATCAGTTTAGAATTAAAGGTGAACAGTAAAAGGAAAAGTTCGGTTTCTACAGCTTTCACATTGTTTATAGAATGAAGTAGAACAATATACTCACCCAGAAGGCTTTCCTGATCCAAACAGTGCTTCAGGAGATTTTAGATCCAAAATCGAGCGGCAGACATCCGTATAATGTTAGCGGACGGGGCATGTATAGCGGCACTCCTAAAACTGCATTAATCATCCAAAAACTCATTAGTTTCACCAATATTTCATCATGGTCCGCTCGGGCTACTCCTCCATGACAGTCCGGTGTCGCTCCACCAATGTCTTTGTGACTGTGCTGACCTCTGAACTGAAGACTGCTCTCTGGCCAGCTATTTTTCTCTTTGCCTCCACGTCCTGCTTTCGATGAGCTCCTCATCTGTAAACTCCGGCTCGAAACTGTAAGGACACCCATCAGTTCAAAGTTCTCCTCCACAACATCTTCATCTGAAAGATATTTGTCTATTTTGCACAAAACTGGAAGAAGAAAGTTGCTGAGTAGCTGGCGGTTGCCCTTGAAACAATGAGCCGTACTGCGCATGTGCGCGGCAGCCTGAAACAAACTTTTCAGTTCAGAGGTCAGCACAGTCACAAAAACATGGGTGGAGCGACACCAGACTGTCTTGGAGGAGTAGCCCGAGAGGACCATGATGGAATATTGGTGAAACGAATGAGTTTTTGGATGATTAATGCAGTTTTAGGAGTGGCGCTATACATGCCCAGTCCGCTAACATTATACAGATGTCCGCCGCTCGATTTTGGATCTAAATTTCTCCCAAAGCACTGTTTGGATCAGCAAAGCCTTCTGGGTGAGTATATTGCTCTACTTCATTCTATAAACAATGTGAAAGCTGTGGAAACCGAACTTATCCTTTAAGGTTAAGGAGCCCCATGCTCATCCCTGCTTTTGAATGTGATACGCTAAATAAGCATCAGAGGGTTTCCTCAAAATTTACCATCAGTGTCCACTTTATCACAAATTATTAAATTTTCATTGATTTCAAGGCCACAGGTTGTATGTTACAGTTGTGGGGCATTGTGTTCATCAGTGGTTTGTAAATACAATGTCAAAAGAAGACTTTAAGGGATTTTCACTTGAATGTGCTCTCATGACTTTCTGCTTCAAACACACACTGACAGGAATTGTTTCGAATCATGGATTCCCAAATTGATACCCTGATTCTGAAAATATAATCTAAAGTACACTTTTAAGTGTTGTTATGCAACTCTCAATCAATGTCCTGCATGATTTAAATACAAACTTTAGGTTATGGTTAAGATTATTACTCAAGGTGCAGAGCCTTGTGTTTATTTTTGATGAACACGTTATCTTTGATTACAGATGTGACATCTCAAGAATGCTTTAATTAATATTCTTCAAATTTTGCATAAAAATCTACATCACTTTAAAAGATCAACTGTTACTATTGATGGGCCACAGATCAGAATTCAAGGTTATGAAGCTTTACGTTTAATCCTTACTCATAAAGGCAATATCAGCAAATGCTTTCAGGGACTGTCATTCAGCTTTGCACAGATTTCCTCAATGAAAGTCAAGCAAACTTCAGAGATTTTCAAGGTTATAAGTCAAGTTAAAGACCATGTGGCCTCATGCTTAATCCTTGCTTGTGATTTTCTGTTTTGAAAACACAACTTTTGTTTGTGTCTTAAAGATGATTTTGCTCAAATGACTTAGAAATTCTCAAATAAGAATGACTTCTTAAAAACGTGTTAAGGTATTTTTTCAGACTTTGCAATTAAGTTTCTTTTAATCCAGGTTGAGCTCTCCCTAAAAGGCTTTAAGGAATTACCTACCAACTTTGCTAAAAGGACAGTTCTCACTTAAAGACAAGCTAATTGCATTATCAAGGTCATATCTCAAAGAACAGGTTAATTATCACAGCACTTATTATCCTCTTATTTATGTTAAAACTTTCTTTCCAGTTTTTTTTTTCAGACTAAAGGATGGAGTGATTTGAATTTGGAGGTCCTGGGTCTTATGTTCATCTCTTGCATGTGACAATATTTCAAAAAAGTTTGAAGGAAGTATCTTAAGACTTTGCACAAAGGTCCAACCAATTTCACAAACCAAGGTTTTTGGGTCTGATGTTCATCCCTTGTTTATTAGAATCTTATAAACCACAACAACCAGCCTGTGCCTGGTCATAAAAGGGAGAGACACGCACCATCAGTTCAAAGTACTTCAAATAATGATGAGTATTCAAGCAGTGTTTAAAGCCAGACATCTTGTAACTCCAGAGGGACCACACTTGAGTTTTGATTGAGCCGTCTGCCTCATCTACTCTTTTCATATTTGCATTAGACTCATGAAAATGTCCTGACATCACCCTGTCGGCAACGTGTGTAGCAAACTGCTGAATCCACTGATTTGTACTAAAAACATGCACACCCACCACCACTTCTTGTAAGAACATGGTTACAGCTCCAAGACAGTCAAATTATGAACAAAGCAGGTATTATTCTTGAACATTCACAGTGAGAGAGATGCAGTTTTTATTATGCAGTTTTACCTATCCTTTTTTAACTTGTCAGCTTAGCTCCCTGCATATTACTTTATACAATTTTGTTTGTTTGGTCAAAATACTTTTTCATAGCTGGGTGATTTTAATTTTATATTTATTTAGCATCTTCAAAAATATGTTAATTGAAGGCTTTTCCAGGAAAAGAAAAAAAAAGAATTGTTAACTTTAAAAAGTCAGTGTTGTATGGCTATAAATCAAAGAGTGTATAAATTACTTACTGAAGGGGAGTTTTAAAGCATAACATAGGCAGCCACCAGACTTTAAATGTTGTCTCAACTCAACTTTTTTACAAACTAGTAAGAGGGAAACCCTCCTATCTCCAAATTTTCTCCTTTTCTGGAAATCACAAAAATGTGCTACTAGTAAATGGAGGAACTGGCATCTTGAATATCTTCTACATTTTTTGTACTTTTATTCAGTTAAATGTCTTTAAATCCACTTATCAACAGACAAGGTGACTAATAGCACTATTTTATGAAAAAAGAGAAAATCATATTAATAAAATTGAGTTAGGAGTTTTGCCCTACACTGATGATATGGCAGTAAAGCACACTAATGCTATTTCTGTTGTGAAATGTATCCGGAGATTAATTTTCTCTTGCATTTGTTCACTGCGGTTGGAGTCAATCTGGACTAGGCATACTTGGCATACTCCACAGTATCCGCCCCCGAAACTGGATCCTAGAGCATGAAACAGAAGTTGCGTTGTCATCTGCCTGTGATCATGATAAAAACTGGACCGAGTGCATTGCATTTGTAACACAGCAAAGTGCATGCACAAGATTTCAAGAGCGGTAAAGTTGTTCAAGTTTTTCCAACTGAGAGCACAACTGGTTAGCTGCATGCTAACATGGTAACACATACTCGTGGAAGTAGAACCAACAGTAGCTAATCTAAGCCCTTTCTTGACCTGGAAAGCCAAGTCTGAGCTGGCTTCTTGTGGCGCAACAAAACTGTGGAGTGAAAGATTGGATATCACAGACAGCATTTGTGTCCTGCTTTCAGCGCTCAAGTAAGCCGGATATTTTGCTTCTGATGTGCCATGTTTTGCATGAATATGAAACAAAACCACCTTTAATGCTATTTCCGTTCTGCAGCAACAAATTGATGAAACGAGATCGATAGGTGACGTGAGAGACTGCTCAATTGTATATTCAACCACCAGATGTCACTGTTGGGTCTCACACAGATTCCGGGGCTGCTGTTACATCTCTGGAGCAGGATTGTTTTGATTTTTTTCCTTCTATTGTAACAGTAGTTAAGGTGAAGGTTTATTGCTCATTAGTCTTATGTATGAAGTATTGTGAGACACCTCAAAGTTTTTTCAGCTATTTTTATTGAAACCACAGACATCAGTCAAATAGTAATACCACAAACAATCATTAACTCCACAGCCTTTGTGATGCAACTACGTAGCTTATCTGGTAGCTAGTGTCATCTCAGAAAATACTTAGCACATCAAGATCAATGTGAATAGATGACACAATAATTTTAACATTCCAGTAGACCTTGCACCATTTTATTTGCATTCAGAGGGATACAAATTTCCAAATAAGTTGAGAACATTCTGAAACAAAGATTGTGCTGTGGAAGTCAAGATGGAACCAACATTTACTGGTAACACTGGTGCTCATTTTAATGAACAACAAACAGAAAGGACCACCTAAGTGTGGACATCTGTTTCTATTATGTGGAGTGCTTGGTGAGTTCCATCATTTGATTCTGGGGAAAAACTGCACCACAACTGCTTCAGGACACATCATACGCATCAGTAGCTGCTTGAGTATACACACACCATTGTCACCCTGCTGCCCCAATGCTGTCTTCCTCCAAACAGAATCTTTAAATTCAGTATTTTAATAAACTTCATGCCTTTCGTCACACAAAACGGTGCTGTGACTAACACTATCAAGTTGTCTCACCATGTTGGATGTTATCAGTTGTGATGTACCTTACAACAAAAAGTGCTTTCTTCGGTCAGATGTGGACTTGCCGGATGTGAAACTTACGAAAAATGAAACATAGTCAGAAAAACTGAATGCCACCATTGTGCTCAAACAGTCATGCCACTGGTATGCAAGCGTACAGAGTTGGTTTCATAGGGAACACCCACGGAATTTTGTGTCAGGTTGGCGCAGTGGGAGATAAGAAGCCACTCAGGATGAGGCCTCTTTTGCACTACAACTAATATTTAAAGAGACTGTGAGGAGTTTCGGAGTAATTACAAAAAAGTCTCACTTTTAGATATATACCTGATCGAAATACACACTTTAAGATTTGTTTTATAGCATCAAAATAGGTTATCTATAAATGCTATTCCTTAGCCTGCCGGTCGGGTCGGACAGGGCTGGACTGGCCTGGATACTCAAATTCGGGAACAAAACAATTAAAACTAGAGCAAATTTATATTATTTTATTATTTATATTACACGTCTTAGAGCACCGGGCTGTAAGTAGCGATACATAGCCGGCTACAACTACGATAAAAAGTTTTCCAAAAACTGCTTGTTGTCACACATCAAAAACTACCGCTACGTAACTAGAAAGAGATACATTACCTCGTCGCTTTGCATCCTGTAAGTTGAAAAAAGAAGTTGTAAAGCAATGCAGAGTTCTGATGAAGGTCCGAGCTGCATAACAACAAACAAACACACGCTTTGGATTGCAGACGTCTTTTGGTGTGTTCCAGTTGTAGTCAGAAGTAGGAATTTTGAGTTCCAAGTAGGAAACTTAACTGGAACGTCCCCTGAAGTCTGAATTTCCTACTGGGAACTTGGTGAAACCTCGCCACCCCAGAGTTGACAATCGAAGATGGATGCCCCCAGTGTGAACAGTTATTTAGCTCCTGTAATGATCAATTTATTTGCACTTCTGACTGAGTTGTGTCACTCTAGATCAGCTGTATACATAGTATTGTTAGACTTATATTTACAAAAATGCTGCCATAGTGATAATCACATTCTTCATGCAACAACGCAGGGCGTGCTAACAACAGCTAACAATAGCCTGGTAGATCGGCATGTTTTTTTCCAACTTCAACTGGAATGCCGATAAGTTGGAGATGATGTCGCTCCCATTTCCAAGGTTACTGGAACGCAGCATTACGACAGTTGCCGGGCGTGCTCATGGGTAGCAGAGTCTTTTTTCGCCGGGAATAGATTCTCCTCATAGCACCTTTAAGTTGTACTTTGAGAATAAAATGTCTTTTATCTGAAATACAGATCAGAGTAGAGAAACATCATTGCTTCAAGCAACAACATAAGAAAAAAGTTAAGTCTCCTGTAGGATTTAAATCCAAACATTTGTATGGCCTGTTTTGGAAACCAGACATTTTTATTTACTTTTTAATGCTACAGTTTATATTTTACATAATTTTGCAATCACTTTATGGTCACTATGCTCAAAATGCTACAAAAATGTAGTTTGAACCTCTGCAAAAACAAAATAAACCATTTAAAAGTAGGTCAGTAGTATCTTATAACTTCTCTCATGTAGAAAACTTCAAATTTGAGACAGTTCAAAGTGCTTTCCAAAGTTATGAAGCAAAACACTTTTATTATTAGTCCCACCAAATACAGCAAAATCTCTCATATATTACATTTGAATAATGGAAATAGAGTATTTACCTTCTATTCAGATTAAATAATGTCACATTGACCTATTCAAACACTTTAAATGGTTTTGGGGCCACCATTACCATATTTATTATTGTTTATACCGTATTCATTGTTATAATATCTAGTGTTTTTATTCCAAAATTACCTCTTAAAGGAGATTTAAATGGGTGCAAAAGTATCTTGATAACGTTTAGGCCATTGAGTAGCATTGAACATCCGGTCACAACAGGAAGCCAAAGATCTGATACTATTCTATTTTATCAATTAATATTATATATTTTATCTTAATATCCTATTCTGTGTTATCAATTAAAATCTTCTTCAATTGACTGTATAAAAACATGATTTCACTTTATATTAATGCAGTGCAATGTTTTTGATGGATATGACAACTTGTCGTATCTTCAAACTTTTGAAACCAGGGTCCAGAGTGAAAAGTTTTAAAAATACTTTCATATCTGCCTCCGTGTAAACAGGAATCAACAACAAGCAACATGCGCTACTTACTGTGCTTGGTTTGTTATCACTCCTCCAACAAAATGTGGATTTGCTCTGTCAATACTCTAACCAGCGGAGACGCATTTGTTTTATTCCTTGGCAGATACGGTAACACTGCTGTTTCACGACAGACCTTCATCCCAATCGACTGGTCTGGCATTCACACTACCACGTTTAAGCCGTTTCTCAGATCCATGTGAGCATCATTTTGACACCATCTCCATGTGAATACAGAGCGCTTTTGAAGACATGAAGGAAAAACCTTTCTGTTTCTGGTGGCAACGTTGTTTTGTGTAAAAGGGGCCTTAGTTCGCAAAGTTCTGCCTCTTTAAATAAAAGTACACTTTAAAACACTCTGCTGTTTACTTCCTGAGGTTTATTATGAAATAGCTAGACACCCCTGGTCTGTAACCCCTCCTTCCACCTCCTATCAGGCATTAATTTGGGTAGCCAATCAGCACCGAGCACATTATATAAGCATCCTAATGCCTTCCCACCCCTTAAGATCAGACCATTTCCAAAGGGGAGGGAAATACTACTGCATATGATCCTTTACAGAGATTAAATTCTTCGTGTTTTATTAAACTTAAATCAAATTCTTGTTTAGTAGACACTGAAGACTTGATGTTAATGGTCAAACACACCTTTGGACATTTGAAATCGGAGTTTTTATCCAGCGTTAGACTAAGGGAAGAGATTGCTTTTGCACCATGCTGTGACTCGATACTGATTGGATCTTTTGACTAGCAAGAGGTTGAAAATAAACAAACAAATAAAAAAATCAATTGATAAAACAGTCTGGCATGCAAATGCCTTAAAGCTATATTGGTGGAAACTTCAAAATATGCGTGCCAAATCATGCGTAACTCTGATTAGTGTTGCCATATCTAAGGTTAGCCGTTGAACTGCACTAACCGGAACCAGACACTGTGTTGGTCGCACATAGAAAGGTTCACAGCTCTAAGATTTTTCTTTTCCATAGCTGTATGAGTCATATCTCAGTCAGCCTCATTTAAATTCATATATACAGTCTTATGTATGTCAGGCACGACGAAAGAAACACAATGTACTCTCAGTATCTCACAGCCGGTGAGGTTATTTCTGGTTCACCTGAGGTGACTCTATATCAAGGCCATGATAAAAGCAGTATGTCCCACAGTGCCCTGGATTTCCCTTTTGAAACGCTGCCAACCCGTCAGGCCTTAAAAGTGTGTCATGATACGCTCCATGACCTGGAGTACAACCGCGTGCATGTGTATATGCTTATTTAACACACACACAGCTACTGAAGATGATTTGATTCATCCTTGTGTGTGTGTGTGATTAGTCACATAAAATCCAACATTATATCACTTTTAAAATCTGTTGCATGCGCAATGTTCACTCTGTAACCCCCCCGGCTGTCGTAACAACCTAACCGGGTACAGTTTGTGTTTGTTGATGAGTGTTGCACAACTTTGTTAAGCTCTAATTTAAAGTCATCTGATGCGGTTGTCTTTCGATCTTGTATCATGAGCCAAGTGTGTGGTGCTATCATGTAACACTGTGTCCCAAAGATTAACGCAAAAAGCTGACAAACAGAAAGGGTTAAATCTCTGCCAAGTTTCCCCACAACTGTTTGAGTCATCGACTGAACATTACAGGAACTGATACTATGTCTGTGGGGGTCTGCCGTGAAGTGATTTCAGGATAAGGCGTGCTGGTTTCCTGTCAGATTTCAAAGCTCTTTCTGTGTCTGATCTTAATCTGCTTTACTCATGAGTTTAGTCAGCAATTTATCTGAAGTCCAACAGCACTGGATCCAGACTTCTTGTCTTCTTTCAGTTTCGTAACTTTTTATTCTAACACGTTTAATACAGATTTCTTTTTGTTATTTCTTAAACAGATGTTGTCTTTTGTATTTACCACATTTGATCCAGTTTTCTGAGTCTAGACTACACAATTACTTCAGTTCATTAAGTCAGATTAGACAGACAGTGAGACATGATTCATGTCGACTTGACTGTTTCTCAGCTGTGGAACTGGGAAGAGGGAAGTGGGGATGACGTCATCTCCAAGTTATCAGCATTCCAGTTACAAAGTCAGAAAAAAAACATGCTGATCTACCAGGCTATTGTTAGCCGTTGTTAGCACGCCCATGAAAAATGTTAATATCACTATGGCAGCATTGCTATAAAGTTAAACAATACTATGTATACGGCTGATTTAGTGCAACACACACCAGTCATAAGTGCTTATAAATGGATTATTACAGGAGCTTAATCACTGTTTACACTGGGGGCATCCATCTTCGATTCTCAACTCAGGAAAATTCCGACCTCAGGGGTGTTCCAGTTGCAGTTTCCTACTCAGAACTCAGAAATTCCAACTTCCGACTGGAATGCACCATTTCACCACTTCCCCTTGGCCCTCTGTTTCAAGGGCCAAGGGGAAGTGGTGAAACACACAGCTGAGAAACGAGACACCACTCAATTCCCACTATGTCATCACCCAAAGCTGCTCATTGGCTTTGACATAAGCAGATGCCACAATAACCATAGCCATGGCTGTGGAAGCTAGCTTGTTATGACGAGAAATTTTAAAATGTTACCAACAACTAAAAACATGATTAATATTTACTTGACAATAAAATAATTACTCATGATTGAGCGCTTCTTTTGGTCTCTGCTCTGCTTTGTGACGGCGAGTGTGGTGTATTATGGGAAACTCTCTTACCCCTTGGTTTCAAGTGAGGTCCCAGTCTGTCTTCGTTTCGTGGCTGTTGTGGCCCTTGATCTTAGCCCTTCCCCTTAGCCCTATGGAGTATTGGAACATCACTTTACTATTCGTGAACACGCAAAACCAAGGGATAAAGGGTAAGACAAGGGCTAAGGGATACAATTTGGACGGACCTTAAGGCTCTACCTTGTTGCCACTACATCCTCATGGTAACAACACGCTTGCCTTATCCTTCACAAACACACGCCCCAAGGCAAACAAGATGTTGTGTTGCTTTTTAAATTTTGTGCACACAGAAAAATGACCACTACATCAGGTGAATAATAGCGAAGGCTGCACACCAACATGCTTTGTGTTATAAAAGATAGGGAACAGAGCCTTATTCTTTGCACTCAAACATTACCTGGCAACTCAGTATGCATCAAATGCTGTCTATGTCTTGCTTAGATTTTTAAGAGATTTAATTGATCATTGTTGTTAAGATACATTTCCTCTATATTTTTTAAATTAAAATTCATTTTGACAAAGATGTGTTTTATGTCATCAAATCAAGAGATCTAATATTTTCCCTCCATTTAGACAATATTTTTCAATTTAAAGTGTTGAATTTGGCTTAAGTTTACAATGAAGTCACATGTTCCCTATTAAAACCCGAGACCCTTGTAACATGGACTTATCTGAACCTAAGGCTCCTTTAACCTTCTCTTTATCATTAACATACATGTCATAGAAAACTGTTTCTTATCAGCTTGAAGAACATATTGTGCACATGCTGAACATGCAATGTAGGCAGAATGAAAAGATAACAGTGAGTTCAAAACCGTTATGAGGTAAGAGATTATACAGTGGGAGCATTTATAGTGTCAGAGGTCAAGATGTTAAGATTAAAGGAAAGAGAGAAAAGTGAAATATCTGAGGTTAGACTGAGGACAAGTTGCACCTAATGAAATGTTAATGCTGTCCAAAGCCCCTTTCCTTCTTAGTTTTACACTGAAAAGATGTTCTTGTGCAAACCCTTCTCTGTTTGTGCACGGATCAGGATTTCCTCTGAAGCTTGTGGCTTGTTTCCAAAAATTTTAAATGAAGGACTCGTGATCCTTTATGTCACAGATAATCTATGTTAACTGTTTTACAAGTTTATGTTTGCATATGTTTGTGCTGCCATTCCCTTTGCAGAGGCTGAGCCTCCAAGGTCATAAATTATGAAAATAATTGCTTTTTAATTGTTTTCATACAAAAATGTAAAAACCTGCCAACAAGGGAAAGCTGTCTTGCCTGACACATCAGATGGAATGTTTAGTTTCTTTCACAAGTCCATTTGAGAAAGAGCCCATTGGAAGTGTTTGGGAATTGGCTGAATCTTTGTAGAGCAAATCCGTTAGGTGATTGGACGATCATTCAGCCTATCACATTTATGATTGGCCAATCAGTAGGCAGGTGCTACTGCTGCATGTAAATGAAAGAATGCAAGCCACTTCATAAAACAAACTCTTGGTAGAACATACCAGAAGTGGAGCAAAAATACCTTGTCTACTGAAGATTTTGGAGTGTTGGAAATGTTTTTTTCATTTATTAAATATTTTTTGTCCACATCTGGTAAAAGTGCTACTGAAGCTGTTAGCATGTGTGCTTGTTTCTGTAAGAACTGTTGCTTCCTGCTGGCCTCATGCTCATAGCTCTCACCTCTTCCTGCTTCAAAAGACTCCAGCGTCCTGCTTTGAGCCGCTCACAGTCATTGTAGATTGGAGTTTGACAAGATGGATCTGCCTGATTACAGACTTTGCATCGGGCTGATCCATCACAATGTACAATGTTTATTTTTCCTTCTAAGATCTTGTGAGTGAGGCTGTGCAGATATTTTCTAGCAATCAATCGATCTTTAAAAGTGTATCATACAACACAAGTGTAACACAAATAAGACAGACAGAAAACAAGTAACAAGAAATAAGTGCAACGCAAACATGAATAGCACTAATAAGGATAAACAAACCCATATCAAGAGAAAGAAAACAGAGCAAAAACAAAGAGTATCAAAAGTCTGACTCTGACAGAACTGTGGAAGTGAGAAACCGAGGAAACGCTGTCAAGAGTTTATAATGAGAAGACACTGGAGGTGATGTTAAAAAATACTAAAACTAGACATAAACTAAAAAGGAAATATAAAAAGGATACAAGTATTAGCAAAATAAGAGGGATTGAAGTAAAGGAACTGAGCACATAAACTATTACCCCAAGGACAAATTAAAAACAAAAGTGAAGAAATAAAGCGCTCAGAGATTTGACACTAAAAATAAAAAAATATACATACATTCATATTGTAGCTGTGAGGCACAAACTTCCTATTTCCAAATGTTTTAGGAAATGAAAAGAAAATTCTCATGTGGAATGAATTAAATTTGTACTGTCCTGATCACAAATTTTGTGCTTTAATTTTGTCAAAAGTTTATGAAACCCTCTCTAACATGTAAAAGAGGCAGGAGGTTTGTGCCCGACAGCATAGCTCAACGTAGTCTGCAAATAATACAATGACAGGCAATCAAAAACGGTTGTAGTGATAGTTTCCAGGAGGTGATTTATATAGCAGCATTACCTGTACTGCCCTTTTCAGAGAATGTATAAAGTGCTGCTTGAGGTTACTTGGGAGCATCATTTGCCCAGTTCAGCGACCTGTAAGTCAGGTTATTCACGGCTATGCTATGTGCCAGGGTAATTTGGATGAATACCAACCACCTCCACTCTATTTCAGCTGAAGTCTCTATCCATCTGTCCCAGATCAATTTGGCTGTACTTATAAAAGGCACATGTTGGCATCTGCAAACAAGAGTGTTATGGTCACAATAACATTTTTTGAGACTCATGTATGTGAAATAAACAAGTTAAAACCCTGTATAAAAATCTTAAATATTGAGCAAGTTTGCAAAAACCTGGAACATTTGCTTCCATATATTATATTGGATGAATTTTGAAGTATAAAACAAAAGGAATATTTTGGCGTAATTAACTTATTATTGGTTAAATTGTTAATAGTTTATGTTTTTTTCTAAACTGTAAGTGTATTTTTGCCTTTGAAAGTGAGATCAGTCTGTTATCACCCTTTCTGGTGCCAGCCCCATGGGACATTCGAGATATTTTGGCTACTTATTTCTGGGGCCGGCATGTTTTCTATTACTAGCTTTGACTCCAAGGATATTTTTTCTGGTTAACTAAATTTGTCTGAAAGACGGATATCTCTTAAACAGATGAAACATGAAGTAATGCCTCGTTAAATTGGTTACATTGAACAGGCTTTGGGGGATGTGTTAATATAAATAGGAAAAAAAAGACACCATTTAATACAGTTTTCCCCCAGAGTTTTTTTTCTGAAATTGATGAAGTCTTGGTCCAGATAAGAAACCATGGAGGGCATGTTGAGACCACTGGGCCACCAGTTGATAATCACTGCTCTACATGTTGTATCTGGTATGCAAGTGTTATCTAAGGCCCTGTCCACATAGAGACAAAAACTACCTATTAAT
This sequence comes from Scarus forsteni, assembly GCA_036419115.1. NCBI lineage: Eukaryota > Metazoa > Chordata > Actinopteri > Labriformes > Labridae > Scarus > Scarus forsteni. Next base: position 10,570,589 of record JAZDUH010000182.1, on the reverse strand, counting down.
TTTTTTTTTAAGTTTTCTGTAAACACAACTTTTTTTTTTTAAGAATTTGCCTATCCACATGAAATACTGGAACTATATAATTATACTATACTGTAGTATATAGGCCAGGCTCATGAAGTCAGGAAAAAAGACATGGGGCAAAAAACATGTGCAGTATAATCAAACACAAGGAGAAGTAGAGCGCTACCAATCTGCTGGAGAATGTTTACTAGGTGTCCTTCTAGTCAAAATACTGCAATATAAAGGAGGTACTCTGAGCACAGTATGCACAGTATCCTATATCCTGGTTTCATGTGAATGAATTTGCATCAGAATATGGGAAAATCATCTATATTTATCATAAATAATAATTATGTTTACCAGAATCGTAGTTGTCAAATGTCAGAAGACATTTTAACCCACATCAACAAGCAAAAGCCTGTAAAACGTGATCAAAATTATTTTTTTATTAAGGTGTAAAATAATTTGTTTTCAATTTATGTGGTTCTTAAACCTTATCAATTTTTACAAAGAACTTTTTTAAACTATTGTTCTGAATACAGGAACAAACTTGTATAGGATTAGCTCAGTGCAAGAAAAACAGATCATGAACTAGTTCACTTTTGGACTGTGAACTGAGGACTGTGGACTGAGTTCAAAATTTAAAATGACGACTTATGAACATTAACTAGTTCAACTTTAACTGTCATAACTGAACTTTGAGCTAAATCATTTTAAAAGTGAACTTGCTCAACACTTCCTACCACACCCCCAACGAGTGACTTTGGTTTCTGCACCTGCATGTGCTTAGTCTGACAGCCACACCTACTGCTCCAGAACACTTACTCAAATAAATCTCCCTAAGCATCTCTATGGCAGTTATCTTGGCATAGCTTAAAATAGCACGTTGCACCGATGTGTTCAGTGGGTACAGAGAAACAAAGGTTTCCAGTTTCCATTATGCCACCATATACATGCAGATCTTCCTTGTTTTGAGTCTTTGTGCTAGCAGTACTGACCCTCCAACCTTTTTGTACCACATACAGTGTTCTATAAAAGGAAATATATTAGCAGACTAGCAGCTCCAGGGGATGGCCTAAAAACAAGTAAACACATGAGTGATGTGAAAATTAGCACTGTCCATGTCATAAGATCAGTGACCTTTAAACTTGTTTACTTGCTGTAAGAATGTCGCCCAGGAACACCCACAGCTTAAAGTCAACGACTAACATAGTGCCTGCATAGACTCATACCAGGTTGATGCTTCTGAGCAGTGGGAACATGTTTTAAAGGCATAGGATGATGTCCGTGTATATTTTTTTCTTCAGTCATTACTCTTAGCTGATCTGGTGTCATTGTGGATAACTGAAGTTTTTTTTATTATTCCCGACTTTCAAATGTCACCCTTCACATCAAGTTGTTTCATAGAGCTTGAGCTCCCTCTTGTTTCTTAGATATCCTCTTCTAACATAAGTCAAATATATTTACAACTAGAACTAACAAGAGCTTTCAGAGTATTCAAGGAGTGGTTAAAAATCCATCCATTTTCCTCACTGTTAAAGGATAAGTTCGGTTTCTACAGCTTTCACATTGTTTATAGAATGAAGTAGAACAATATAGTCACCCAGAAGGCTTTCCTGATCCAAACAGTGCTTCGGGAGATATTTAGATCCAAAATCGAGCGGCGGACATCCGTATAATGGTAGCACATAGGGCATGTATAGCGCCGCTCCTAAAACTGCATTAATCATCCAAAAACTCATTAGTTTCACCAATATTTCATCATGGTTCGCTCAGGCTACTCCTCCATTACAGTCTGTGTCACTCTAGACATGTTTTGTGGCTGTGCTGACCTCTGAACTAAAGAAGAAGGTTTGCCTCCACGCATGCGCAGTAGGAGCAGCGCTAACATGCCCTGTGTGCTACCATTATGCGGATGTCTGCTGCTCGATTTTGGATCTAATTATCTCCTGAAGCACTGTTTGGATCAGGAAAGCCTTCTGGGTGAGTATATTGTTCTGCTTCATTCTATAAACAACGTGAAAGCTGTAGAAACCGAACTTATCCTTTAACCCAGGTCAGGCTGAGGTGACAGCAGGCCAAGCTGTTCAATCCAGACCTTCTTCTCCCCTGCAACATTTTCAAGTTTATCCCAGAGTATCCCGAGGCATTCCAGGATATGAAGTATATCCCCCCCAGTGTGTTTTGGGTCTGCCTCAGGTCCCCTCCAGCTACCAGGGAGGTGACCTAACTAGATGCCCGAACCACCTTTTCTGGCACCTTTCAGTTGCACCTCTTACACTGTTCAACAGCTAATAGAGTAATGCAGCAATGAATGTGGATGTGATTTAGCATTTTAGCACATCTGGTTCCAAAGTTAGTGAAATTTTAGAATAGGTAATCTAATAAATGCCTGAAATAAGGTTTGTAATAACGACATGCATCAAGATTTGAATGTTTCATTTTGGCAATGTAAAATGTACCTGACATTTCCCTGAATTTTGGAGCTTTAAAGGGACTGTGAGGAGAATCTGTTTCTGGCGGCATTAAGACTCTGCTACCCATGAGCACACGTGGCGACTGTCATAATACTGCGTTCCAGTAACCTCGGAACTGGGAGCGCCATCATCTCCGACTTATCGGCGTTCCAGTTGAAGTCGGAAAAAACATGGCGATCTACCAGGCTATTGTTAGCTGTTGTTAGCATGCCCTGTGTTGTTGCATGAAGAATGTGATTATCACTATGGCAGCATTTTTGTAAATATAAGTCTAACAATACTATGTATACAGCTGATCTAGAGTGACACACCCCAGTCAGAAGAGCAAATAAATTGATTATTACAGGAGCTACATAACTGTTCACACTGGTGGCATCCATCTTTGATTGTCAACTTGGGGGTGGTGAGGTTTCACTGAGTACCCAGTAGGAAATTCCGACCTCGGGGGGCGTTCCAGTTGCAGTTTCCTACTCGGGGACTCGGAAATTCCGACTTCCGAGTACAAGTGAAATGCACCACAAGCCAAGGCGTGCGTGTGTGTGTGTGTGTGTGTGTTGTGATCATAGACTGTAAAAAACATGGACGTCATGTCGCTGGGCTCAAATTGAAGCCTCCATGAAAACTGCTCCCCCTGGTGACTGGCTGCAGTATAGGTCAAATTTCCGTCTCCCCCATTCATCTGAACAGGCCGAAGTGAAACTTCAAAAAATTAATACACCCCGTACAAATATTTCTCCCATCTGTATGCTGTGGTGATATGAAAGTATTATTGGGCTGCGTGTTTTCCAAGTCCTCTTTTTTCTGAAAAGTTTCTTTTTTATAAGTTCAAAAACCCTTCAACCCTTCAAAAATAACCGCGGTTTACGGCAGCTTCACAATGATTGTGTACGGCGTATGCTGCGGAGTGTTGTGACCATTTACGACAGCTGCGTCCGGATTATGGCCCAAATTCTCTACTGGCTGCCCAATGGCGGCGCCCTGACGGGGGATATTTAGGCTTCAAATCCGCTACATGATGGAAGGCGGAGCCACGCTATCCAGTTCTTATAATACATCCATGGTTGTGATGCTAATAAAAATGCAGCTCGGACCTTCATCAGAACTCTGCATTGCTTTACAACTTGTTTTTTCAACAACTTACAGGATGCAAAGTAACGAGGTAATGTATCTCTTTCTAGTTAGTGGCAGTTTTTGATGTGTGACAACAAGCAGTTTTTAGAAAACTTAGTATCGTAGTTTTGTAGTCAGCTATTTATCAACACTTACGGCCTGGTGCTCTAAAATATGTCAGAATAATATAAATTTGCTCTAGTGTTAATTGTCTTGTTCCCGAAGTTGAGTATCCAGGCCAGTCCAGCCCTATCTGACCCGACCGGAAGGCTACAGAATAGCATTCATAGATAACCTATTTTGATGCTATAAAACTAATCTTAAAGTGTGTATTTCGATCAGGCATATATCTAAAAGTGAGACTTTTTTGTAATTATTTAGAAACTCCTCACAGTTCCTTTAATGTGTTTGTTAGCAATCACTCTTTGAAAAATTGCTGAAAAGGACCATAAAGTCACCAGTGGTCCAATGCAACCATTTCCATTTTTTTAAATAAACAGTGATACAAACACAAAAGTCACAGCCATTGGCATCAACTTGATCAGGTCGTTGGATAAAGAGATTACTATCAACAAGAGGTTGAAATGTTGTATTTTATGTTGGAAGTGCTGTTGCTGCAACTAATTTGAACCTCCATGTTGTGGTTCCATATGAGCTTGATGATGTCTTTTTATACCGACTGATTGCATTTAAGCTGATTTTGTGAAATTTGAAAGTTAGGGTCATTAAGATTATCATCAAAACATGCTGTTTTCATAAACTTTGGTTGCTGCCAGCCTTATTATTAGAAAACACCTATAAGCACATGAAAAGAGCCAATAGGCTTTAAGTCAAGGGATCCAGCGTAATGTTGACTTTAGGGTTGGCCTACAAATGACAATAATGCGTCATCACTGTACCCCTCTCTTTTTTCCTGCCTCATTTTTAAATCAACACAGCAGAGGCCAAGACAGACAGCTGATGTGTTAAGTGTTGACAGTCTAGCCATACATAAGCATGTGAAAGAGTCCAGTAACTTTTCAAAATCCAACACACTGAGAAAACAGGACAATATTCATATCTATTTGCAGCCATGTACCACACGATCTTTTGCCTGGCACTAGTCTGAGATCCTTTGGTGGAGGACTACTGCTTTTTATTAAGCAAATGGTTTCAATTTCCAGACTCACATTAAATGAATAAAAGGGGATGTGGCGCAAACTTAAAAGTTTACTTTCTGCAAATACTTTTATAAAGTGTTGATCTGCCCTTTGGCAGCCTTTCAGTCAGACTGATTGAGAGAAGTTATTTTCAAGAGGTGGTATGAATCCTCTCCACTTACAGTTAAAGACAACAATCAGCATTTCAAAGTTTTCGCTTTCCAGGCATGACGACATCTGGCTGGAACAACAGTGGCTGATTTCAGGAACAGTTGGCTGCCTGGCTCGAAATAATGCGTTAAATAAACATCTTGAGTGCAACGGTCCTTGATGATAGAAGCAATGAGAGGAGACGAACCAGACTTCTATAAACAGAAACTGCTGAGTCACAATCATGCCAAGTAAACATACAGTGTATTTATAGAATAGTTTGCAGTGCTACATCCTTATTTAGTTTATGTCTTATATTACTGGACCATGTCACAGAGTGAACTAATCCGTCCCAGATTTTTGCCTCTTATTGGAACTGAGCCACAAGGAATTCAGCCCCCCCCACCAGAGGCAAAAAGGGATCCTTATGTTCTTACTGAACTGCATGTTATGTAATGAGTGTTGGACGAAAAATGCTGTGTAACTGAAACTGCAAAACTATCAAACTTTTCTCAGTGGTTTGCAGAGGGATTCTTCCCCTCCTTTGAAAATGAGGCTGCCGATGAGTCATGGAATGCATCAGACACATCACAACACCCTCTGCCTCCATTTGGTGGTGATGTTTGTGAGAGCAGACTGTCCCTGTTTTCAGGACATGAGACGTGTGCTTATTCAGTATCACCGCTTGACCTCAGCTCACCCTACCTGCTGAGAGTAAATCCGTCACCTCGCTTGAACTTTGTGGATCTCTTGGGCACGAGCCCAGGCTGAGAAGCCCATCCTCCCTTACAACCGTTAACCCCTACTGTGCACGAAATCTGCATGCTGCTGGACAGAGCCCTGAGGATATTTATGTTGGAGTTGCACTGTGAATGAGGAAGATGTAGCTGTTGAATGGAGTGGGTCATCCACTTTTAGCTTGGCTATTGTCCCTAACAAATTGACAACACAATTTAGAGCATGTGTCATCTTCTCACATTATGTAAGAACTCTCAGGGGTGGGGGTTGGGTTTCCTGCCAGGTGATCTCCAAATGCACCGGAAAAATTACTCAGCTGCGTCAACACTCAGACTCTGTGATCATTGATGAAGTGAGCATGCCTCTACGTCCTCTTTTCTCCTGTGTCCTCCTGTCACCTCACCTCTCTTCTCCCCTTTCATTACACATCATCTTTTACTTTCTATTTCAGCCCTTTTTTTCCCCCTTTGCTTTCACATTTCATACCTGTCTCCAAATCTCCTCCTCTTTTGGCTTTAATCCCATAATTTGTTAAATGCTATGTTCCTCTTTGTGGGGGATCATTTATAATCAGATCACATCATGGATAGTACTTTGCAAGTGTTTTAGGCAGGTGCTTTTTATATTTCAATAAAAAAAATTCAAAGTGAATAAACAGAAGGTGAATCTATCAGATCAATTCTTGGTGAGATAAAAAAGTCAGTACACGCACAAAGTCAGTCAGGTGTTTGAAACAGGTGTCTACACCCTTTGCTGGCCTCGCCTTCTTTAATACACAGCATCTACAAATTAGTGACACGCCCGTGTGTGCTCGCTCCACCGTGTGTCAGTGAGCATATAGACACAGATAGATACGCCTCTCAGGGGACACTGAGGGATCATCAGTCACTTTGTGTGATTTTATAATTCAAACAGAGTCTCGATAGCACCCATGCATTGTTTAAAGATGTAGTCAGCGATCTTCTAATCTTCTAATCTAATGCAGTATTTGTCAAAATCACCGTCTTTCTCCTCTACATCCACAAGATGTCACCACTGACAGCATGTTGAAAAAAAAGTCTGGTTTCAATAAACAGCCTCTGCTCTGAATTTCAGCAGGTAAATACTGTGGCTCGTGCCGAGTCACCAAAACAAGGTACACCCCCCCCACATCCAGGGGGCTATAAAACTCATGCCCAGATCAGACAGAGGGGGAGTCGTAGGTTGCGTAGCATTTGCAGTTAGCGTAAGAGAGAGATACAATAGGTGCAGTAGCAATGGCTGAAAAACAGCCTAAAAAGAAAAAAGTCAGAGGAGTGAAAAGTTAAAAAGAAGGGCTATGACCATGAAAGAGCGAAGACCCGGGTCAACATTGGTGTTGCTTTCCAACGGTTGAGGGAGCTAATTGAAAGACCTGAAAATGGACGCGGATATCACCGTCTGTCTGCTGGATAGGTAAGCAACATTAGCTTTGCGGTGCTTCACATAACAGTAACAGCCGTCGGGCATTCATCTTATTGTCTAATCTGCCAGAATGTACTGTTGTCGTGATGTCATCAATAATGTCAGTCAAGTTGCCTGCCGAGTCAGGGTTACCTTAGCTACGTTGGTCAGCTACGCAGTTTCTACGGCCGTTTCCATGGCAATGCACGTCCATCAGCTTTCGGGAGGCGGGTCTAAATTCGTTTATCAACAACCTCTCCACTTGTTTTCTCCCACAATGCTGACTACATCTTTAAGTGAACACAAAGACTTGAGAAATGACGAGTCAGCCTTTTGATGATCAAAACTCACTTTTCTTCAGCAGTCCAGCTCTGAGCCGCTTTTTCACGCACTCACTTTTCCCTAAATGATAAATTCATTCAGTATCCTGCATCACTTATTCTCCATGATATAAGAACAATCTTTGAAGGATCAAGCTTCAAATACAATCTACTAATGCAGTGGTTCTCAACCTGTGGGTGGAGGTCCATAAGTGGGTCTCAGAGCTGTTTTTACTGGACGGTGTATAAATCAGTTAAGATATGGCGAAATTGTTTTCCGAGTGTGAAGGCACTATACAGACAAACATCCATCAGAGTATGTCAGAATACCCTCGACTACACCACTGACTTGAGGATAATTTAGATTGCTGCATTGTCACATCTTGTTTAGTATGTCTTAATTTGAAGTGTATTTTCTTTTTGTTTAGCTTATGTAGTTAGTTTTAATTTTCTTGTTTCCCCTGCCTTAGTTGATCTCCTCATGTGTTCCACCTGTCTTGTTTCACTCACCTGTGTGTCTGTATAGCTTTTGTTTTCACTTGAGCCTTTCTCCTTTTGGCTGTTAGTTTGCTGTGTTTCTCTGTGTTAGTTAGCCGTGTTAGATTGCTGTCTGTGTGTTTTGCCTGCTAATCTGGCCAGTGTTTTTTCTGTTGAGAGTAGGACCTATACAGTTTTTTGCGATCATTTATGTCATTTTTCCTAATGTGCTACAACATCATATTTTAGGGCTCTCCCACCTGTCAAATTCCACTTTAACCACTTGGTATGAGGTGGCAGTGATGTAGAGGTGATTCAGCAAGCATCACAGCAGAGCCCACCAAAAGTCCTTCACAACACTCCCCCCCCCCCAAAAACAACCCTTAGTAGAAATGTTGTCCCATGCCCAGTTTTTCTCCTGGTTATCTTTATATGAAGGTACAGCCATGTAAAAGAGCTCCGGATGCTCCGACACAAACATTATAAGCTTCTCTACTGTTTGCTTTGACCCTTGAAGCCTGCTATTTCTGTGTTCTGTCCCGCTTTCTATGTGATTGGCTGCTGCCAGGTGGCTGCCGCCAGCAAGTTCAACATGCTGGACTCTGAGAGGCAGGGCAAATTCTGTGCGCATTCATGTGGGGTGGCAACTGCTTCTGGGTCCTACCACCGCAGTTCAATCACCCATCCCTCATTAAAATGACTGGAGGCGGCGAGTTGCTGCGTGGCTATTTACAGTTATTTTGAAAAGAAGCAAGCATGGCAAAAAAGGTACTGCCTAAGCTAGAAACAGTTAATAAGGAGAGCATGGCTTAATAGAGGATCACTTCCTGTAAGGGGGCAGGGCTTGATTAAGGGATGATTTTACCAAAATACTTTAAAACAGACTGCTATCTCACAAGTTGTTTGACTGGAGTAAGTCAGCACCAGCTGCTTTGAAGAGGGACTGTCTGACAGATTGGTTGGTCAGTAGAACAACAGGAGGGTAAACAAAAGGCCTGTTATCATTGTGTATAATGTAGGTTAAAACAGTCACTGACTAAAATAGAAAGAGCTGTTTAGGAGACATGAAACTGGGCGAGACGGCCAAATACTGCTGCAGTTTAAGACACTTTCATGTTTCAGGTCTTAACCCATTCATGCCCAATTTTTTTTCTGAGTTGTAAGGCATATAATTTTATCAGTTGAGTCCCTCTGAATCATGTTATGTATTTCTTTTTTCCATTTTGTACTTTGTTTTAAAGAAAATAGCATTTTTATGACCGGCAAGTAGTCACACAGCTTGTCTCTAGGTCACGGTTTCAGAGTCCTGCAGCATGGCCAGGACCTCTGTCACGGAGATCCTAAGGAAAGGACAACATACATAATAAATTTGTATTTTGTGTGTGTGTGTGTGTGTGTGTGTGTGAGGGGGGAGTGTGGCCATTGGCTATGATAAGTACTTGTGTGTCAAGAAAGGTGCAGCTCTAACTGCACATCAACATTTTTTTTTTTACCTCAGTGAAACAGAAGCAAATATATGGAAACCCTTTGAAAAATGGAATTTAGGGAACTTATAAAATAAAAAATAAATACTAAGTCATAAAAATGAGAAATAAAATCATAATTATGAGAAAAAGAGTCATATGTATGAGATAACAAAGTCATAATTATGAGATAAAAAGTCATAGTTATGAGAAAACAGTCAAAATTGTGAGATTAAAAGACAACTATGAGATAGTCATAATTATGAAATAAAAAGTTATAATTATGAGATAAGTCATAATATTGAGAAAAGAAATTGAGATAAAGTCATAATTATGAGAAAATTAGTCATATTTTTTGGGTCACAAAGTTATAATTATGAGATAAAAAGTCATATTAATGAGATAAAAATCATAATTATAAAATAAAAAGTCATAATTACGAGAAAAAAGTCAAAATTATGGGATAAAAAGTCATAATTATGAGATAACAAAGTCATAATTATCAGAAAGGTGTGTTGCTATGGGATCGGCCATGGACATGGGGCACATGCACAAATGGTAACTCATAATGTTGACTTTTTTATCACATTATTATGACTTAGTATTTATTTATTTATTTTTAGTTCCCTGATTTCCTTTTTTTAAAGTTGCGGAAACGGGTTTTCATACTGATGTTAGTTAACAGAGAAAGATTGCTTAGCAAATAGCAAGAAAATTTATGGTAACGTATCAAAATCCTATAGACACAGGTCTTGAATACCTGTGAATTTATTTAGCTTATTTCTGTGAGTGGCAACTTTTGTTGCAAAAAATAAGCCCATGAACAAATAAATATTTGTAATAATAAATTTATAATAAATATTTATCCCAGGTAAAAAAAAATGGTAGAGGGTTACTCAAGAGACTTGAATGATTAATGACCATAAATATGTTTTGGGGGAAAGCTTTAGAAATGTATGAAAATGACCTCTTTCCAGGACAATTGGCATCCTCCATGTCTTCCACCGGAAGGAGCAGGAAGCAGATGATGTCATGTGACAGGAACTACTTGAAAACTATATTTTATAAACCAAAATCTTTATCCAAGTTGTCGACTAACACATAAGTGCAAAAAGTTGCTGACATTTTTTGTTATGAGTAGAAAATGACAGTGATACACTTCCGTAACAGTTGTTGCCGGTGGGGCAAAATGGGTTAAGCCTAGGCGTAACAAGACAGAAGGTAGTTATGCTATATCAGTAAAGTCTCTCCCAGGAAAAGATTCCAAAGCAGACTTGGGTTTCACAATGAGCTGTTCAAGCTTTTTTGAAGAAGCACAAAGATACAGGCAGTAAACTTAGAGCAGCAAGAGAGAGACGCATAGTGCTTGGTTCCCTTTAAAATTGGTCGTGTCATCAACTCAGAGCTGCCAGAAATAAGGCACACCCATCTTCTGTCTGGAGAAGCCTGGCCAGAAATGGCCTTAAAGGATGAAATGCAGCCAAAAGCCAAACCTGATGGCACAGCAAGGCCAAATGACTCCACTTTGCTCAACAAACAAGGAGCTTTGCAGAATAATTGCATTGGGTGCTCTGGCCAGATGGGTCAAATGTGAAATATTTAGCCGTACCAGAGGGCTGTTGGTTCACCGGGCTAGAGAAGTGGTACAATAATGATTCTCTGCTGGCAGTAAACAGCGAAGCAGGGCGGAGGTTTCTTGCAAGTTTGGAGTTGCCATTAAAAAAATGTAATCTGAGTACCGTTACAGATTTCTCTTAAAAATATTGCTGCCTTCACTTATTTTTGACCGCAGGTATGACCATATACAGAAAGGGGGGTGTCTTTCTTGATGACAGGGAGAGGCATTTTTAAAAAACTTCAGGTAGCCTTGTTTCGATAAAACATGGTCAACTTCAACTACAGGAATGTTCAAAGTTTACAAATTTAAAAGCATTTTGTGTTAAAGGAGATCAAAAATTTCAGATTGAGATTGTGAACCTCTCCAAAACTTGACTGAGAGTTTTGATTGTTTTATTACCTACTTCTATAAATGCTAGCTTTTTAAAAGTTTGCTGGACTCCCTCAGGTGGCTGATAGAGGGAATGCGTGTTTCCTTCAATTTTAGAATGAGCATTCCCCTTCCTAAATATAAAAGATAAAATTGGGACATGCCCTTAATGCTGTTTCATGAACAGTTTGTCTTAGTGTTGTCATGACATCACGAATTGTACACCATGATATAGCTCTGTTGGATGTTTTCATCATCCCACCAAATATCACTCACAGGCCAAAGAGTGATCTATGGGCCATCCCTAAGGACATGACGCCAGAGATAGCTCCTTTGTTACTGGCAGTGTCAGGTATTGATTTGGTTGTTGAGCTATGTCACCACGGATGGGAGATCAATTCACCTAAACTGACTCAGTAAAGTACACAAACAACTGTGTGGAGAGAACCTCTGACGTACCTCTGTGATAGAAAAAAATGTAGCTGAGAGCTGTCTTTTAAATCTATTCATTTTTAAAAGACGTTTGGCAGAAAGACTAAATGTAACACTGTAATTTAATTAAAAGTCAAAGATTTTTGAACTCTTCAAATAACATTTACAGATCTCGTTGATGTAAAACGTGAAAAATGAAGGGTATGGTGCTGAACAGGTGTAAGGTTACTGCCCTCTGCTGGATTTTGACAGTAGATCTAATTGTTTTAGCTTGTGCTCAATGAAGAGTTGCTAAATCTTAGGAACAAGAGCTTACTGTTGTTACCTTCATGTTGGAAAGGGAAGAGTTAAAGCAAGGTGCCAAGTCCTCCAATGTGTTGGCTTTCTGTTCTAATCCTAGGATTAGAGAGAGGCTGTGTTCAATCCAGTGCCGAGACTTTCATTAATTCAGTGTTATGCTTACTAAGCGTATATTCCTAAATTACTGCCTTTAAGCATATTACCAAATGGCAAAACTAGGGCAAGGTAACAGTTTTCTTTGCACAGTGATTGGAAGGAGATGAGGCTGTTGGGCCCCAGCAGATTATTTATGCCCTTGGACCAACCGGCAGGTTAGTCCATCACTGTTGTGTAACTGAAATGGCAAAACTAACACAACCTGAATATTATAACTCAAAATGAGAGGAACATCTATCTTTTAGACTCCTTAAAATCATAGAGCAATGACCGCACCATAGCTACAAAACGTGTCACAGTAAAATCTAACATGTTTATTTGTAGGACATTCAGAGAGGTTCTCAAAACAGCATCTATGTACATTTTAATCATTAGTGTATAGAAAAGACATTTGTAAGTAAATAAGTGGTCAAAAGACAATTTGAAAAACAAGAACCACACATGGTGCAGGAATGGGCAACTTTGGTGCCAGTGACAGCCACAGTGATTTAATATTGTACATGGTATTGTATAGGCAAGTCAGGCTGTGACACTGTCAGCATAATCATCTTTTTACATCTTTTGGAAATTTGAAGTTGACTGATGGGTTACATTTAGTAAAGAAATGGGCAGCATGTGGACCTTGGGCTGCCAATTGCCCAATCCAGGCAAGGGGGTTTACAGTTGCAAGAAAAAGTATGTGAACACTTTGGGATTACTTAGATGTCTGCTTAAATTGGTCATAAAATATGTTCTGATCTTCATCTAAGTCACATGACTAGACAAACACAGTCTGCTTAAGCTAATACCGCACAAAAAATTACAAGTTACCATGTTTTTATTGAGCACAACGTATAAAGAAAAAGTCTGTGAACCTTTGGATTTGATAACTGGTTGACCTTCCTTTGGCAGCAATAACCTCAACCAAACGTTTCCTGTAGCTGTAGATCAAACCTGCACAACAGTCGGGAGGAATTTTGGACTATTCTTCTGTACAAAACTGTTTCATTTCAGCAGTATTCCTGGGATGTCTAATGTGAATCACTCTTTTGACGTCATGCCACAGCATCTCAATTGGGTTGAGGTCAGGACTCCGTATTTTCTTCTGTTGAAGCCATTCCATGGTTGATTTACTTCTATGCTTTGGGTCATTGTCCTGTTGCATCACCTATCCTCTGTTGAGCTTCAGTTGGCAGACAGATGGTCTTAAGTTTTCCTGAAAAATAGCTTGATTAACTTGGGAAATCATTTTTCCACAATCCGTCCAGGCCCAGAGGCAGCAAAGCAGCCCCAAACCATAATGCTCCCTCCACCATATTTCACAGTTGGGATGAGGTTTGATGTTGGTGTGCTGTGCCTTTTTTTTCCACACATAGCATTATGTTTTCCATCCAAACAACTCCATTTTGGTTTGGTTTGGTTGGTGGAACATCCAGGTGCTCTTTTGCAAACTTCAAACATGCAGCAATGTTTTTTTTTGGACAGCAATGGCTTCCTCCGTGGTGCCCTCCCATGAAATCCATTCTTGTGTAATGTTTTACATATTGTAGATTTGTCAACAATAATGTTAGCATGTGCCAGGGATTTCTGTAAGTCTTCAGCTGACACTCTAGGATTCTTCTTCACCTCATTGAGCATTCTGTGCTGTGCTCTCACAGTCATCTTTACAGTATGACCACAACAGTGCTGAACTTTCTCCATTTGTAGACAGTCTGTCTTACCGTGGACACATGGACATCAGGGCTTTTACAGATACTTTTGTAACCCTTTTCAGCTTCAGCAAGTCAACAATTCTTGATCGTAGATCTTCTGAGAGCTCTTCTGTGCGAGGCATGGTTCACATCAGGTAATACCTCTTGAGAACAGCAAACTCACAACTGGTGTGTGTTTTTTATTGGGCAGGGCAGCTTTAACCAACACATCCTATCTAATCACGTTGATTGGACCCCAGGTTGGCTGACTACTAGCTCCAATTAGCTCTTAGAGAAGTAATTAGCAGTTCACATACTTTTTCCACCCCGCACTGTGACAGTTTACATATTGCGTCAAATAAAAACACAAAAACTTAAACATTTTTGTGTGGTATTAGTTTAAGCAGACTGTGTTTGTTTAATGATGTGACTTAGATGTAGATCAGAACATATTTTACGACCAATTTAAGCAGAAATCCAAGTAATCGCAAAGGGTTCACATACTTTTTCTTGCAACTGTATGCCTCTGCAAAATATACAGTTGCCACAGGGTAAAAGTAGAGTGGTGGGGCAACAAAAAAAAAAAACTTTTATCCTAGAGTGAATCAAAGAATCTTTCAAGAAATGGTTGAATATAAGACCCAATGACTGAGGCCACCATTCAGCTGTAATGTGTTAATTATCTGATGGAAATCCCCAAAAACTCTGGCAACATCAAGTTCAAGAGATTGAAAAGCTCATGAGCACAAGGCTACTTGAGCACTTCCCACCAAAATCGCAACTGCTTCATTATCAAAGTGGACGCTTCCAAAATTTGAAGAAAATATTTCAGACATTTTCTAGATATTAAATTGTGAACAGGAGAAACATGACACCTTGTAAACTTAAAACTTTGCCATCCAAAATCTGATTGACTTATCTTTGAGTACAGAAAGACAAAAGTGCAAAGTATAACAAAACTTTTAAGTTTTCTGAAGGTCTTGGGAAGATGACAAGGACACTTTAGGACCTTGAACATTGACCTATGGCCTCATTGTGTTGCCTTGTACACTTGTGTTTAGTTTGAAGAAAGTCTTTTAAGATGCGCTCCTAATACACAAGAATTGTGTTCTCTTGCTTTCACAAGACATCATTTACAAGCAAAGAATGATGATTAAACTCTGACCCTGACCAACAGCCTTCTAAAATTGTATGAGATTTAGCTGTTGGGGTCAAAAATCAAGGGTGACTACAGTTCTTCTTTTCCTTGATGTTTGACCCATTATCCAAAAGTTTAGTGTTCACTTGAAGTATTTTTGAGATCACACTCACAAGTTCATGTCAACAAAGATAGGGATGATCATTTGACCTTAGGAGACAGAGTAGTTTATCCCAGTGACATGGTGGACGCTTGTGCAGTTTGAAGAAAGTACCTTAAGGCATTTGTGTGACAATGAGCTAAAGGATAAGTTCGGTTTCTACAGCTTTCACATTGTTTATAGAATGAAAAAGAACAATATACTCACTCAGAAGGCTTTCCTGATCCAAACAGTGCTTCTGGAGATATTTAGATCCAAAATTGAGCAGCAGACATCCGTACAATGGTAGCACATAGGGCATGTATAGCGCCGCTCCTAAAACTGCATTAATCGTCCAAAAACTCATTAGTTTCACCAATATTTCATCATGGTCCGCTCACGCTACTCCTCCACGACAGTCTGTGTCACTCCAGACATGTTGTGTGACTGTACTGACCTCTGAACTGAAGAAGAAGAATGCTTGCCTGAGCCCATGTGCAGTACGGCTCATTGTTTCAGGGGAAGACAGCCGGCTACACGACTTTCTTCTTCCAGTTTTGTGCAAAATGGACGAATATCTATCGGATGAAGATGTTACGGAGGAGAACTTTGAATATGTTGGGTGTCCTTACAGTTTCGAGCCAGAGTTTACAGATGAGGAGCTCATAGAAAGGAGGACGTGGAGGCAAAGAGAAGAACAGCTCTCCAGAGAGCACTGCGCATGCGCGGAGGCAAACATTCTTCTTCTTTCGTTCAGAGGTCAGTACAGCCACAAAACATGTCTGGAGCGACACAGACTGTAATGGAGGAGTAGCCCGAGCAGACCATGATGAAATATTGGTGAATCTAATGAGTTTTTGGAAGATTAATGCAGTTTTAGGAGCAACGCTATACATGCGCTATGTCCTATGTGCTACCATTATACGGATGTCCGCCGCTTGATTTTGGATCTAAATATTTCCCGAAGCACTGTTTGGATCAGGAAAGCCTTCTGAGTGAGTATATTGTTCTGCTTCATTCTATAAACAATGTGAAAGTTGTAGAAACTGAACTTATCCTTTAACATTAATGAAGGGATGAAGATGATGAAACACATGACCTTTGACCCATGGGGAAGGATGAATGGATGGGCGGATGGATGGATGGAAATCCTAAAGAACTTTCAAACAGGCAACCACATCAACCAAAATGCATCTTAGATGTTCGAGGAAAATTTAAACAATTCTTAAAATATCCTAAAAACTGAATAAGTGTTCCAATATTTCCCAAAATCACTTGCTTACACCCCAGGGGTCTGACATTGAAGGTGTCTGCAGTTGTATTCAACAATACAAAGATAATTTTCCAATTGATGGAACATAAAATTATTAATTTAGGAGGGAAATTAATTGACATTTTCTCAAACGTGCAGACAAGCAGATCCACTTGGCTGCTGTCATTGTGCTCATTTCTGAATTAATTGCTGATGCAATTAGTAGTGTGGTTGGCAAAACCCCAGAGTGCTACTGCTGTCCATCATGACCTCACTTCTCTCACACTCAATCACGTACGCCAAAAGAACACACGCAAGCGCACACACACACACACCCACACACATACACACATACAGTACAAGCTGCTGGAACCAGATTGTTAAACTAGTACTACTTATGTAGTAAGTATTTACACATGATATATTTTGTTTACAGCTTGTCAGCTCTGTCTGAAGTGCATGATTACTAATTTATGTTCAAGCTGGCTCTCATTTATACTGGATATTGATTGTCAGTCTGATGTGGGGAAAATGTGAATTTTATTGGTATTGATTATTCTCCTTGGGGCTCAAAGAGTCATCTAAGGCTACAAATTTTCACATCATTCTTAAAGGGATTTGTTAGACTGTGTTCAAATGTTCAATATGTAGCCAATGTTCATGATTATATATATATATATATATATATATATATATATATATATATATATATATATATATATATGTTTATATAGATAGATAGATAGATAGATATATATAGATATATAGATATATAGATATGTATATATAGATATATATATATGTATATATATATAGATAGATATATAGATATATAGATAGATAGATAGATAGATAGATAGATAGATAGATAGATAGACATAGATAGACATAGATAGATAGACATAGATAGACATAGATAGATAGACATAGATAGATAGACATAGATAGATAGACATAGATAGATAGATAGATATAGATAGATATATAGATATTCAGTTACATCTATAGATAACTGTTACAGTTAAGGTTATTATGGCAGCCACCATGGTGTAACACAACATGGTTATAATCATATGTTAAAAAAAGGCTGCGGAAAGGAATTGGAATTTTTTTTTTTAAACCAAATAACCAAAAGGGGCTTTAGACCTGTCAGCTAATTCCTGCTGCAAGGAGCTGGTTGGGATCCGATGGGATTGTGGGGTGGTCCCTAAAGATTCTCTCCATCCTGATCCTCCATTTGGATGATCTTCTAGCAGTGCCAGCACATCCATTGTGCAGCATTATGCACGAGTGTCACTGAACTATTTATATTCTTACTCAGCAATTAGACTGTTAGGCACCTTGTCACAACCTGCACTAATCTATCAGTGCAATCCACTGCTTTATATCATTTGAAGGTGGAAATATGATTTATGACACTGCATACAGAAGTAGGCATAATAGCTTATTCAAGGAACACGTCTATAATGCTGCAAACTTGGGTGTTGATGATTACATATATGTCTGTTATGTGATAACTTTAAATATATGAGATGAATCTGGCTTCAGTTCACCACCTCACCAACTGCGCCTCCAGTTTCCTCCATCTCCAAAATGTTAGAGTAGATGTAGATGTCCCAGTGTGCACATTCCTCCACCAAGTTTATTTTTACAAATCAGAACCTTTGTGTAGGATGTGGCATAAGCCACTTTCAAGCCCCCGTTTTGTGCATAAGCAAGCTTTATAAATGAGCCTCCAGAACTTTTTTTTATTTTGCTTAAATCCTCATGAGCTGATTTTGACCACATACCTCTCAAGAAGTGAATGTGGCGGCAGTTTTCAGTACAGTTCTGTGCTCCAATGTTAATTGTAGTCACACGGGCATGCCTGTTACTCACTGGAGCTGCCTGAGAGCTGAACAAATGCATGGTTACAGAGCTGGCCTTTTATTCCAATGCCATTACAAGGGGGAAAATTATTAAACGGTTTGAGCACACATTTACAGAAAGGTGATGTGAGCAGAAGATAAAGGGTAGGAATCTTTTCTCATGCCTGGGAGGTTGTACACAGGTCATGGACACTTACTACTGCATCTAAACTTTTCAAATGTTTATTTTACATAACACAGGGCCTTCAAATTCCCTTCAAGCTTTATTTGTTAATCTAATTTCTAATATCCACTCTGAAGGGTGTTTCTGACAGAAAAAAAATATTGTAATCCTAAAGAGACTTACAAAGGATTTGCTGTATAATGTTAGAATTTTAGTCTGCTTTGGATTGGATATAAACAAAAAATCCATCTGGGGAAAGGATAAAGCCAGTGATCCTATTGCACAGTATTTTCCTATGAAACAGAAATAAAAAGTATTTTAATTATTATCTTATGCATGTTGGTTGAGCCGATGCTCTTAACTTTATCAACAATGATCCACAAAGATTACAAGGTGCTCCATCTTGTAGCATTTTGTGCTTGGTCATGAATTCATTCAGCACTATAAAGTGATCGGTTATCATCAAAGACCACAGTTATAAACCCCACAGGCTTTTAGTCAAAGGAACCAGCAAGATGCTAACTTCAAAAAATTACCAATCTTTTAAAAGCTTATAAAAATACACCATGTCATCCCTGAGCCACTCCGTTCCAGCAAACACAAGACAATCATTTTTCTGTGCTGAAGATAAGAGCTTGTTATGAGAATACTCATTTAGTTGGTTGAAAGATGATTTACAAAATGCTAATTAGAGACAGGTCCAGATTCTCAGAGATGGACCATCTTAGTTTGTCAGGTGAGGCAAACATA
This sequence comes from Scarus forsteni, assembly GCA_036419115.1. NCBI lineage: Eukaryota > Metazoa > Chordata > Actinopteri > Labriformes > Labridae > Scarus > Scarus forsteni. The sequence goes on along the minus strand of JAZDUH010000182.1, from coordinate 10,551,438 downwards.
TTGGAAAATGGCATTAATAAGCTAACCTAATTTAAGTAAGTTAATAATTTCAAATAAGAGCTCAGTCCATTTTCAGTTAATTAGAATTTGTACACTCATATTTACAGGCATATGTATCTTGAAATTATTTCTTAAATGATGGAGATAAAATTGAAGAGCTGCTGACTAAATGAGCATTTATAATCCTGGCACAAAAGAAATGTATATGTCCATTTTAAACGACGTTACCATCACTGCTCTCGTGTCCTCTCTGTTGGCCTTGCTGTTAACCAGTGCATCCACAAGGGGGCAGCCCAGAGAAAAAGTTTCTACTTTGCTAGCAACCAACTGATATTTAATTGAGCTCCAGTCTCCTCCCAGCTGTTTTTTTTTTTTGCATTTGTTTGTCCAGGTGAAGTAACATCATGCGTTTTTATTTCTCCTTAAAGTATGTGCAGAAATACAGACGAAATGAACACAGAGCATGGACAGAAGGTTCTGTCAGTATGTGGATCCGTATTTAACATTGAGCATACATGGGCCTTTATTGTGCTTGCTTCACTCTTACATCCCAGTATACATACACTGAACACTTTATTGGGTGCATCCCCTTAATGGCTTGTTAATACAAATTTCTAATCATTCAATCATGTGACAGCAACACAATGCATTTGGGCATGTAGACATGGCCGTGGTGAACTTCTGAGGTCCAAACCAAGCATTAGAATGTGAAAGAAAGGTGGCTGGTGTGACTTTGAGCGTGGCTTTGTCATTGATGCCGGATGGACTGGCATGAGTGTTTCAGAAATGTCTGAAGTTCTACAATTTTAACAAACAACCATCTCCTGGATTAACTGAAGTGGTCCACAAGAGGAAAATATTCAAACAAATGTGAGAGAAAAAATGTCTTGTTGGTGCAAGAGGTCAGAGAAGAATGACTGCAGTGGTTTAAGATGATAAACAGGCAACAGTAACTTACAGATGTGGACAAAATTGTTGGCACCACTCCATAAAAAAAAGAAAAACCCACACTGGTCACTGAAATAACTTGTAACTGTCAAAATTAATAATAAATAAAAATTTACTGAAAATTAAGTAATGAAAATCAGACATTGCTTTTTGAATTGTGGTTCAACAGATTCATTTAAAACAAATAATGAAACTGGTCTGGACAAAAATTGTGGTACCCTTAACTTCATAATTTGTTGCACAAGCTTTTAGGCAATCAGGTGATTTCTGTAATTCTCGATGAGACTAATGCGCCTGTTGACAGGTACTTTGACCCACTCCTTGCTCCTGCTTCATCTGCCTCAGGTTTGAAGGGTGTCTTAACCAGACTACATGTTTCAGCTCTTTCCACAAATGTTCAATAGGATTTAGATCAGGGCTCATAGAAGGCCACTTCAGAATAGTCCGATGTTTTGTTCTGAGCCATTCTTGGATATATAGCTGTATGTTGTGGGTCATTATCCTGTTGGAGGACCCCTGATGTGTGACTGAGTCTAAGCTTTCTGACAGTGGGCAGCACATTTTGCTCCAGAATGCCTTGATAGTCTTGAGCTTTCATTGTACCTGCACAGATTCAAGATACCCTGTGCCAGATATATCAAAACAGCCCCAGAACATAATTGAGCCTCCTCCATGTTTCACAGTAGGTACAGTGTTCTTTTCTTTGTATGCTTCATTTTTGTGTTTATGAAAATAGAGCTGATGTGACTTGCCAGAAAGCTCCAGCTTTGTCTCATCTTTCTGAAGGACATTTTCCCAGAGGCTTTGTGGCTTGTCAGTATTATATTTTGGCAAAATCCAAAATCTAATTTTTATGATTTGCTTTCAACAGTGGTTTCCTTCCATTAAGTCCAGTTTGGCTCAAACAATGATGGATGGTGTTATCTGATACTGATGTACATTGACCTTGGAGTTCACCTCTAATCTCTTTAGAAGTTGATCTGGGCTCTATGGTTACCATTCATATGTTCCGTCTTTTGAATTTGTTATCACTTTTCCTCTTGCAGCCATGTCCAGGGAGGTTGGCTTCAGTCCTGTGGACCTTAAACTTCTGTGCAACTGCTCTCTCCAAGCTGCTTGGAGATGATCTTATAGCCTTTACCTTTAACATGCATGTGTATTGTTTTCTTTCTTATCTCCTGAGACAGCTCTCTCCTTAGCTTTCTGTGGTCCAAGTTCAGTGTGGTACACACCATGGTACCAAATAGCACATTTACTACTTTTCACACTTTAAATAGGCAGACTGACTGATTACAAGTTTGAAGACACTTGTGATGCTAGTTACAGGACACTCTTTAGTTTAACATGTCCCTGTGGTCAATCATTTTCAATCTTCTCCAGGGGTACCATCATTTTTGTCCAGGCCAGTTTCATTATTTTGTTCTTTTAATGATTCTGTTGAACCACATTTCAAAAGCAATGTCTGATTGTCATTAGTTTAATTTTCAGTCAGTTTATTATTTATCATTACTTTTGTCAGTTTCAAGTTATTTCAGTGACCATTGTTAGTTTGTCTTTCTTTATTGGAAGGGTCATTTTGTCCATGTGTGTAAATACCCAACTGTTACAGGCAAGCATGCAGAGCACCATTAACAAACCATGTCAAACCTTGAAGGAGATGGGCTTCAGCAACAGAAGACAACACTCAAATCCACTCCTTTAGCTAAGAAAAGGAAACTAAGGGTACAATTGTGGGGGGAGATAACAAAACATTTAGCAGCTGTGCCTATAATTTGCTTAATGTGCTCATTTTTTCATAATATAAATATTGTTTTGTCTATTTTTTTCTTTAGCTCATTATTCACAGGTGGCATTATTTCAGCGTTCATTAAAAATAATTTGCACATGCTATATGCAATGTTGCCCTTTCAAAAGCTCTACCACTCATGAATCACTGGTATCACTACTGCCCTCAGTTTAATCTCTTGTTGGCCTTTAGCAGTCATGCCTGACACTCTTACTCACCAACTGAGGGTGTGATTTGAAATGCAAAGACTGTGCAGGTAGAGGGGTAGAAATATGTTCCACTCAAGCGATTCTTTTATATGGGCATTTTGAAGTGTGAATTTTCTTTGGGTTGTAAGAATGTTGCTGAATTGACTAATGCGAAGCCTTTGTGTGTGAAATGCCTGCTTAAGTGACCTCTTTACGCTTTGGTATGTTAACTCCAAGGGCAGTGGAGAAGGCCAGGCTGGTCAGGCGTCTGTGTACATACTTCAGCTTTGTTGTATGGAAACAGAACATGGTGTACATCATTAGTGGTGGCTGTGACCTACTATTCAAATAAACAACCTTAACTAAACAAACAAACCCCATTTGATGGGCTAGGCCATCTGTTGTGACTCTTTAGAAACAGCCTCCATTTAAAATATGCTCGCACAATATGGTCTGCTGGTTTGAATGACCTCATTCATCTAACACCTTTGAAAAGAGGCAGCTACCCTGGTCCGAGTGTCCTAGTGCTCAATTCTTGAAAATGCACAAAGAATTGATAATTAAATAACTTTTTTTTTCCTTGAACTTGTTATAATTCCTCACAGTGTTGCCAAACTGAGCATGTCTTTGTGTAAATGTTTAGCAAGGACAGCACCATCACTCAGTTAAGACTCCAGAGCCCTATTTGTAATTTTCAGATGGAGGATGATGTCAGCTGTGAGAACTCACAGAGCACTAACTCCAGTAATGTGATGCAGAGGACATCCAGATGCCAAACGTGAAGGGTAATGGGGACTTGAAGATGAATAAAAAAATAAAGTACATTCTGCACGTGTGGTGTAATGTTGTGTTGTATGCTGACAGTAAACTGCTGCCTGTTACATATGCACAACTCACGTGAAAATGTTCTACAATTTAAAGTACAGACTACATGTAAAGCTGCAGGAGGTAACCTTTCAACACATTTATCTGCAACTTTTCCTGCCAACCTTAAAGTAAAACTGATGCAAGAAGTCAGGTGAGCAAATGTGGGAACCCAGCAAGTAATATTAAGGGTAATCAATTGTAAGCTACGGCTAATACCGCTTGATAAGGCTTCGATATTCTTATTAGTGCTTGCTGGCACGTTTCACACTGTCTTTTTGTTTTTCCTGTGAATCCATCATCTTCTGATGTGGCTGAGAGTTTATAAATTTCAAAAGAGGTATAAACAAAAGTCGCCATAACACAAATAACAGTAGCCACAACAGGAGGGATCGCTGCCTCAAAACAAATGCAAGAAGCTGCAGCGCTAATTCGCACATATGCAGACTGCTGGGACACAAAACCAAGCAAAACCAAACCAGACTAAAAAAAAAAAAATTAACAACACCGATTTGACAAACTATGATACAAATTAGCACGATTGCTAATAACAATTATGATTTTGGAGGTTTTAATTCAACAGTCAGGATCATGGAGTTGCTCTTTCGTAAAGCACAATACATTAATAGCCTACCCTTTTATTCAAAAATAGTCATTTTAAAATCATAGCAGAAAAGTCAAGTTAATGAAGTCTCAAGTTCAATCCGTGCTTGTGAAATGTAATTTTAGGGACCCAGTATTTCAGGAAGGATTATGAGGATTTTCTTCAAATTTTGCACTAATTCAACTCAGAGATAAAAATATTAGTTGTTAAATGAACAAAGTCAAAGTCCTCATGTCTCATAATCATTCCTAGCAGAGTCATATTTGAAGAATGTCACTAGGGATATTTTGAGCTTCACGCGGATGTCCAATATGACTCAAGGATGCACGGTTCAACATTAGAAGGTGCTATTCGAGGTCAAAGGTCCTCTTTGACCATGCCTGCTAGTACAGGTCATATCCTAGGATTGCTTTGAGGGATTTCTGTCAGATGTTGCATGAATGTTGAATGTAGGATGAGCTTAATAGATTTTGTAGGCGGATAGGTCAAGGCCAAAGGCTCCTGTTTGTTTACTGCCTGTTGACAACAGTGCTGTAAAATTGTCTTGAACGGGACACAGTCAGGGCACAATTGGATACGTCCTTGTCAATTGTCCTCAGAAAGTTAGCTGAATTGAGCCATTATCATCCTGATTGAGTCCTGTACATGCTACTAATACCATTCACCTTAGGACTGCATTAAGCTTCCAACCCGCTCTACTGAGAGCGGAGATTCTACAGGACAGTTTTGAACAGTTCAAAACTGTCCAGACCTTTTCCCATTACCCAGCATGCATCCACAAATATACAACCCTCATCCAGATCAATTAGCACATGCACCACGACCAAAGCACGTTACATCAGGATCATGACAATCGTGCACTATTGCCTTGAGAAATGGAAATGTGTGACTGGGGCTTAGAGTGTATGATGTAATATGTATAAAAACTTGTGGAAGTGGTCAGATTTGCTTTAAAGTTATCAACAATTATCAAAAATTGGTCTTGTAAAAACCCAGAGATGGTTTTATTCCTTATGATTTATTATAGAGAATCGATCAATGCTTCAAAGAACAATATAGATCTTTTATAGTACTAACTATCTTGCTGTTGCAAACTTGGATTCCTGATTTTTTTAAACTACAACACTGATAGACAATGTGGACTTTAGGAACCATCCCTCTTTAAAACCACATTGAGCTCTTTTGTCTTCCTCTTGTCTAGCTGTCCTGCCAGAATTTTCCTTTTTTATAATCATAACAACTTATCTATTTCCTCTTTTGAGATGTTTTTCTCCCAATCTCTTCTGAACTTTCCTAAAGAGAATCACATTTTCTCTTAGTTCAGTAGAGCCTGTTTCTGGCTGAGCTCAGGTCTCCACATGCTCCTGGAGTTCAGAGCTTTACTCTCTTCCTTGCTGTGCGTGTCATTAAGTCCTTTTCGCCAAGTGTCTCCATTTTCTGGTTCAGTGCCAGATCTAGGCTGTAATCCTGTCTTGTCCTTCCACTAGACACCTGCTATCATTAGATCAGTTAACTTATCTGTATCTCTAATTAGCTCGACTCCAACATTCTTAGTTAGTTCACAGAGTTTTTAGCATTTACATAGGAGGCCCTATTGTATGCCCAGTGCAAAGCATTTTGGCTTCTTTAGCTGATGTATTTTTTTTTGTCATCCTTACACAGATGTCCTTCTTACACCTGGTGCTCAAGCTGCTCAAGTGGTTCAGTCTTATTTCCAATGAGTGGTCTGGTTTGGCTCCGTACAGTTTGGTACGGTTTGGAGCGGTAAATTCGGATCTTGATTGCATTTTAACTGCCAGCTATGCCTTTACTCGAGGTCAGGGATGTGAGCTGGGAAGAGAGGGTCACGCAAGCTGCACAAATGTGTGATGTCCCAGCAGTGTAACACATTGAGGCTAAAGTTGAGCGGGATTGTTAACAAAGCAACAATGGAGGACTTCTAGTTCTTTATCAGTCCTGTTTGCACTATTTGTTCATAGACATAATGCTGCGTCCTTAACTCTTGCTGTTATTCATTATCATTGTTAATTTTTCTCCTCTTGATAATTTTATTTTTATTTTAATTGTATGGTAATTGTTTGTTTTTTTCTGAACCGGCATACCAAGTCAGATTCTTTGTTTGTGTAAATTTACTTGGCAAGTGATACTAATTCTGATTCTTAAAAGGAAAGAGGTACATAAAAAATAAAACATAATGTCAAACAGCTCTTATTTCACAGTGTGCTAGACCTGGCTAAGCTGATTTTTCCCCCTATTTTGTCTTCTGCCATGTGGCAGCTATCACTGAAGGTTCTTTACTGCCAACAACTTCGCTACATAAGTGTAGACCAGAGCAGTTATTTTTTTTATCTCAAAATATGTTAACAAGGCTGTAGGTCATCCAATGGCTAGCACTATAATTTTAAAAGCATCCATTTATGGCCTGAAACAATTTGTGATGTATTTGGATTTTCATAATTTTCCATACTAACATTTATGTTTTGAAAGTTTTACCAATCATGACCACTATCTATGGCAGAAAACAGGGACCATAATCCAAAATGAATGGATTAACATAACTGCTATTTTATTTTCAGGATAAAGCTGCATTTTTTTGATGCGTAAATAAAATAATAAGTCATCCTAACTGCATTTTCTGCAAGACTGCTTATTCTGTAACTTAATAAAAAAGAAAAAGAAAAGGACAGTTAAGATTTAATTTTCAAAAGATATCTTAGAAAATAGTTACCAAAATTCAATTTGAAATGTCAAATTGAAAACTTATAATGCATTAGCCGAAAAGCTTTTTCATTTCAAGCTTATGGCTGCATTATATGACTCATAACAAATTAGCACTAAATCATCTCCATTTTCACAAATGAAAGGAAAGCAAGGAGGACACTGCTTTTTCATTTTCACGCCCACCCCACAAAAAATCGTCAATAATTCAAATGAATTTGCAATCCCATGTGGCGCAGGAAAGCGATGTCAGTGGCCGCTCTTCCTCTTCTGACCATGCTGCTGCAGTATATGTTTGAGAAGAGTGAAGAGGAGTGTGAAGGTTGTGTTGGTACCACAGACTGTGTTACATAAACAGCAGGAATATCACCACCATGCCCATCTATGCCACCATGCTGAGGTAGGCCGCAGCTGCCCTCGAAGTTAAGTCTTTCTCCCACCACGTTAGGGGTGGAAGACAAAGATTCAAACTTTCAGGGTCAATGATTTATCAATGAAACAATGACTGACTGACTGTGAGCTACAACCTCGTTTTCCCCAAGTTGAGCCGTCCTCTGAACCAGACAACTTCAACTTTGTCTCAGCATGCAGCCGGTGTTGGCTTGACAGCTTAGGGACGGTCGACATACTATCATAGCGAGGGAATGATGTGAAAGAAAATGTAATAACCTCACATAACTGACCTTATGCTTTATATATCAATGTCCTAGTTTGAAAAATTATGCTCTAAAGTATTGACATTTACATGTACAGGATTTTTTGGATGAAAGGCTTTAACTACTTAACAGTCAACTTGATAGACCCAGAGCAGCCGACACTCATCCAGCCACCCCAACTATTCCTTCAAATACACACTGAGCCATCTGCACACACACACACACAGGTGACGCTCACCTAGAGCCGAGGACATGTGTTGTATTTAGTATTTAAAAGTTCTTCAGAGCAGAATCACAGGAAATTTTCACTTCATGCAATTATTGTAGGGTTTGGAAGTTAACATTACTATAATGATCTGAAGAAAGTTGTGTAAGAGTTGTTAAACAAGTAAAGCATGAGTCTACAGATTCTTTTAAAAACTGGTAGACATTTGGAAGATGCCAATAAGCACAGTGTAAAGTCACAGTTCAATACCACATCTTGATCAGAAAGTACTTTGAAACCACAAAATACAGCACAAAAGGCTTTTATGCTGTTACTTATATCCCTGATATAAATGCACTGCCCATTAAAAGCCCCTTTTCTTCTGCTTTACATTTTGTGTGTGGGTCATCTGTACCACCAAACACAAAGAGAGCAAAGGTCTGATCTATAATCAGTGCACCATTATTTGAGGATGAGAGCTGTATCTAGAGGAATGCCACCCTGCAACTTTGCCAGTGTACATCCTCCATATGTCCAGTTCAATGGCTCACGAGTCCCATGAGAACTCTTTTGTGTATTTTGGCGGAACCAAAAATTTGGCTGTTTTTCAATCAATTAAACAGCATCGTGAGAAAACGTGACATAAAGGGGATGATGCAGGGGACATCTCACATGAACACAAAAGGATTTGCGTCCTGCAGAGTGTAAAGACTTTTTTGAGTGGACTCTCTTAGGATAGATGTTTTTCAAGGCATTGTTCTACAAGGTATTATTTATTTTTCATTAACAGTTCGAAATCTGTAATACAGTTTTTTTAAGAACAAGCAAAGCTGTCAGTACATCAAGGCAACTTGTAGTTTGATTCTCACTTAAAGAGACACATTAAAACAAACAAAAAACAAGAAAGAGATCTGCCAGCAAAACATGAAAAGAAATCAATAATTTCAGGTTAATATTTGAATACTGGCACATACTGAAATCAACAACGGCTGCTTCAATAAAAAATTTTTTTTGTTTTGTTTTTTTAGATTGAACCTAATAAAAAGCTAAGGCTACTGACAGAAAGTCATAATTACAACTTTTTTATCTTAATTCTAATAAAAGGGTCAGAAATCTGATTTTAAAGTCTGGATTAATAAATTGAACTAAATTTAAGACTGATATATCTCAGTCAAAATTCTCACTTTTTTTTCTAAACTCATAACTTAATGCTCAGAATTTAACATTTTTTGTTGAAATTGTGACTTAAACCAACACTATGTAGTTTTTCAAACATAATGTAGTCCTTCGATATTCATTGTGATGGTCCACCACTTTACAATAAGTTCAATGAAACCTCTTTCGTGCTCTGAAGTGGTCTGTAGAGCGGGAGCTGCATGCGAGGACCAGAGACTTGACTTTGACACAGGTCACAATGAGACAGTTATTCAAAGATCTGTGCAAATTTCTTCCTTCATTCACGCTGACCATTAGTGATTGATCTTCTTGCTGCAGTTTCACCACACCACAACTGCAAACAGTCTTCAGATTTGGTTTGATTGTCTGTAAATGACTGAAAGGACAAAAACACAGATGCTGAGAAACAATGCACAGCTCTCTTACTCATTAAAATCAATGTTGTTCGCCCTTTGATGATTACTCTCTCTCTCTTTGACAGCTTGATAAAAAAAATTAAATAACAATCCTACATTATGAAAAAGGGAATGATTTCCTTGTTAGAAATTAAGAACATGATTTTATAGCTCTTTTTTTATCACTGAGTCGAACACAGTGGCCAATGAAACGGACAAAATAATTGTGGGGTCTGGCCTCAGTTTTATTTGGAGTGCCCTACAATTTCTTAACAAAATTGTCTAATTAAGTAATAAAGGTGAGATGTAAATTACAAGACTGAACACCACATTCTTCTTTTTACAGGTTTAATATGGTTTCTACTTTTTCTCATTGGTCAGCAAGGGGAAAAAAGCATGGGAATGTACACCCGCAGAATGACCTCACGAGGAGCTAAATTAATTCTGCTTGTGTCCCGACAGTGTATCACCCAGTATACAATGAAATGTTTGCATGTGCAGAAGATCTTATTTTCTCATTAATTGGGCACAGACTCATATTTTGACGTAGAGACAAATCTGCATCAAACAGAAGTCTGAGGCTGTGCCGAGGGGAAACAAAAGGTTGTGGCCTCATGTCTCTTCCAACAGGACACAAGGCTTCTTTGTCAAGAAGCCCGATGTCCTCCTGAGCTCTGGTGGAGCTGGGGGGTTCATGTGAGTACAGCAAACAGTCAGAGAGGGAACAAAAGTTGAAAGAAACCAACGTTAACTGTTTTTGTCTACCGGCCCAGTGTCCTCCTGAGCTCAGCTGGAACTAACCCCCCACCCCGTCACACCTCCAGGGCTCCCACCAGATCTGCTCATTGTTTGACTGTGGGGTTGCCCAGAGCTATGTGTACAATGTGTACCGAGTACTTCCCCCTCATCTATCCTTATTTAAACTGTGTGATATTTACTGCACATTTACATGCTGTATACTGTACATGCAAACAAGGTAAAATAAACAAACCTTGACTTAACTCAATAAAAAGTTTAAAGCCTTTATTTGTGTTGTATCTGCACAATATCATGAGGTGAAAATGTGTGGTTTGTTTTTTCTCAGAAATGGGGACATGCATGTGTAAGTAAGCTCAGGCTAATGTACAGTATTAAACTTAAAATATCAAGAGGAGGTGGTGTGAACTAACTTTTGTGCGAGAAGGACCAATGTACTGCTGCACCTGTGGTTAAAACAACTTTTGAAACAACTTTATTCTGAAAGTTAATTGTACTTGTAACTATTTTATAATTATGCATGATGGGATTCAATTTAGTTTATGGGTGGATGAAAGAGGCAAGATCAGGGCTGGTATATTTTGCAGGGATGATGGCTTCAATTTATCAGCTTTTGTGACACTGGAGACATGTTCTGCCAAGTTTATTTTTCGGTTTCCAGATTATTATTAATACAGATCCCTAAAAAGGGGCAGGATTAATACTAATAACAAAAAGGCACATGAACAAAAAACAACTTGTAAAATCTGTTCAGTAAAATTAAGGGAAAACTATGCACTTGGTTTGACTGTATATATTTTACTCATTGTTTTGAGGAAATGATGCCCAAATTTCCCAACTAAATGAATTCAGTGAGATTCACCCAATCACAAAAATTTCATTAAAAGCCAGTAATTATAACTTTTGGTTGCCACATTTTCTGGTAAAGGATACTTAATATTTATTAAAATTGATCAAATTAACAATTTGTTGAAAAGTAAGTGTTTACTTTTCAACTTGTTTTTTAAAGTGTTGTTTAACACATTACCAGCCCTCTTCCTGGCCATGGCCATTTTTATAGCCAACTAGTTTGCTAATCATTTAGGCTAACACATGTTTAGCACTCCAGTAGAATCACATGCTAATGCTAATCACATTAGCATAACTAGAAAAGCACTCGGGGAGCGCAGACCCCTGCCAGCGCCACAGTCCTTAGCCATATTGTGATTTTGACCAGAAATATTAGTCCTACCTTTATTTCATCGAAATATTTAGATTCCTTGACCATGAAAACATACCATTAGCAACTGGATTCATAATGATATCTATCTATGCAGTTCAGTAGTTATTTACAGAAATCACATTTTTCACAATGGCGGCCAGACGCTGATCCGGATCAACAACAAAATGGAATCAGTTCTTCCTTTTCCCATGCTGAACATTTCCTCCGTCCATTACTTTTTGAGTTATTCTGTTCACAGACAGACAGATGGACAGACTAAGGTAATTATGTTAATCATCATTATCAATCAATCAATCATTATGTTAATCATAACCTTTTGAATACTCTCCCCAACTGATATGCATGAATCTTACACAAATGTTGAACCATAGCCTTGTTTGTTGTCATTAGCTAGCAGCTGCTCAGTGGTTGATATTCAGGAAAGTCAGCAACTAAAGCTGCAGAGAGAAGGCTAAATTAGACACTTCTTGGGAGAACTTGACTAACCTTGAGGTGTATCTACTGAATAAATGTGCTCACATTTCATTTATCTGTTTAAACACAGTTAAATTGGCAATAAAAGTGATCTTAGCTTTGTCCTTGACAAGGGCAACCAGATTTGTTGATTTAATGGTAAAACAGAAAGCAGCTCTCAACACTAACTCTATGGGAATGACAGGGCTTTATTTGATTTCAGGCTAAAAAAGACCCCATTTTACTAGCATATTATGCCAAGCTGTTTTCTTGTAGACTTCCCATTTTGCAGTTATGGGGATTCTTGTTATCATCTGTGAGCTGATACTTGGGAAAAACTCAAGGATGCCTTGAGGAGGGGCATCCAAAAAATGTAGTGTCTGCTGGTTTATGGTGGCTTCTTGGGTAGCTGGTGTTTGTGGTAGGGGAGAACTTAGCAAGCTTATCCCTTGAGAGGTAAAGACAATAAAGCAACTGTAACTGAAGACTGTCAGAAACACAGGGAAGACAAATGTACATGAATCTGAGCTGCACACCCTGACCCCTTTCCATTTAAATGTTTGTTTTGTCACAGGATATTCATCATAATCCCTGGATCAAAATGTAGATTGCAGAGACATGCTTCTTATCAAAGGGGTCCTAGAGCTACTAGTTACTAGAGCACATTATCTAGAGCAGAATCTGTTTTAATCCACTGGAGACAGTTCTGAGAACGAACCTCATTATTCTGCCAACTTTAGTGTAGTTTTCAGATGTATTTAATTTATACAGAATGATCAGTGCTCCAGGTTAGAGCTATATCATGACATCTCCCTGTAGGTCAAAGACATACGAACACAGATGCATATGTCGCCTCACTAAACACAGGTATCACAACAAAATGCAGAAACCAAACATCAACATAGTCAGAATCAGAGCTTAAGACATTTTACAGATGAGGTTTTCCTTTATACAGAAAATGCGTCCACTAATATAAATACTTTGCCCTCGGTGACCACGCTGCACACTTGTTCTCACATGGATGACGACAAAATGTCTGGGCACAGCATGCACCATTATGGCTGACCCTTGACCGTATACGCTTATAAGATTAAAAGCTTATAGGCATATATGTGATCTTGTGCTGCATTACAGAATGCTGAATTGTTTGTTAACCAAACAAACCTGATTGGATTTTGGCCACAACAACATTAAGTGATTAATTCAAATCCAGCTGTCCAATATCCAGACTTATGCTTTAAATCAATACAAACATCTTAAGAAAAATGCATTAAGCTGGTGATTTTCAAACTAAGTGCATCATGAAAATCTCTCACTGTTTTTGTCACTTTCAACCGGTAAATACTCAGCAGGGTTTCTTGCTTCCTGGTGACTTTACAGTGTGCCATGATGCTGCTGCAGAACTACTTGAATCATTCAGAAAGTATCACTTATGCCAGCAAAGTCTAAACATAAGGTCTATTGACCTTGACCGTTGACCTCCCAAATCTACTTAATTCTTCAAGGTGCTGTGAGGAGAATCTATTTCCGGCGACATAAAGACTCTGCTACCCATAGGCATGCGTCGTAGACTATCGTAAAGACGTGACCCAAGCCAAAGTGTGCGTTTGTTGTGATGCTGATAAATGCAGCTCAGACCTTCCTCAGAACTCTGCATTGCTTTACAACTTCTTTTTTCAACAACTTACAGGATGCAAAGCGATGAGGTAATGTATCTCTTTCTAGTTACATAGCGGTAGTGTTTGATGTATGACAACAAGCAATTTTTGGAAAACTTAGTATCGTAGTTTTGTAGCCGGCTATATATCGCTACTTACAGCCCGGTGCTCTAAGACGTGTCCGAATAATATCAATTTGCCCTAGTTTTAATGGTCTTGTTCCCCAAGTTGAGTATCCAGGCCAGTCCAGCCCTGTCCAACCCGACCAGAAGGCTAAGGAATAGCATTTATAGATAACCTATTTTGATGCTATAAAACTCATCTTAAAGTGTGTATTTCGATCAGGCATATAAAAAGTGAGACTTATTTGTAATTACTTAGAAACTCCTCATAGCATCTTCAAGCGGGATGTTTAGGGATGAACATGAGAATTTAAAACCTGGCCATTGACATGTGACCTTCAAAATATTTTGCAATTCCTCCTTGAGGCAGAATGGGCATCTTTGCAAAGTTTCATGAAAATCCCTCAAAGTATTGAAGTAGGGCTGGGCGATATGGCCTAGAAATCAACAAATCAAGTTTTGCCTTTATGTTGTCTAAATGTTTCCCTCTTAAATTCAAAGTCTGGGTCATAAAAGGTTGATTATGCTGCATAATTGTAGGCAGGTTTGTCTACATAAACACTAAAAGGCTAAGGTATTTTAACAGTATTAGCATGAAACTCTCTGATCAATATTTTATGTACTTAAATAACAAATACAAGCCTATAAAAGTGCATGTGCAAACACTACAAGGCAGACCATCATTCATTCATTTTCTATACCCGGCTTTCCCTTTTGGGGTTGCGGGGGGCTGTAGCCTATCCCAGCTATCATCTGGCGAGAGGCGGGGTACACGCTGAACCGGTCGCCGGTCGAACGCAGGGCAACATAGAGAGACAGACAACCATCCACTCTCACACTCATACCAAAGGGCAATTTAGAGTCACCAGTTAGCCTAATGAGCATGATTTTGGTCTGTGGGAGGAAGCCGGAGTGCCCAGAGAGAACCCACGCATGCATGGGAAGAACTTGCAAACTTCACACGGAAAGGCCCCTAACCGACCTGGGAATCGAACCGGGTACCTTCTTGCTGTGAGGCACGTGCTCTACCAGCTGCGTGACCGTGCCACCTGGCAGACCATCATGAAAACTGTATTTAAAAAAAAAATTGCAACTACTTACAATTTGACTAAGGCAAGAAAAAAAATTTGATTTTTATTTTTTTAAATCTTCTGCAGAAAGTAATTCGAATCATTCAATTTAATCGATTCTTTGCCCAGCTCTGTATTGAAGTTTCACAAGCAGGGGTGAAGATGAGGCCTTGTGACCTTGACATGTGATGTCCATGGTCACAAAAGTTCATCTCTGAACTGCTGTGGATATATTTTATAAAAGTACAAAATAAATTCCGGCTAGCATTCTCAAGACATAACCTTCACAGGTAAAGGATGAACAACAGGTTTTTTGTGACTCCTGTGGCCTCCCAATTGAAAGCTTGTCCTTGAGCCTGACTGGAGATTTGTGCATAATTTAAAGAAAGTCATGCAAAGAGGTATAGTGTTGACAACATTCAGATGGATCCAGATGCCATTATGCTGTCGCCTCTGTGGATTCTTAAAAAACTCTGTTGCCAAAGTGGATAGAACTGTGAAGGTGGGTGACACTCTGTATGACATCCACAGGCTGGATTTGAACCCAGACTGGCAGAAGCATGCTTACCACTCTGCTAAAAACACCACCTCACCTTGATTCATTCTTGAATTCTGTTGAAGTGAATCATAAAGTGAAAATAAGGTTAAAGCACAATCACTGGCTCATGGTCATAGTATGTTGTTAGTATTTGTGATGGAGCTTTGTTCAGCTTTAATGTGAAGCTCCAGGCTTAGAATTCTTTCATTGATGGATAATGTTCTCAATGATGTGTTCAGACTGAAAACAAATATGTCTCATTCAGCTCATTAGATTGGACATAAAGTTGATTAGAGATGGTACATGGTCTGACAGAAGTGTGTGTTGATGTTGATGGATATTAGATAAAGTTTCTCGTAGATTAACTGTTTTTCTGAGGTCAACAGATGTTTGAACTGCTTGTCAGATAACAGTGGACATCATGTTGAATATCACAGTGAATGAATATCTATATAAAGACTCAATGATTGACTATAAATGAACAGCTACAATAGTAATCAACACTTTCAGCCTTTTACATGGTTGATTTATTGCAGGCATGAGGAAGAATTGCTATGGATGTACATTCTGTTAATCTTGTTCTGTCTGTCACACTTGATCATATACATATGTGATTTTTTAGCCTGTCCTCAAAGGACTGTGCTTCAGAGATAACTCTTACCCCATGATCTGTTAGTTACAGCTGGAGCTTACAAACAGCACATTTGGTACAGTTTGCTAATTTGAACATTTACCACAGATCAAGCTGTGTTAGTGCTCACTCTTAATAA
The DNA here is from genome assembly GCA_036419115.1 of Scarus forsteni. Lineage (NCBI taxonomy): Eukaryota > Metazoa > Chordata > Actinopteri > Labriformes > Labridae > Scarus > Scarus forsteni. The sequence goes on along the minus strand of JAZDUH010000182.1, from coordinate 10,535,309 downwards.
GGGATTGTGTGTTTAATCTGTAGGTTCACGTTAAGTTCTCACTGCATGAAACACAACTTTAAAATTGTAAATATGGCCTGGGGCACTTGGCTGAGCTCCTACATGACAACAAAATGTACATTTTTCTGCTCTTTGAACAGCCTTACCTTCAGCCTCACTGTCTGAGTCAGGAAACAGTACAGACCTGAGGGTTCAACCCAAGACAGATAAATGTAGCCTTAAGAGCAGCTTTTGTACAATCAGCTGCACATGTCATTCATAAGTCTTTGGCAGGTTGTAATAAATCACAAAGATAATATTACATAATGACAGGTTTTCAAGTGTTCTGCACTGAAAAACAAACAAAAGACAGTTTTGAAACCATAAATCGGCTTTATGAGGGGTTTCAGTAACAGGCAAACACTATTAAATAGCAGATATAAACGACTGGCATTTATCAGATATCAGGAGTATTTGACCACTTCTTCAAACTTAAGTCATGTGTATAATTAAATTTAGTACTATAGTTTATTTAAGGTCTAAATTGTGTCATTTGAGTGTTAAGCATTTAAATACTAAATGTTGTAAAAGAGATGTCGTGGAAATAGTCCTCACAGGATGAAACCTAGCTAGTGCAAATGATTTTTATTGGAGGCTGATGAGTTTTGCAACAATTAAAGCTTGTTCCTGCCAGCCTCAATGTATAGCAGGGCTGTATGATATCAGAAAAAAATTGGTGTGGTGATATTTTTTCCTTCACTATACAGAGATATTCACTTCATATATTGCCAGGTTTTCACAGGTTTCCACACTAAATTTCCACAGTATGTTATGTGAGTCTCTTGTGGTGCATTACCGGTTAATATTTGTAAGATATCGCGCTTTCATTTTGGCATGTATAATTGTAAATCCACAGAAATTTAGCGGCCACTGAGTTGTGGTGATTTTACAGTAGTGATGTTCATTTACAGGTGAATCTTGTGAGCACTAGCAGCATTGTTTTACGATTAATATTTTGCTACTTAAAGGGACTGTGAGGAGAATCTATTACCGGCGACACAAAGACTCTACTACCCATGAGCACGCGCGGCGACTGTTGTGATGCTGCGTTCCAGTAACCTCGGAACTGGGAGTGACATTTCCGACTTATCAGCGTTCCAGTTGAATTCGGAAAAAAACGTGCCAATCTACCAGGCTATTGTTAGCTGTTGTTAGCATGCCCTGCGTTGTTGTTCACAAATATCACATGAAGAATGAGATTATCACTATGGCAGCATTTTTGTAAATATAAGTCTAACAATACTGTGTATACAGCTGATCTAGAGCGACACACCCCAGTCAGAAGTGCAAATAAATTGATTGTTACAGGAGCTGCATAACTGTTCACACTGGGGGCATTCATCTTTGATTGTCAACTTGGGGGTGACGAGGTTTCACCGAGTTCCCAGTAGGAAATTCTGACTTCGGGGGACGTTCCAGCTGCAGTTTCCTACTCGGAACTTCGAAATTCCTACTTCTGACTACAACTGGAACGCACCAAGACGTAACCCAAGCCAAAGCGTGCGTTTGTTGTGTTGTAGCCTTGACCTTCCTCAGAACTCTGCATTGATTTACAGCTTCATTTTTTTCAACAACTTACAGGTTGCAAAGCGACGAGCTAATGTATCTCTTTCTAGTTACATAGCGGTAGTTTTTGATGTGTGACAACAAGCAAGTTTTGAAAAACTTAGTATCATAGTTTTGTAGCCAGCTATATATCGCTACTTACAGCCCGGTGCTCTAAGACGTGTCCAAATAATATAAATTTGCTCTAGTTTTAATTTTCTTGTTCCCGAAGTTGAGTAGACAGGCCAGTCCTGTCCAGCCCTGTCCAGCCCTGTCCTGTCCGACCCGACCACCGTTAAGCTAAGGAATAGCATTTATAGATAACCTATTTTGATGCTATAAAACTCATCAGTAAGTGTGTATTTCGATCAGGCATATATCTAAAAGTGAGACTTTTTTGCAATTACTTAGAAACTCCTCAGTCTCTTTAAAAGGTACGGTAAAATTACAGTTAAGTGTCATAAATTCACAGTAAATTGTTGTGAATTCATAGTGATTTTTAGAAATATTACAGTATACTGTGATTTTACAACACTTTACTGTAACTTCACAATGAGATTATTTCTTGGACATTGTAAAATTACAATTAGCTGTTGTAAATCACAACTTTAAACTGTAAAATGCAACACACTCATTTTACAGTATTTTTTGTGTCTGGGTTGCTCTAGAAACTTAACTGTTTTCTGATTTTGTTCTTTCAGGATTTAAATTGCAAAGCTGATTGGCATGCTTGTTGCAGTATATTTTGTCAGAAAAGATACAAAGACTATACTTTTGCAGCTGATGGTGACAGTATGAAGGAAAGGATGGGCATATCTTATTTCCTGTTACCCACCCATCTCTGGCCATGTTCATACACCTAATTTCTAAACATGAATACTTATTTCTCTAAATTTCAGGGTGGATGCACCTTACATGAAACTTAAATTATTCCATATGTTATTGAATTTACACACAGTTCTGCCAAAATAATCACCGATTCTAAGTAAGAAACCGCCATGACCTACAAACTACATCAGAATTCAAAGAGTGTCTCTGGCGTTCTAAACTGACCCATGTGATTTTCTGTAATTCTGAGGCTCAACTTGAAGGACAGTGTTGTTGTGAAGCCTTTACAAATGAAATTCTGATGGATATTAGATGAAGTTTCTATTATGGGAATATTCTTCCATTTCTAAGGTCAAAAGATGTTCAATCGCCATGAGATAAAAGTGTACATCATGCTAAATTTCATGGATATTTATGTAAGACTAGAGATGAATAGAAATGAACACCAACAGTAATAATCATTACTTGCAGCCTTTCACATGGTTGATTTATTGCATGAAGGAGAATTGATCTCGACTTTGTACTTACTGCAGCTCTTACTCTGTCACACTTGAGCATATTCTGTACATGTGTGATTTCTTTTTTTTGCCTTGTCCTCAAAAGACTGTGCTTTAGAGATAACACTTACCCCATGATCTGTTAGTTACAGCTGGAGCTTACAAACAGCACACTTGGTACAGTTTGTTAGTTTGAACATTTACTGCAGATCAGGCTGTGTTTAGTGCTCATCCTTAATAAGGACTGTGTGTCAAGTTCTTTTGAATAACTGTTTTCTGATCAGCTTCGATTAATACAGGTTTGACAAAACAAACATTTAATAAAAGAATAAACAAATCAGCTTCCTGTTTAATCACTCTATTATATTTGGAGTCATCCTTCAGGTCAGGAAATATACTTATGTAGTCCCACCAAACAAGGCTGGTTTTACAAATGTGCCATATCGTCATGTACAAATTTTCTGAACTGTACTTTCTTTCTAAACCTCAGAATCATCAGTCAACAATCAACATGGATCATTCACCTCAAGAGATCAGATATATACCGTAGTCCACTTCAGTCTTACCCCAGACGTTAACATAGCCCTGTGTCTGTGCTTCTTTGATCAAAGGAAATACTTTTAATCATGTTTATCATCATTAACTAATTACTGCAGAGGCATCATGATGTCTGGTGTCTCCAACCCTTGGCCAAGGAACAGTGGCTCACATAGAGATAGAAATAACTACTATTCAGCTCTCACATCCATCTGTGTATTGACTGTTATGACTTAACATGCAGACCCCTTGGTTGTCTTTGTGTTTGAATGAACAGCTCACCCAGATAGTCATTAGTATAGTTGTAAATATAATATACCATATTTGTTGGATGCTATTGGTGCTGAGAGCACACGAGAGAGCTTAGCCTATAAACAACTACCTGAAAACAGTAAATAAACCAATGAGACAGACCATTATAAAAAACGGACCTAACATAACAACAACAAATAACCATTTTTAAATGATTATTTCTGCCTTTATTGACAGGAGAGAGAGACAGTGGACAGACTTGTGAAGTGGGGAAGAGAAGATTAGGGAGGGACACAAAACAAGCTGGCCACAGGCTGGATACAAACCCAGGCTGGCAGAGGCATGTAAGTAGAGTGTGCCTCAGTACTCTGCCAAACCAGCATCCCATCAGACGTGTTTGACCATCAGATTAACTTTTTAGCAATTTTTGCCCTCTTGCATGGATATAATATTACAGTGTTGAGTTTTGGTAAAAGCACGAAAATAACACAGGGATATAACAAAACAACATTCAACTGTTGGTATCGTAACATTGTAGTTGTTCCAAAACTTTCTTCAACATGAAAACCAGTAACTAAAATGAACTCAGTGTTGCCAACTCCTCAGTAAGGAAAGCAGCTATTGGCTGTCCCAAAAGTCGCTAAATGACGTCATCACCTATTTTGCATAATCGGCAATTTGCCTGAATTGTAATGGACACTGTAGGAGAGAGGAATAACATCATGGGAGAGACAAAAGTGAGTAAAAAACACCCTAAATATGTTTAGAACTACAAATAAACAAAACAACTTCAACATTAACAGCATTAAATGATTTTAATGCTCATTTTGTCCTGTATTGTTAAATGTTATAATAGCAAATTTAATCACATGATTGTTATGTGGGATGGAATTGCTGGCTCTACACCAACCCTCCTCCTTTATCTGGGCTTGGGACTGGCAAAGTGACCAAAAAAAGACACACTCTGGCAGTGAGTGAAATGCTTGCAGCGATAGAGTGATCCCGCTCTGCAAGCCAGAAGTGGCTTTGCGCATGCCCATGTCATTTGCAATCTGGACTCGGAGGGGTGAGGGTCTCCTCTCTGCTCTGCCTGCAGCTGGGACTGCTGCACGAGGCTGTGAGACGTCACCGCCTGTGAGTGCTTTGGGACGGGGGAGGGGCTCACGGCAGCGAGCGCCCGTTGCTCGTTGAGGACAGTAACTGCAGAACGATATGTTCACGTCAGTCTCCAAAACACCAGAAAACTCTCCACTAACACCAGAAAAAGTCGCTAGTTTTGTCGCTAGTCGCTTTTTTGAAAAAAAGTCGCTAAAGGGGTCTGAAAAGTTGCTAAATCTAGCGACAAAGTTGCTAGGTTGGCAACACTGAATGAACCACAACTTAATAAATTAACTGCAGCCCTCACTTTAACTTTAGGGCAGTTTAACAATGGGTCCGACAGAGCTGTAGATAAAAAAAGCATTTACATTAACGTTGCAAAGTACGAGGAACCAACCTGATAATGATAACTGGCGCACGTTAAAATGCCAAGCTAATACCATCTTAAACACGAAGCTTATTTACCTGGACCATGTGAAGATAATGATGCTTCACTTGCATCTTCTTTGTCACATTTGCTGCCATCACCAAATGTTAAAGCCATTTCTTTTCCTGTGTTTCTGGCTGCAGACAACGAGTCGCCATTGGACACAGGCGTGCTAACAGTGCCGAATGAATCCTTTGTGGTCGTAGATCTGAGGCTATCAAAAATCGTGCACTCTTCAGCTTTAAAGGAGACATATCATGCTGATGCATGATTTAATACTTACATATAATACAATAAATTTTAAAACAAGACCTTACACCCCCTTAATTTTCAAAAAATGAGATATTGTATTTTTTCTGATATCCTAGAACGAGATTTGATGCCTCTGAAAATAGGTCATTGCGAGATGTCCGCGAGATTTCAAACGTCGTGACATCACGAGGTACCTTTCTTTTTATTGGAGTAATCTGATAAAACACTTCCTCCTCTGTGATGTCCATTAGCCACAAAACCGTCACCGAGGAGCACATCCGTCCAGCAGGGGTGTATAGATCCCTAGCTCACATTCACTCATTACCTGCTCTGGCCTGTAGGGGGACTCAATACGCGGTCGCTGCTTTGAGCCTGCTGGAAAATACAGTAGAAGAAGAAGGACAGGCTGGCTCAACCCCCGATAGAACTGACCAATCAGAGCACAAAGGGCTGTGACGTTGCGAGGTAACTTTAGGTCATCCTCAGATCCGAGCATTTCAACAAGACCTTGTTAATGGCCTAACATGAGGATTTTGAGAACGCTATTGTGGGGCAATGAAGGAACTAAATGACTTGTACTGGGGGCAGAAATGCTTTACAGGCATCCTAGTCTGGCATAGTGAAAAGGAGAAACAAGCATGATATGTCCTCTTTAAGGAAAATTTTGTGCATCACCAGGTGCTTCCTCAGATTTTAAGTATTTCCACCGCTGGCCTTACACTTTGAGTCACAAATATTGCCGCAACGTAATCTGCATCTCATTTAATAAAGTGGAGCGATACGTTCGAGCACTTTCTCTCAGCCATGCTTGCTTTGTTGACTGAACCCTCGGCTGCAGACGTCATTGCGCTCTTGCTGTGCTGCGTTCAAGTCCAGTATGGAAATTCACCTACTCTACCCAATAGTATGTCTGCTTCTTTCACTCCCTCACAGTCACAAGGATGCGTTTATGTACCTAAACATGGCACCGTTCGATTTTACGTGAGTCGGTACTCGGTAGTACCTACAGAATTCGGTCAGTACCTCTTAAAGTACAGAATTTGGTAACCATCCCTATCAAGAAAATAAAATGGTTAAAGTAACACTTTTAAGATACTGATGCAGTGATGGAGGTTAATCTGTGACTGTTTACTGGCCAACAATGTTTGTAGTTGCCATCATTACAGCAGCTGTCAAAAAGGTTGTCTTGTGAGTATTTCATGAATATTTTGTGAATATTTTACACACAGAGAAAGACAACAATTCATTCATACTCACACTTAAGAGCAGTTCAGACACACCAGGTAGCCTGATGTGTTTTGGTCTGTGGCAGGAAACAAGAGTAACTAGAGAGAACTCATGCATGCACAAGTTTATTTTGCAGTTTTCTTTTGCTTAATTCGTACCACACAGTTGAACCATTTAATACCACACACCCAACAACGTGAGAGATGCATGATGCAGGCACACCTTATGTGTTTACACAGCTGGAACATCTTTCAACACACAATAAAACTCAGCCAAATTGTTACCACATGTCAGTTCAAACACATGATTATAAGATACAAGTTATGACTGTAGGTGTTATAAAAGCAATATGCATGCTTATTTTATTTTCTTTGTGTTTACATCTCAGTCATACTCGTGATGCTCTTGAAAAGTGCCCCCTTCATTCTTAAGATCAATAAAGGTTGAATCCAGCAGTGCTAATTACATGATTCTACATTATGTCAGTGATGCAATCTGCTTCTCGGTTAACTGTGTGAATCCACAGTTAGAAAGCTGCAATGATTTCATCATCTAATAAAGTTTGAGCACATTTGAAACTGTTGTCCCAGGCTCAACACATGGTTTTAATTTTTTGCCTTTCCTTCCCTTCCGTCTTTCCTGACAAAGTTTTGACAGTCAAGAATTTCCTGCGTGTTTGAGTGAGGCTGAACTGGTCTGAACCCTCCACCAGAGCACCCAGCTGCCAGCTGTCACAGCGAGTAGGCGATCAGAGATGCTAACGTCAAGGCTGCTGAAGGGCTCCTTCCCAGTGCTGCATGATGGCTCCCTCCATTCACATCTCTCCTATTCTTGTATCTGTACTTTGTTTTCTTCTATTTTTTTTCCCTCTTTCTCACCTCATTTCTCTCCCAGTCATCCTTGTCCTTTGCTTACGTCTGTGTCCTTTCTGTGCCTGCTCATTATAGTTTGCCGCCAAGTCCTCTTCTTTCTCACTAATTGCGCTTTTCTTCATTCACTCTGCAGCCACTTTGGTCGGTTCAGTTCAGTTCAATGTCTTAAACACTTTCTTGCTGTGTGTCCCTGTTCCTTTAAGCTCAGGCTGGCAGTTAATGATGCTGTACGACTTACCTATGAAGACTCGATTCAGTATCACTAATCAATATTCAAAGTGTGAATCAGCTTTCTATTCCAGGAGCGGATGCAGTATGGGGAGTCAGGAAGGTGACATAAATTGTGTCTTTCTGGGCAGACTGGGCTTTGGGCCCATTTAAGTGGCTTTTACTGCTGCACTTTCCCTTCTCACGCCTTGCCTGGCATCACTGACCTGATTAATTCAGATTAACACACTATTATTTTAGCTTGGCTGTAATGATTTCAACCTATACATAATCTGAGCAGAGACTCACGTGAGGCCTGTTCTTTTCTACCTCATGTACTTTCCTTGTGCTTTTACGTCCCTCTGATCCTCTGAAAGACGCTTTATTGCACGTTTCTGCCTCCAGGTCATTGGTAATATTATTTATTTCTGCCTAAAGTCTGGTTTACAACACTTCTGTTATGAAGAGCATTTATTCTGAAGAGCTGCACTCCAGCCGTCTAGCCTGCTTCCCTCTCTTGCTGCCAGCCTCAGTCGTGGGGTTTCTGCCTCCTGCCCGTCCAACTCAACAGGATGCTGTCCAGTCCATGCACCATCTGGTAGCTTGTACCAGATCAAATGACACTCTGCAGCATTATCACAGTCCTTTGTCTGAAGGAGACAGCTTACCAGAGCATATAAAACTTGTGTGAATTCATGGAGGGTACATCAAATTAAGAAGTAGTGTGTTGTCATTTTTGGCCATCAGGTCAAACAGTATAATTCTGACTTAAAGGTGTAGTCAGCGATCTTCTAATCTTCTAATCTAATGCACAATTTGGACAACAAATCACTGTCTTTCTCCTCTCCATCCACAAGATGTCACCACTGACAGCATGTTGAAAAAAAAGTCAGGTCTCAATACACAGCTTTGGCTCTGAATTTCAGCAGGTAAATACTGTGGCTCGGGCGGAGTCACCAAAACAGGGTACCCCCCCCACACACACACACACACACACACACACACACCCCCACACATCCAGGGGGCGATCATACTCATGCGCAGATCAGATAGAGGGGGGAGGTTGCGTAGCGTGCGCAGTTAGCGTAAGAGAGAGATACAATAGGTGCAGTAGCAATGGCTGAAAAACAGCCCAAAAGAAAAAGGTCAGAGGAGCAGAAAGTGAAAAAGAAGGGCTATGACCATGAAAGAGCGAAGACCTGGGCCAACATTGGCATTGCTTTCTGACGGTGGAGAGAACTCTGCTAATTGAAATACCTGAAAACGGACGCGGATGTCGCCGTCTTTCTGCTGGATAGGTAAGCAACATTAGCTTTGTAGTGCTTCACATAACAGTAACAGCCGTTGGTCATTCGTCTTATTGTCTAATCTGCCAAAATGTACTGTTGTTTTGATGTTATCAATAATGTCAGTCAAGTTGCCTGCCGAGTCAGGGTTACCTTAGCTACATTGGTCAGCTACGCAGTTTCTACGGCCGTTTCCATGACAATGCCAACCATCAGCTTTCGGGAGGCGGGTCTAAATTCGTTTATCGACAACCTCTCCACTCGTTTTCTCCCACATCGCTGACTACACCTTTAAGGGTGGGAATCATCCAGGTTCTAGTTTAGAACCAGTTCCAACTAGTCTGATGAGTGGTATGATTTGCCTTTATGCATATTAATTCCCTTATCAAACCTCTGCTTAGTTCCATGTACCTTGTTGTCAGGATAAACTGGTCTAAAGTGATGCACTGATCTTGACGTCAAAGATCTGAGGACATCAGTGCGTGAGCCACAGCAAAAACTGACATTTCAAACCATGGCCCAGATATAAAGACAAAAACCAATATCCCAAGGCTATGCTCTTTGCCATGCAGTTTGTGCAATGTCAATGTCAATGTCAATGTCAGCTTTATTTATATAGCACATTTAAACAGCCAGCAGCCTACCAAAGTGCTTTACAGTAGAAAAGGCAGACATGATAAATACATTAAAACAATAAAAACCAATAAAGGTACTAAAACAAATAAAAGCAATAAGAACACTGACAGTACAGTATAAATATGCATACTACCCAGTAAAACCAATAAAAGTCCCAAATAAAAGTGGCTATACTCCACCAAAGGCCAAGGTGAACAAGTACGTCCTTAGCTGTGTTTTAAAGGTAGAGAGGCTGTTCACAGTCCGCACATTTACAGGTAGTGCGTTCCACAGTTTGGGTGCCGCAACAGAGAAGGCTCGATCTCCTCAACATGCAACATATTCTCATGACTTCTCCAAATGTGCAAGCATCTAGTAGACCTTGTAACTTTGTGCTTGTGTCTGCCTGAGCGTTTTTGGTTTTCAGCCTCAGGAATGATGTCATATGGATAATGTTATAGAGGGAAGACAGTCTTGCTCCTTGAATCTACAAGTACAACAATATCTTCTTATTCCATCGTTCTGCAGAGCAGTACACCCATTCAACCCCCGATCTATTAAAGGTCATGAATCGAACAGCATAGATTGCACAACACAAGACTGAGGACTTGCAACTATGTAATCATGTTTGTGAATGAGTGGAGAAAGACTGTTTCGATATTGCAAAAACTGGATAATAAAACCATCTTACACCAAACAACAACAGTCACTGGAGTGTAAAAAGACTCCAGAAAGACTCAGAGGTTTTACTTCACTTTGGAAATATTTTTGCGGCTTTAAAATCATGGGAAATCTTGGTGTAAAGCCTCAATCAGCCGCACATCAAATAAGAACTGGCATCAAAGGTGTTTTTTAAGTAGACTCACAACCTAGGATGGCACTAGTTGGTATTTTTTTATTTCTACTAGGGCTGGGGAATTAATCCAAAAATCATCGAAATCGACATTTAGATGCTCTAATTGAAATAATTTTACTCAAGGTGATTATTTTTATTATTTTCCTTTTGTAAGTCACGTGACCGCACACCCCCCATTCAGTCTGTGTTCACCAGGAGCAAAGGACACGCTGCCAGCATGGAGGATATAAGCGCCAATCTATCAGAGGACCTTGTAGCCAAGAAAAAAAGCTGTCTCCATTGTTTGGGCACATTTTGGATTCTTTACAGAGGACATTGAGCAGAAAGAAGTTAAGTGTAAATACTGCAGAAAGACTGTGTTGACGACCGTTGGTATCACAACTAATTTGTTCCAGCAAAGCATAAAATAATTGTTCATTAATCCTTATCAAGGTAAGAGCTTCAATTAATCGTGATATTGAGATTAGCAAATATTGCCCAGCCCTAATTTCTACTACATATATTACTGGATATCACAACATTAGATCAGACTGACTGGGTTGGTTTCCAGCAACACTACAGTTTTAAGCACTTTAGTGTTTTTGACTCCAGTTTAACATGCGTTTAAGCATGCTCTCTTTGGCATGATGTAGAATTCTCAGATAGAAGACTAAAAAGTCCAAGGGATCCCCTTTCAGTTCCTGTGTGTGCTGTTTCGTACATATCCACACAGTCTAATTAGCCTTGCAGAGCAGACGGACTTGCCTGATTCTGAAATCCTGCATCTCTGTCTTGCCAGCCTCCATTGTCCAACGGTTTCACTCGGCTGAATGCTTAACGGCCCAATCAGGGAAGAGAAGCAGGAGCAGCTGGAACTGCGGGTGTGACAACAACAGGAAGTGACTTTACAGGAATTGATGTCACTTCCTGTTGTACAAATAATGGCGGCTAATGTAGGTTAGAGCCTGTGCTCATCATGGTTACTCAGCTATACTTGGTGAAATATGCTCTCCTCATAAGTTTACTCTGTAGGGATTATCTTTGACAAAGTTCATTTCACATATTAGTGTTAAATGATACATCTGTGTTGTAAAATTTAATGTGAAATGATTGTCTTAAGGTAGTTTAGCTATCAGCTAACGGCTGTTAGCCATAGCGGCCAAAGGCTAACATGGGCAAGCAACAGGTAATGATCGTTAGCCATTAGCCATAGTGGCTAACAACAGTTAGCCGCTACAGCTAATGGCCATCGACTGTTGTTAGCCCTTGTAAGCTGTTAGCCATAGCGTTTAGCCGCTACATATGCTACGTCATAGCAGCGCTGCTTGATATGGATTGGTTGGTGATAAGTGTGATGTGCCAAACGATCGTCCAATCAAAAGCTGCTGTTGTTTTTGAAGGTTCTGCCCCTGAAAAGATTTTCACAGGGTTCCTCCCCAGATGGATTAGTGAAATATTTCCAGTATGGAGCTGTCCATCTGGCATGTCAGGTTACAGTCTATCTAATGCCCTTATATGAACATAAACAGGGTGTTTCTCTACACTAATTGGGAAAACACCCTAAAGCTTCCATCTAAGGAGCAGATGTCTTTTATCATTTGAATGTTAAAACTGCTCTGTTTAAGAACATATCTTGAATCCCTCAAAGGTTTTCTTTTGAATATTTTAAAGAACAAATTCAAGAAAAATCTGAACAAGATGTCAGTGAATGAGGCTCACTTTATCACAAAACCAGCTCAGGAACAGAGACAAGACATGGAACTGTTGTTTTGATCAATAGGGAATAAAAATATTTGTGTGCTAGTATTAAGAATATGAATTAGTTCATTTTTCTTCAGCGGCTGAGAAACTAAAGTTGGTTTCAAGGTAAACATGGTGGAGGGAATGTTTAAATAACTACAGTGTGTGTTTATTGCCCTACATATGCAATTAGCAAGGCTTCAGAGGATTTAGAACGTATGGTCAACTTATTGATCCTCTGAGCTGCCTATGTTTGACCCCAACAGAAACTGCTTTTGAAACCAACTCAGACTAGAAGAAACAAACTCCATTTAAATAAATCTGTCTCAGCTGACATCCAGACATAGCAGACCAAATAATTGATCTTATTCTGAGAACCAGACCACCAACTGCTTCTAATGTTTCATTTCTTCATAACAACCCAGCAGTTTTGGCCAGAAACAAAAGGAGAAATAATAAAGCCAGATCTGCCAGTACTTAATTATGGATATGTGGACCCTATTAGTTGCCAGGGGTGGGGATGAGAATTAACAAAATGTAGACACAAGCAGACTGATCTAGATCAAAGTAAAAAATAAAGAGTCTGTAAAATGTCTGATAAGGTTTTATTTTAACAAAATGGTGTGTTTTGAAAATGCCCACACCATTTTACATTGTTTTCTTCAAGACAGTACATCATTTGTGAATTTTAAAAGATTAATGCGTCTTTACAAAACTGCCGGTACAAAATAGTGAAGTGGCTGAAAGGCCCCAGCAGCATTGCCTCTTTAAGAAGAACATGAAAATAAGCCATGAAGCTATGTTGAGTCGAATGTACAATTGAACAAGTGTGTGTAAAATTTCAGAGCACTTAATTTTTCCTCCAGGAAGTCTCTGTATTTTGTACTTATGTCCCATTTATAGCAGCGTACCTTACTGGTGGTCTCAGGCCATTCCTCCTAATGGGGCAGCACTGCTGTGAGTTCTTTCAGCCACTTCACTAACTAATGTAAAGTACCTCATACAACCTGACTATTACTACTGAACTATTCCTTTAAGGTCTAACGCTATAGTGTGGAGGGTATGATAAGTCAACTTTTCGCTTCTCTTTGGGGACAACAACATGGTCTCACTTGTAGTTTTGTCAACATAAACTGATTGACAGTTATGGCCCTGGAAGGGTTTGCTTTTACGCCATCTGACGAGAAGTAAATACTAAATCATAATATGGGCTGTAAACTATTTAAAAAATATTTCTAATCTGGATGCATGATGTATCATTGTTACGCTGTTCATCTTCCTACTTTTAATTTAATTAAAAGATACAAGCATGTTTGGCTGATTTAATTTAACAGCTCATAACCCTGAGAGCAGATGAAAACATACTGACACTCAGCTGGTTCTCAGTAGTGTGAAACCACAACTGGAATGAGCATGAAACTCATTCCTCTGAGGGTGGTTTTGACTGTTGGTGTTGAATTGTATCTGGGATGGCATTAATCAGTGGTTCAGTGCACATATGAGAGTGAGTGTGTGTGGGACTGCTAAAAAGATTAAGGAATGAAAAGTAATTAATCCCATTTTCTCATGTCACTGTAACTGAGAATTTTTTTCTTCACTTTTTCAACAGGTGGATTGTAAAATCAGAACTTTAACTTGAGTTATTCTGTTGGAGGAACAGACTTCTCTACATTTCATGTGGCATCTTAGTAAGCTACAAAATAAATCAGTTAAAAGCTAAGCTAATAGAAGCTACATCAAATTGTGTTTTTTCCAATGCCATATTTTGGGATTCTTGATGGAGACTGCCTGCTGCTGTGGAGCCACGAAGCCTCAATTACTACAATTACAAACATGAGCCATATTTGGCCATTTCATTTGGAACATTTCATTTCCATTACCATTATAGCTGTTAATGTAGATATTAGCATGATCTCCATATCCATGGTTGATACATCTATAGTATCTATATTCAGCACCACGTAGTCGTGGAGTCCCTCTCAAAAATGGGATGTCACATCTCAAGAGGCCTTGGTCTGGGCACCCATGAGTTCTTCACTACCATAAATTCTTATTTTCAGTAAGAATATCATTGATTATACTCCTATAAAATGATCACCACTACCATTCAGACATGAGGACCCTCCTGAAAATCAGATGTAGCATCTCAAGAGGCTAACCTCTAATAAATCAGACGACAGGTCTATGGTTCCTGGATCTGTCACTAACTTTAGTTCTTACTTTAGTCCACTTGTCTCCTCTTACCTCCCTTCCTTCGCCCTCACACCCAACACAGCATCATGTGGATTTGCTGTTCATCAGGAGACTGGGATCCACATTCAAGATTTCCTGCTGCTTAACAGAAGGTTTTTTCTTGCCGCCATGATGGAGGGATTCATGATTTGCTATATAGATTCATGTTGGGTGTTGGATGTATATATTATATATGTATATGTGTATCTTTATATGTATCTATGCATATGTGTGTATCCAAAAAATGAAGAGTTTATGCTCTATTGTAAAGTGTCTTGAGATAACACTTGTTATGAATTGGCGCTATACAAATAAAGATTGATTGATTGATTGTTATTTTAACTTTGTTCCCTGAGCTAAGTTTAAATCCATTGCACTCAATTCTGAAACAATACTGGTTCAATACGTGATAACGAAAGAATCAGAAACGATATGTACACAAGGGTTAATCATATTTTAGAACTGACAGTGTGACATACGTCCAAAATTCAATCTCAGGGATCTTATATTTATAAGGGAAACGTGTTTATTTTTATTCATTTATTTGGAATTCTGTTTATTTTGTCAAACGTAAGCTAATGCAAGAACATGTGACTCTAATGGCCCTTTTCCACTTGCACGCCTTGGCCCTACTCTACTCGCCCCGACTCTACTCTACTCATTTTGTGATGGTTTTCCACTAGCCTGGTTCTTTGACCACCGAGGGCGGGGTCGCCATAAAACAGCTGGGCGACACTGCGTCCACGTCATTTTGAGCGCGTTCCTTGTGGCTCTGTCCAGCTCCCGTTGGACCCTGTCCTCGGCCACCAAACCCAAAAAGACCTGGACCTCATCGTTGGACCAGAGAGAAACTTGACGGTACAGCATTCTTGCAATTGTTGTTTAAAAATGGCGGGTGGCTCTCGTCCTCTTATGTCCGTCTTGTTTTGGGCGCCACGGTCATGACTCATGGATGACGACATTGTCTGACCAATCAGTAGCCGGCGGTCTGTGACGTCATCTTTAAGTATCGACTCAGCTCATTTGGAAACAGAGCAGAGTAGGTACTAAAACTAGCTTGTTTTAGTAGGTACCAGGCCAGTGGAAACACGCTGCAAATCGAGTAGGGCCAAGGCGTGCTAGTGGAAAAGGGCCAAAAGTCTCAATGAAATGCACTATGTCAAAAAAAAAAAAAAAAGAGAGAGATTGGTCAAGACATGTAGACCAGCCTTTCCCAAATTATGGAGTGGCTTATCTGAAACCGGAAAATTAACTAGGATCCACAAAACCCTACAAAATAAATTGCAAAATGGCTCTTAAAGTATTAATAACATCCTCACTTTTGATTTCAGTGTGAACATGTAGTTTTGTGTATTAATGTTCTTGTAAATGTCTCTTAAAAACATACTTTGTGACACTGCAGACCACCTTCTGGCATGCTTTTGTCGTTGAAACTGCAGTCAGTCTTTAAAATCAGGAAATAAGTGGTGGAGTGAGGTTTGCCCACGTGAGCAAAGGTTAATTAAAGAGGTTATGAAGTGGGAAGTTTCAGAGATTTTAGTCATGGCACAGGGTTAAGTGTGATCAGATTTTGGTGGTGGTCTGAATCTGGATGTGTCAGAAAAGCATTGGCAGAGGCTACTGCTTTCTGACACACTCAATATGTATGAACAATTATTGGCTTAAGTTTTATACATGCATAGCTGTAGCATGAAGTGTCTTGTTAGAACTAATATTCAGTTTCATATGGTTTGGACTGAGGCTCTGCTTTATATATTTAAGAGGTCCACAATTTCTGTAAGTTGAACTGTTTTGTTGTTTATCAAAAATTACATTTTTGTTCTCTTTTTCATTCTTGCACTGATCTCAAGTCAAATGTAAACATACGAAAACAGAATTATTTAAGAAAGGGCACTAACAAAGCTCTTTTGAACACTTAAAAAGGTTAACATGTTTTGTTTTCTCAGAATGGCTGTGACTCAGGAGTAACCGGTGCTTAAGCTCAGATACTTAAGCCTTTTTGTACATGGTCAAACTGGCTAATAAAAAGTAACGGTTTATTAAGTGCTCATCATTTGATGTTTCTTTTTTTCCTACAGATGCAGTTTCAGACATCTGGAAATTACTGAAAAAAGAAATACAGTAGCATCTTTCTTTGATGAATGAGGATTTAAAAAGAACTGCCTTGTATTTGGAGGCCCCTATGCCCATGTTTCCTGATGGCCCCCAAACTGCTAGGTAAGCCACTGAAGACAATGAAGGTGGCTTGAGCTGAGTTACTTTTCCTCTTCTTGTCAGTCAGATTGTGAAAGCTCCACCATTTATGGAAATTAGTCATGAGGCCATTGCATGCAAATGTAAAAACTTTTATAACAAACACATTAACAGGCATTTAAGGCTGATTATAGTCTGTGCTTGACAAAAGAAAATGTTCTTTCCTCTTCCTCTTTGGCATGGTTTATTAAATATACAATACAACAGTGCCCCCATTCCTCCAGGTCCATCATTACAGTTATCACCATTGACTACACTTGTTAATCATCAGTGAGAATAAGAGATCTGTTTTCTCATGAATGCATCAGTATCACTCATTTGGTGTAAAAGCCATTTCCTCTTTTGATTCACATGAAAGGCCTTTGTCTGCTTGATTGCAACAATTAGATTTTTAGGGTGTTTTGTTTTTGTTGTTCTAGGATACAGCATTATTTCTCTGAGTGCACATTTTTTGCTGCCCAGGTTCTTCCCCTCTTATTGCTCCTGTCTCTCCCAGTATCAACCGCTCCTCTGTTCACATCCCTCCCACCTCTCCCCATTGATGCCATCTGAGGTTGCAGGCCCAGGCCGCCGGAGCTGCTAATTTACCCAGCAGCACAC
This sequence comes from Scarus forsteni, assembly GCA_036419115.1. NCBI lineage: Eukaryota > Metazoa > Chordata > Actinopteri > Labriformes > Labridae > Scarus > Scarus forsteni. Next base: position 10,517,967 of record JAZDUH010000182.1, on the reverse strand, counting down.
GTCACTAACAGGGGAGCGCAGCACTCCCAAAATAGCCCAAACAGCAATTGTTGAAAGGGGCCCAAGTGGTAGTTACTGAGGCCTGAATCTGACAATAAAATGAAGCTCTCTGAACATCATGTGAGCACCCATCATTTAATTAGTCACCCACACAAACAGTGCTGATGGCTTTATCATGTGTGTCTGCACTTCTTTTTAACAGCAACAGGAAGTTACAAAGACTTTTTTCAGGTAGGGGTGGAAAAAGTGCAAAAAGCACAGTAACATAGATGAAGTGATGCTCAAGTACAAGTCAGAGTACTTTATGAATCTACCTTAGTAACAGTAAAAAGTACTTATATTTTAAAGTGTACTTAAAGGACTGAGTTATTTTAGTAAACTTTTCTGCATCATATAAAAGGAAAATGGTTATTTATCTTGTTATATAAGAATAGTGTATAACAGCATTTGACAACCGACAGAGATAC